>SJYT01009623.1:34067-105163 GCA_006410635.1 Cephalophus harveyi
GGCAAAAAAATCCAGTAAAATGATACTGAATGAAGGGAAAGAAATAATATAATAAGGAAAAAATAGAAGCATCCTCATTGTCCAAAAATATAGGAGTGGTTAAGTAATTTTATGACATGTCTATAAGATGGAATTCTAAGCAGCTGTTAAAAACAATTTGATATAAAATAGTGGCTGAAGAAAAGTATGATAAAACCATATGTGCATATGTCCTGATTCTAAAGTTATTTTTAAATATATAGATAAAAGACTGGAAAGATACATACCTATTTGTTGACAGTAGTTTTCTCTGGATGATGAAATTAAAGGCAATTTTCGTTTTCTTTGGCATAGGTTTCTAAATTGCATGCATTTTCTTTAAAACTACTTTTCAAAACTACTTTTCTTTAAATAAAACTACCTTTCTCTTCAGAGAAAGGAGGAGGAAGAAGAGGAAGGGGTAGAGGGGAAGGGAAGGAGGAAGGAGAGGGTGGGGAGGCAGAGAGAGAAGGGCACGTCCACAGATGAGGCTATGCAAGAGCGTGCCAAGCCTCTACTACCTAAAAATCTTGGCAGATGAGCTGACCCTGGGACAACATATTTGAAACATGTTTTATCTCTAAAATGACTCGCAAGGGACTTCCTGGGCTGTCCAGTGGTTAGCACTCAGGGCTTTCGCTGCAGGGGCGGTGGCCCCTGGTTCAATCCCTGTTTGGGGCAGTAAGATCCCAAAAGCCACAGGACCCAAATAAAATAAACATAAATACATAAATATATTGGGTTGGCCAAAAAGTTTGTTAGGGTTTATCCATAAGATCTTATGAAAAGGACTTCCCTGGTTGTCCAGTGGCTAAGATTTTTGGGCTCCCAATGCTGGGGGTAGGGTTGGTGTTCCACCCCTGGTCAGGGAACTAGACTTCACCTGCCTCAACTAAGATGCCCCCCCACCCGGAGCCAAATAAAAAAAAAAAAAGAATGTGAGTGTGTCCTATTGGAGGTTCTGAAGGAGGTTTTATTATTTTTAACACCTACTTATTTATTTATGTTTTCTTAACTGCACTGCACAGGAGGTGGGGTCTTATTTCCCTGACCAGGGATGGAAGCTGCACCCCTCCCGTTGGAATCACTGGACACCCAGGGAAGTCCCTAGAGAACGCTTTAATGAAGAAAGGAAGGGAGATGGGAGGGAAAGAAGGAAACGGTAAAGGTAGATAATAGAAAATTCCCAGATTATTCTTCTCTAGGAGGAAAATGAAGCTGTGGGAAGGTGCCCTGTGCTGTCCTCAGTCGCTCAGTCGTGTCTGACTCTTCGCAACCCCATGGACTGTGGCCAGCCAGGCTCCTCTGTCTATAGGGATTCTCCAGGCAAGAATACTGTCCGGCCCTCTATTAATATTGACTTGTTGGAGACTCCTCCTGACCACGTTCTCAGAGCCACTGAGTCACCAACCTCGGGTGTCCACTCCCTCCTCCCAGCCAGGCCCCCATGGGGAATTAGAGGCAGCCCAATTCCTCGAGACCCCCGTCCCTCTCTGCCGGAGATGAGGAGGCTGACACTGACCGTGACAATCTCCAGCACCTCGTTCTTGCTGATGGTCCCATTGCCATCCACGTCGTAGAGGGAGAAGGCCCACTCCAGCTTCTGGTTGGTCTTGCCCGCGCTGGTCATGTGCAGGGCGATGACGTACTCCTTGAAGTCCAAGGTGCCATCGCTGTTGGCATCGAAGCTGCGGAACACGTGCTGGGCATAGGCCTTGGGGTCAGCCTCGGGGAAGAACTTGGAGTAGATGGTCTGGAACTCCTGCCGGGTGATCCGGCCGCTGGGGCACTCCTTCAGGAAGGACTGGTACCAGGTGCTCAGCTCCTCCTCCGTGAACTTGGTGTTCAGCTGCAGCTCCTCCAGGATCTCCTTGGACAGGGCCCCACTCTTGCTGTTCCCCATGGGTGAGGTGGCGTGGGCCCGGCCGGGCTGTCACTGCTGGGTGGGTGGGAGCAAGGGGGTCTCCTGGCTGCCGGGCTGGGTGTCGCAGGAGACGGTCGCACCCTGAGATGCTGATGGATTAGGCGGATTTGTGGCCGGTTCACCCCAGTACTTGGAGGGAGGAGGGGCCTGGAGCTTGGGGTTGAGGGGAGGGAGGCGAGCTCCTGGAAGCCCCCTGAGATTAAAATAAAGAGCTGACAGCAGAAGGTCAATCCATCTTGGCCTTCTGGGAGGCTGACCTGGGAACACCGGGGAGCGCCCCGTGGGGCCATCTGGGCCGCCCTTCCGGCATCACTGTCCCCTCTCCTCAGTGGACCAGGAGAGCAGGGGGAGGGCAGCGCCACTCCCGACAGCAGGCCCCCCCGGCAGGAGCGCCACCTCCTCTCCATGGGACCCCCAGCCCCTCCTCGGCAGGACCCCCCGGGCCGCGCGTCTAGATCTCCATGTCCACGGGGCGGATGCTGCCCGTCTTGTGCTCTCTGACCCACAGCTCCCTGTCTTTGGCTGGGTCCACTTTTCGAAGCAGTTGGTCCACAGGCTCGAAGATGTGTATAAGAGACAGCATCCCCTCCCTCTCAAGCCTCCCTCCCACCGCCCTCCCCCATCCCACCCCTCTAGGTCATCACAGAGCACCAAGCTGGTCTCCCTGACCTATACAGCAGCTGCAGGCATGTTTCTTAACCTGTCTCTGCCTAGAGTTCTCTTCTAATCTTTCACCTCCCTCATGGCTTTCTTTAAATGTTGCCTTCTCAGTAACAGCAGCACCACCAACCCCAACCACCAGCAAGCCCTAACTGTTTATCCTGCACGGTTGTTCTTCCTCTCGAGTACACCTTCTGATTTAGTGTTTATTGATTCCATGTGCTGCCTGGGATGGCATCAGAATGAAAGCACCATGAAGGCAGGGATTCCGTTTATTTTGTTACCTACCCACTGCATTTCCTTTGCATGAAGGGTACCTGCCAGCTTTGGGCCCTCAGTGACTATTCCTTGACTAAACGGGCACTGTAATAGCATCGCCCTCACTGTTACTGTAAGCCTGAAATGAGTTAATATGTGCAATGCATTTACAATAGATCCTGGTAGTGGTAAGAGCCGAACATGTGTTGAAAGTGAAAAGTGAAAGTTGCTTAGTCGTCTCCGACTCTTATGCGACCCCATGGACTGTCCATGGAATTCTCCAGGCCAGAATACTGGAGTGTGTAGCCTTTCCTTTCTCCAGGGGATCTTCCCAACCCAGGGATCAAACCCAGGTCTCCCGCATTGCAGGCAGATTCTTTACCAGTTGAGCCACAAGGGAAGCCCAAGAATGCTGGAGTGGGTAGACCTATCCTTTCTCCAGGGGATCTTCCCAATCCAGGAATCAAACCAGGGTCTTCACATTACAGGCAGATTCTTTATCAACTGAGCTATCAGGGAAGCCCTGAACACATGTTACCTTTTGCCAATATTCTTCTATGACAGGGATCAAGAACTGTGTTGCATACGGAAGCCAGCGTGTGGAGTGTGTGAGTGAAGCCAGGGAATTAGGAAGGCAATAGGGAGTGGTGAGGCCTATGTCCCACATGGCAGGGGCTGCCTCCATTAGAATGTAGTCAGATGGGATTGTGGCCTGGTGTTACTAGATTTTTTGGCAACCCAAGAGAAATCAGAAATCAGATTTCCAGATGCAATTTCCAAACTGTGGGAGTGATTTTCAAATTTTTCAAAAACATGGTGTGGGATAAACACAACTTACCTGTGGCTTGATTTCAGCTGTATATTGTTGGCTGGCAACCAAGCCTGGTGCCGGGAGCTGGCAGACAGTAGTATGTGCTTGCCGAGTGAATAAATGGACAAGAAGGAGCTCTGCCGGGGAGGCTTCCACCCCTGTGGTCAGCTCAGTACCCAGTGTGGGCCACAGGGAAGAGCCCTCATGAGTAGACTGGTACCTGAAATCTCAACACCCAAAGGAGAGGCCGCTGGTGCCCTTGCTTGGCTAAGCATCACACCTGGAACCCCAGAATCACCATCTAGAATGGAAAAGAAGTCTTGGCTTTACCCAGGGGTGGTTACTACAAAGGGCTTTGTAGGAGGGGCTAGTGGTAAAGAACCCGCCAGCCAATGTAGGAGGCACAGGAGATGTGGGTAGGATCCCTGGCTTGAGAAGATCCCCTGAAGGAAGAAATGGCCACCCATTCCAGTATTCCTACCTGGAGCGTCTCATGGACAGAGGAGCCTGGCCAGCCACAGTCCATAGGGCCACACAGAGTCAGACACGACTGAAGCAACTTAGCACGCACATACAGTAACTACAAAGAGTAAAACGCACAGTGTGTAGGCAGTTGACTTGGGGTTTGTATCCTATTTCATAAGAAGCTAATGACAGGTCCTTGCTGCTGGGAGAAAGACACCCGCCAGCCCCTGCTAATGTTATGCAGGAAGGACCCGGAAGTTCAGGCTCAGGTATGCTGACCCACACCTCCTGGTCACCCCACCCACTGAGGGTCCGGAGTGCTTCTCAGGAGGCCTTAGTGTTAGGTGTGTGTGTGTGTCTGTGTACTTACTATTTTTTCCATCAGTTTTTGATAGCATATTCTTTCTTAAAAGGAGTGGTTTCTCCTTTTCTAGGCTTTCACTAGCCCGCAGCAAGGCATTTGTTCTCAAGAGCAGCTAGAAATAGGACAGTCATCAAACAAACAAACAAAACCCAAGCCCTGAAAATGAAGTCAGACGCCTCCACCTTTGTCTCTGAACCTGGTGTGCGAGGATTAACAGTGCTTCCTGGGTGTCCACACCGAGCCTGCAGGTGAGACAAGATCAATGTCACAGGAAGAAACCAAGCTCTCCTTCTCAAGGAGTGAGCAGAGTGGGCAAGAAGCTGAGTTTCTGAAGGTGAGGAGCTGGGTTGCCATGACAACAAAGAGGCTGTGGGCCAGGAGACAGGACCCCGGGTTAACAGAGAAGGCAGGCAGAGCGCCCAGTCCCTCTGCCCCTCTCAAGAGCAAGGAGCAGGTGCTGCCCACACTCTTCAGGTTGCTGTGCCCAGGAGGGGCCCGACCGTGGGAGGGGACCACAGGCAGCTGTGTCGATGCTGAGAGAGGGGTCATGACCTGGAGGTTTGTTTGAAAACCTGCATAAACATCTTCTATCAGAGGGAGAGTTTATGTTCCTTAGCCAAACAAATTGTTGGAGATGATGTATTGTGAGGGGATTTGTTAAGTCTAAGCTGGGGCCATAAACTCTCCCCGAGCCCCAAAGACCACTTGGGGAGAAGCCCTCGTCTCTGGCCAGTGAATCTGTTTGTGTCCCCCCCTCCCAGCCTGGCCTTGACTGAAAGACGCAGACTCTTCCCGAGGCTGGCCCTGTCCTCTCCCTAAGCTGGGAGCCCTGTAGCCCTGGTCCCCCTCCCCCACCTTCCCTTGCTGTGAGCAGGACGACAAGAGAACCCTTTGACCCTGGTCTGGAAGCAGAGGGGAAGAGGGCTCAGAGAGGGTGAGTGGGAGGCAGAGAATGGAACGCCTCTCCCACGGCTGTCTCCATCACGGTAAATAGCAGTCTGTCCTTTTTCTGCCTGGACCGAAATCCTTGGAGTCAACCCCTGTGCCCCTCTTTCTGTCACACCCCACTCCAAAATGGCTCGAAACCACGTTGGCTCCGCTTTCAAAGCACTTCCGGAATCTGACCGTTCTCCCCACCTCCACGTGGCCACCCCTGCAGGCACCGTCCCCTGTCCTTGCGTTCTGGCTGCCCTGCTCCCCTTTCCCTACAGTGAGCTCCCCAGCGAGGAAATCAGGCTGTGCGCCCTCAGCGTGGATGGCCCCCAGAGCAAAATCACAGGCTTTCCAAAGCCTGCAAAGCTCTGCAGAAGCTGCCTCCTCCCCATCCCCGTGTCTGCTCCAGCCGACTGGCCTCAAGGAGGTGCCTCCAGCCTTTAACAGGGCCACCTCCTCTACCTGGAATGTTCTCCCGCCAGCTACCTGCCGGGGTCCCTCCCAGGTGTCCTTGACTTTGGTCAAATGCCACCTTCTCAATGAGGCCACTCCAATCACCCTATTTCATGTTGCCACTTACCCACCATCACCCCTGAAACCCTCCCCCTTCCCCTGCCTTTTGTCATAACACCTATCATTTTCTACATACACTCTATATATCATTTTGTTAGCCTGTCTCTTTCTGCTGGAAAATAAGTTCCAAGGTTAAGATTCTTGATCTGTTTCCATCACCAATGTGTTCCCAGTACTGAGAGCAGTATTTGGCATTCTGTGCCTGCATGCCAAGTCGTTTCAGCCGTGTTTCTTTGTGACCCTATGGACTGTAGCCCACCAGGCTCCTCTGTCCATGAATTCTCCAAGCAAGAATACTGGAGTGGGTTGCCATGCTCTTCTCCAGGGGCACTTCCCGACCCAGGGATCAAACTAGTGTCTCATATTAAGTTTCCTGCATTTTGCAGGTGGGTTCTTTACCACTAGCACCACCTGGAAAGACCCTGGAATACAGTGGTGTTCACCAATTATTGCATGGATGGGTGGATGGGATGGATGGGTGGATGGGATGGGTGGGTGGAGAAAGGAAATAGCCAGGAGCCCCTGTGTTCACAAGGAGAGAAGTCTCCAGGGAAGGGAACTGGGGCCAAGGGTTTGGTCTGGCAGCATGATAACCATCATGACAACCATCGGGGTGGGGGAGGGTCAATGCCCACGTGCCCATTGTCCCTCTGCTAAGTCATTGGGGGTAAAATGATCACCCAGCTCGGGAGGGACACTGAGTCCATTTGTACAAGGAAGAGTGTGGCAGCCCTCCAGGAAAGAGGGTCGCCCAGTGGGACATGGTGTCTCTGGACAGTTTATTTTACACAGAATGAAATCTAAGCAACTCAAGTGCACACACAGAGCCGAAGGGGAAAAAAAATGAGAGCATTTAACTTCCTGAAAATGCTTTATAATAATGCAGAACAATTATATAGAGCAAACGCCTTCAAAATTTAAACATTTAATTTTTAAGCATTAATACACACGAATTCTATTACGGGGGTGGGGTGGGAAGGGCGGATTATAGCCTCTGCAGAGATCAGAGTTTCAACAGTGTTACTTATAAATTATAGTACATCAACTTTATTTACCGATCTAGGCAGCCAGGGGATGGAAGGATATACAACGTGGAATAAACACATTCATACCGGGATAAGGAATGTTGGAGGAGACACAGCTTTTTAACATTAAAAATGTATAAAGTATTTAGCAAAAGTTACAGAAAACAGAGCAAACAAGCAAGTTTGTTAGAAAATCCCGCTTTCATGGGGTTTGCTGATGTGCTCCTGTCTGTGAAGGGGCTTGTTCCTGCCCCATCGTCCCCTTCCTGGGGGAAGGGCAGAGATACCGATTTGGGGCCCCGCCCCCAAGGATGGCAGGTGTCCCTCTGAGTGACTGTCCCTGGGTCCACACGGCTGCCTGGAGGCCCTTCCCGAGAGCTGGGGTCCTGCTCCATGTGATGCCGGTTGAAGAGCACCTCCACTCGACAGACAACACACGCCCAGGGCCCGGCAAGGGGATGCGACAATGACAGGTTACGGGACGAATGAGAGAGCAGAGCGGGGCCAGTCTGTGCTCTTGCCCTGGCTCATTACGCTTTCCTTCCTCGTCTCCATGTCACACCGTCCCCATCAGAGCACCCATGTGCCTGACCCTCTGCCTCCACGCCCAGGGCCCGGCAAGGGGATGCGACAATGACAGGTTACGGGACGAATGAGAGAGCAGAGCGGGGCCGGTCTGTGCTCTTGCCCTGGCTCATTACGCTTTCCTTCCTCGTCTCCATGTCACACCGTCCCCATCAGAGCACCCATGTGCCTGACCCTCTGCCTCCCACCACTGCAAGCCCGTTAGGGATGCCCCAGCACACATAAAGGGTCAAGTCCCCCGAACAGTGCAGAGATTCAAAGGCCATCACAGCCCCTCTCCCTCGGAGACACCTCCCAACAAGGCCCCCCAGTAGCCACGCCCCAGCATCTAGAAGGTTCGGGGGAAACAGAACATTGGTTTTTGTCACCTTAGTCTCACCAAGCCAGGAAAGAGGGGTTGGGTCCCCCACCTTCACAAAGGGCCCGACAGAAATGACTCCAGTGGGGGTGGGGTGGAGTGGGGAAGATGTTGAGAGCCCCCAGGCCCCCCTCTCCCAGAAAAAAGAGGCTATCCTGGCAGCGGGGGATCCTGTGTTGTGGGCTCCACAGCCCACACCATCACCTGGCAGGACCCAAGGATGTCTTCTGTTGGCTGGGAGGTACCTGGCTGCTTTCTGGGGCTCAGCTTTCACTGAGCAGGGCACAATCAAGACATAGCTGGAGGAATCCTTCCTTTGGGGGCCTTGCCCAGAGCTGACCAGCATCAGGAGTTGGGTGTGGTTTTCTTTCTGCCACCACCCAGGAGGGTGCAGGCACAGGTCAGGTAGGCAAGGCTCAGGTGTCGACAAGAACCTTAAGGGAGGGGGCTCTGACTCCATGCCTGTTTTTGCTCCTTGGAAGTGACCTTCAGGACATGGTGTCAAACATCAGTGGATGAAAGGTAATGGCTTCTGCTCCTCCAAGGAGGAGGAACTACCTCATTCTCAACAGCTCATGAAACTCTTAGGTTTTGTGTCTAAAAATCTCTTTTTAGATTTCTCAGCACCCGGGACCCCCTTTCAGGAGGGTGTGAGGTGACAGCTCGCACAGCTGTGCCGAGCGGACCCAGATTAGGTATGACGTGTGCATTGGGCACAAAACTGAAGATGAGAAGGGAAGGAGACAGAATGCAGCAGCTGGAGACGGCCTGGGAGAACGTTCTAGAATAGACACCTTCAGTTTGCAGGTGAAGGAAGATCCAGAGAAAGGTGGTGCTGAGCCCATGGCCAGTCCCCTGCTTTCTAACCCACACCCTCTCCACCCACCTCCCACACCCCCGAACTCTCACCAAATGGCAGGGACTGGGCAAGGTGAAGAGAGGGTCCCAAGGAGCAAGTGGATCTGCCAGCTGAGATGCCAGCTTCAGGGGGCAGCAGAGACCCTGTCTGCCACCTCCGCCTCCATCCCCAGCAGCTCTCTACATTGTGAAAATCTTGTGTTAGATGCCCCCAAAACTAAAATGACTCAAAAAAAGCCAAGTTTAAGTCCCAAGAACCACTGGATGCAGCTGGCTGGAATTAGCTGTGCAAACAAGCTTAAGACTCCAGGATCCACAGCCCACACCATCACCTGGCAGGACCCAAGGATGTCTTCTGTTGGCTGGGAGGTACCTGGCTGCTTTCTGGGGCTCAGCTTTCACTGAGCAGGGCACAATCAAGACATAGCTGGAGGAATCCTTCCTTTGGGGGCCTTGCCCAGAGCTGACCAGCATCAGGAGTTGGGTGTGGTTTTCTTTCTGCCACCACCCAGGAGGGTGCAGGCACAGGTCAGGTAGGCAAGGCTCAGGTGTCGACAAGAACCTTAAGGGAGGGGGCTCTGACTCCATGCCTGTTTTTGCTCCTTGGAAGTGACCTTCAGGACATGGTGTCAAACATCAGTGGATGAAAGGTAATGGCTTCTGCTCCTCCAAGGAGGAGGAACTACCTCATTCTCAACAGCTCATGAAACTCTTAGGTTTTGTGTCTAAAAATCTCTTTTTAGATTTCTCAGCACCCGGGACCCCCTTTCAGGAGGGTGTGAGGTGACAGCTCGCACAGCTGTGCCGAGCGGACCCAGATTAGGTATGACGTGTGCATTGGGCACAAAACTGAAGATGAGAAGGGAAGGAGACAGAATGCAGCAGCTGGAGACGGCCTGGGAGAACGTTCTAGAATAGACACCTTCAGTTTGCAGGTGAAGGAAGATCCAGAGAAAGGTGGTGCTGAGCCCATGGCCAGTCCCCTGCTTTCTAACCCACACCCTCTCCACCCACCTCCCACACCCCCGAACTCTCACCAAATGGCAGGGACTGGGCGAGGTGAAGAGAGGGTCCCAAGGAGCAAGTGGATCTGCCAGCTGAGATGCCAGCTTCAGGGGGCAGCAGAGACCCTGTCTGCCACCTCCGCCTCCATCCCCAGCAGCTCTCTACATTGTGAAAATCTTGTGTTAGATGCCCCCAAAACTAAAATGACTCAAAAAAAGCCAAGTTTAAGTCCCAAGAACCACTGGATGCAGCTGGCTGGAATTAGCTGTGCAAACAAGCTTAAGACTCCAGGTCAGGAAGTTACAGGAAGACAACTTGTGTTTTTAAGAGCAAGGAAGCAGTGGGGTGCACCCATTCAGTGGATGGCTACTTGGCATTGCAGGGGAACAAGCTAGTGACATCCCAAGACAAAGTGACTCAGAGGCATCAAGCTGAGCGAGGAGGCTTCTGCCTATTTCTATGACACACTACAGAAGGGAGATCTGCAGGGTCAGAAAATCCATCAGTGGTTGCCAGGTGCTGGGGGCGGGAAGAGTGGATGGACATCAAAGGAGCCTGAGGGGATGTTTTTGGAGTGATGGAAATATTATGTTGATCTCAGCAGTGGTTACAAGACTGTGTCAAAGTGTTAGTTGCTCAGTTGTGTCCAATTCTTTGTGACCCCATGGACCCCATGTGTCCGCCAGGTTCCTCTGTCCATGGGATCCTCCAGGCAAGACTACTGGAGTGGGTAGCCATTCCCTTCTCCAGGGGATCTTCCTGATCCAGGGGTTGAACCCGGGTCTCCTGCATTCCAGGCAGATTCTTTACCATCTGAGCTACCAGGGAAGCCCCATAAGACTGTGTAAGTATGTCAAAATTCATTGAACTGTATCCTTCAAAAGGGTGAATTTTCCTGTATGCTCATGTACCCCCAATTTTGAACGTCAAATATCTCAATAAACTTGGAAAAAAGGCAGTGGGACCTGTGGGGACAGGATGGTTTATGGGAATGACGGTATGCTGGCTAAGAAGTGTGCTTCTGATCTGTGCCCCACTTCATACTGGTCCAGGAACTTTCCGTATCTACATAATCACCAGTAGGTCTGCAGAATCCTGTACAAATTCTCCTTGTCAAGGCCATTCACCGCTGGAAGTAAAATCACTTAAACAAGCCGAGGTCTTTGATGTCCTCGGAATCTTATGGCTTGCATTTCCAAGAAAGGACTTTGGCTCTGCCAAGATTTCTTTGCTTCCATCTCCTAATCTAGTAATTGATTGGTTTCCACAAAGGGAATACAAACCCCTGGTTCCTGAGTATACACAGGGTTTTTCTATTTGCTTCAGTTGTTGATCAGCCACAGTGAGGGGAGAAGTGTTTCCCCTCAAAGAAATCCCAGCCACCCTTCCCTGACCCCCAGCTGACACAGGTGTTGGGTAGATTAAAAGGAGACCCAAGGTGGTCCCATGGGCAGAACCTCAAGTCAGCCATCCCTGTGGGTCAGCTGGCCAGTGCTTTCCAACGCTGATCAGAAGCAATAGAAAAAAAAAAAAAAAAAAAAGAGAGAGAGGGACAAGCAGCTTATCCTGGAGGTTGTCTTGGTAACTTGTTTGTCTTAGATTCTAAAAATCAGGCTTTCACAGATGAAACAAAGTACATCCGTGTCTCCTAGGTAGAAGGGGCTCACTTGTTCTCAGAAATGGAACAGTGGATGTGCTCACGAGTAACCTGAAGTCATTCACCCTGAAAAAAGCCAAGCATATCCTCATAACCTAAATACCCGAACCAAACCAACCACTAGGACAGAGCGCCACTCTGAAGATGACTTTCAGACATTGCAGACTTCATCCTAACCATAGGGACAGAGGCCTGTACTCTCAACTCCAGCCCTGCTTGTGATTCGCTGTTCAGTTCACAGCTCTCTCACTGGCTGGCCTTGGGCTTCATTCTTCTTCTGTGCAAATCAATAACTATTTAAAACAAACCAATCTCTCAAATTTGAGTTGGATGTGAGCTGTGAGGATCTAGTGACCCCATGATTGTACTCTTGGTGCTGTCTGGTTCTTCCATCCATGGCTTATTACAGGCTGAGGTGAGGTGAAGTCGCTCAGTCGTGTCCGACTCTTTGCGACCCCATGGACTGTAACCTACTAGGCTTGTCCATGGGATTCTCCAGGCAAGAGTACTGGAGTGGATTGCCATTTCCTTCTCCAGGGGATCTTCCCGACCCAGGGATCGAACCCAGGTCTCCCGCATTGGAGGAAGACGCTTTAACCTCTGAGCCACCAGGGAAGTCAGGCTAGTCAAGGCTCTCATTCCCCAGAAAGGTCTGAAAACATGCGCTTGTCCACACAGAGAACAGAAGTGGTGGGGGATGGGGCGGAGCTCCTGGCTGGTATGCAGCTACGTCTGCAGTACTGGCATAATACCTGGCTTGTCCCAAGTGTCTGCTGATTAAATGAATGAATGAGAATGAATGAATGAATGAAGAGCTATCAGTACAACAGAGGGTATCTCTGCAAACCTAGACTCTGCAGAGAGTATCTGTAGGTGAATGCCAAGGTTACTCACCTGCAAGACCCTTGGAGAAAAGACGAGTCTACCCAAAAGAACAGATCACTGGTTTCCCTGATGACAGATAGGGCTATATCTTGTTCCTGGATCTTTGCATATTGCCCAGGCGAAGCTAAATCCTTGATGAATGAATAAAGGAGGGAAGAAAATAGGCAAAGAAGTATATGGGGGTGTCTAACGAGACTGAGGAAAAGGGGAAAAGCATGACTTCAGAAAATAGACTGGCCTCCATGAGGCCAACTTAGGCTACCCTGAAAGAGGCGAGAGCCCCAGGGAATGACAGATGACTCTGGAATCCTCGGATGGGGATGAGAAAACAAAATCAATGAGCCACATCACACATGAACGTATCTATGTTAATAACAAGGCTATTGGCTTTGAATGTTGGAAAATCATCCACAAATTAGTTGACTAAGCCACAAAGCAGTTACTACTAGCACCCTTTTTTTTTTTTTATCAAGAAACCAAGAAATGATAGCCCCAAATGGGCAGCTGGTGTCACAGCCCAACCCAGACCGGAAGGAGTGGTTCTCCACGCCAGACACAGATCTGTCCTGGCGGCCTGCGTGTTAGTGAAGGCCTTCACGCTGACCTTTCTGGTTGGGATGTTTTGAGAAGAAAAGTGGCAAAGCTTGGTTTGCTTTAGGATATTCAGAATCTTTCTACTATCACTATGAGGGCGCCATACTGACTGAGAGAAAGGGGTACCAAGAGATACAAGAAAAACAAGTCATCAGTTACTAGCCTGGACGATGGAGAAAGACCAGTGAGTTATCCTCTTAGACGGCTGCCCTTATGAGACATGAGTCCTGTGAATCCAAAGTAATCAATGGGAAAAGTGAAGAAACATGGGTTCTTAGGGTGTGGGCTCCAGGCTAGAATGTGCCCTTGCAAGCTGTCTGACCTCCTCCAGCCCTTTTCTGCTTCCAGTCCCCTCAAGCCAATTCTCAAGATTGAGTACGTAAGCGAGAAAGTGATGAGTGAGGACCTGGTGGCTTCCCAGGTCATGCCCAGACCAGGCTTTCTCAGGGAAAAAGGAGACGGCAAAAGGGCAAGTGGGCACCAGCCCCAAGCAGGGGCTCCATGCGGGGCTTGGGAACGTGCAGAAGGAGCTGAGAGGCCAAGGTACCCGACTGCCTGGATGGTGACATGTACTGTGGCCCCGACAGTCTGCAATGCCTGCGTGGTGCCCGCCAGTGAGAGCCATGCACGGAGCAGCAGTCCCAATTCGACTGTGCACGGGCAGGTGGGACCCCCTGCGAGGTGACAGAGACTTGTCCCAACCCCTGCCTGACATGAGACCGACTCAGCTCCCTGGGATGGGTGAGGATGGAGGAGGGGGCTTCCCCGAGGAAGCGGCTGCAGGCTGGGTGGACTGGGATGTCTGGAAAGAGCAAGTGACATGGATGCCCGATCTAACAGGCACACGATTCGCTGCTCCAACTTGGGGTGAATTTACTCAATGAGGTAGTTTCATCCTGACCTCTCCAGGCAGGGTCAGTCTGGGAAAATTGGAGCCAGACCTTCTTCCCAAGACTCCCATTGGTGAGAAGTAGCAGAGAAGAGCCAGGATGTAGGCCCTCAGAATATTCAAGGCCCTCAGAATATTCAAGGGGGGGAAAAAAATCAAGAGGGAGGGCTGCTGCAAAGCATTCTGGGTGCGGGCTGCTGTGCTGAATGGTGGCCTTCTCTCCATGACTCTGATCCTGACACTTGGCTTGGAGACGGAGACCTCCGTCTCCTGCCCCTCCAAAGGCCTGGAGACAAGGAGGTCAGTTGGAAGAAGGGCCGTTGGGCCTCCAGGGGCACGAGCATGGGACACTACTGCTCTGGGTGGGGAGGGGACCCCTCTGGTACTCAACAGGGACCACAAAGTTCCAGTCTCGGTTTGTCCTTGGAGTGGCAGGCGCAGCACGGGACTCAGGGGGCTTCAGCCTCAGAGACAAGGGCAGGGCTGTGGATCCATCTTCTCGGCCTGGGAACACCGGGGAGCGCCCCGTGGGGCCATCTGGGCCGCCCTTCCGGCATCACTGTCCCCTCTCCTCAGTGGACCAGGAGAGCAGGGGGAGGGCAGCGCCACTCCCGACAGCAGGCCCCCCCGGCAGGAGCGCCACCTCCTCTCCATGGGACCCCCAGCCCCTCCTCGGCAGGACCCCCCGGGCCGCGCGTCTAGATCTCCATGTCCACGGGGCGGATGCTGCCCGTCTTGTGCTCTCTGACCCACAGCTCCCTGTCTTTGGCTGGGTCCACTTTTCGAAGCAGTTGGTCCACAGGCTCGACTGTCTGCAAGGGATGGAGAAAGAGGACACAGTCAGAGGCGGAGGCAGAGTCAGGGGCGTATCCTCTGAGCCACGCCACTCACACTCTAGAGGGTTGTGGGGTCCCAGGGAGGCCCGTGTGAGGGACAGAGGGCTGGAAGAAACAGGGGTGGGGAGGCGCAGAGCTCTGCTTCCCCTCATACACATGACCCGCCAGACCACAGGGCGGGTGAAAGGGCAGGTGGGCTCAAGAGTCTGTGACCTGTTCCTCTTTCCACGTGTCCCCCCGTTTACCACCTGAAAACAGGTTTATTGAACTTTAGCTTGAGAGGTTTTGAATAGCTCCAGCATTGTAAGAAATCCAACAGAGGAGGCAAGGTCACCTCCAGCTATCTCAACCATCATAACGCATCTATGGGGTGCGCTTGGGATGGAGTCATGTGGATGTCCAGGGTAACTGACACATCCATCCCAAGAGGTCGCCCACAGGCCCGAGTCCCTGCCCACCCTCAGGACAGATTCCTCCGTAGCAGCTATGTAACCTGCCACCACGGCACAAAGGCCACGGCTCCCCCTGGCCCAGCGTCCCCCGGGGGCCCCGCTGGCCTCGACCTAGGGCGGAGAACTCACGCTTTGGTTGAACATGTCCGTCTCGTGCCGCAGCTGCGTGTACTGGCAGAGGTGCTGCCGTATCATCTCCACCCTCTCCACCTCCAGCCGCTCCAGCTCCTGCCGAGGAGGAAACCCACACGGACCTCTGCGGGGTGTCCCTGCAACCTGGGGACCTTCCCCCTACACGGGTCCTAGGCCATCCTAGAGGCAAGACACAGATGCTGCCCGACTCCCTGGGGTCTGGAGAGGCACCCACCCAGTATCTAGGGGTGAACGGATAGCCAAGGACGCAGTAGCTGCTGTTTCCTGAATCTCCTTCTGCCAGGCGTGGTGGGTGCTACGAGCTTTCCGCACATCGCTTAATTGTCCTCATCACAATGTTAAGAGATACAGGTTCTGTTCTTACCTTTTCCAAACAAGGGAATGAACACCTCGAGAGGTAACATCGCTTGCCCAGAGTGACAGGGAATTATGGGAGCAGTGGGATTTGCACTTTTGTGCATTTTTTTTTTTGGCTGCACAGAAACTTAGTTGCAGCATGTGGGATGTAGTTCCCTGACCAGGGACTGAACCCAGGCCACTTGCACTGGGAGTGTGGAGTCTTAGCCACTGGACCACCAGGGAAGCCCCCTGTTGTGCCCTTAATCAAACTTCTGCCCCACTGCAGCCCCAGGCCCTGACAGGGCTGAGAAATGAAAAACATGCAGGAGCTTCTGCCCTTCAAAATTTGGGGGCCTTGTCCCTGGGCCTCTGCTGAGTGGCCTCGTGTCTGTCCACCCTGAGTGCGGAGGGAAAGGCCGGGGAGGCAGGAGGGCCAGGAGCGGGGTGGCCAAGGCCACAAGAAGAGCAGAAATTTGCTTTGGCTCCTAGATGGCTCTGCTTCTTTGGAATTTAGGGGATCCGGCCACTATTCTGTGTCCAACTAGGTCACTGCCCAGGTGATTAGCTGAGGAGTTGGGGGAGTAAGCAGGAAGCTTAATTAGGAGATTAACCAGGAGGAAATCTAGGTCACTGTCCTTGGGGGAGGCCTCTAATCTGCTCTGGTGGGCTGGTGCCTGGGGAAGGCAGAGGGTTAGTCCCGTGCTGGATTAGCAGATGGACGGGGGTGGTTTGGGGCAGAGGGATGGTGTGATAAGCACTTGGCAGGACACCTGCTTTCTCACCTGGCCCAGTGGCCCAAGTGCCAACCCATCTCACCATCTACTCAGTGGGTGCTGACTTCGCAGAAACACTCAGGAGAGCAAAGAAGTGGTCCGATGCCTGTTCCCCCACCCCTGGTCAGAGGCCTCCCCCACTGCCCCAACCTCACCCACCCACACGTCTTGCAAGGCTCTGCGATTGCAGACTCTTAATAATTCTGGGGGTAGGAAGGCCCACATTTCCTACAACTTGGCTATTTTTCCTAAATGGACCACTCTCTGCTCGGTTCACCCTGACCCCTCAGGAGGATATGGCAAGGGCCCATAGCTGCCTGTGTTCACGCAGTAGGAAGTGCCAGAGCAAGGGCATGAATCCACGTGGCCTGGCCTAGAGATAAGCTCTCAGTCTCAATATGAGAGCAGATCTAATGACCACCTCTCACCTCCACCCCATCACCCTCACGTCCACCAGCATCTGTCCACAGCTTCCTGAGCGCCCACCCCTGCGGGGACATGCTTCCGCATCCCCCGTCACTCACCAACGTGGTGGTCACCATCTCTTCAAACCACTTGGACTGGGCCTGGTTGTAGAGGTCCACACAGCGCATGAGGTCATCTCCTGCAAAGGGCCAAGGCCACTGTCTGTCACTCGTCACCAGGGCTGCCCTCTGCCACCTGGACCCCATGGCCGAGGTGATGGAGGCAAAGAAGGGGCAACCCAGCATTATGAAAGACTGGCTTCAGAGTGTCCACCTGAACTTGACTCCAGATGCCAAAAACTCAGCAAGGGGGTTTCTCAGTAAGAGTGTATGTACGGTGTGGGTGGGGGTACTCCGGGGACCCCTCAAGTCTATCATGAGCCCCAGAAATGCTTCCTCCTCTAGAGATGGCAGTTTTATGTCACAATGGCAAGTCCTGCTTGGTTGAACATGTGTCTCAAGCAATGGGGTACTAGTTACAGAAGGGAAGTTTGCACATCACATCCATCCACTCTTGTGTCTGTGTGTGTCTCTGTGGTTGTGTGTCTGTGTGTGTGTACAGGCAGCAGGCTGTCATTCTGAAACACAAAAGAACGTGTCTGATGCTTTATGGCTCATTCATGTGTAGTAATGGTATAAAAACAGGCACCAGAGTTTAACACATCAATTCCAGGATACTGGCTACCTTGGGAAACAGAGAAAGGGTCGGGGTGGGAAGGGATGGGCTCTTTCAATAGCATTTCTTAAGAGAGACATCTGAAACAAACTATTCTATCTTAATGGCCAGTGTATTCTTTTATGTAATTGTATATATGTTTGAGACAGTTTATAGTTAGAAAGAAACCAAACTGGAAGTGTTACTAAGGTCCTGGTACCCTAGACTCTTGCTACAAAGAACACAATTCCTGGACCAGAAGCATTGGTACACCCTGGATATTTGTTCCAAATGTGATCTCATGATGTTCCCCAGACAGGGTGAATCAGAAACTATTTGCACAAGTTCCTTGGGTGATCCGTGTGTACATCACACAGGTCGGTCTGCACAGAGCTTCCTGATCATCACAGGGTTCCAGAGAAAGGAAGACACCAGGGACTCTGCCCATGATGGGAAAACTCATGAGTGAACCCAACGATAATGGATTAACCTTTCAAAGGGATCCCCAGAATGGCATCACTTGCTCACGTGTATTCAGATATGAAAATGAAGGGAAGTGGGGGAGAGTTATGCCCAGTGCCTGGTTCAAGGTCTCCTCCCCAGTGAGCCATACCATTATCTGGGAGCTAAGCCTTGAGTAACAGAACCCACATCAAGGGCTTGGTTCATTTTGCTCTTGGTCCAAGGCCAATGGCTGGGCCCTTGATCCCAAGAAGGACTGAACTGGAGGGAAGAAAGAGGATATTTCACTGCAGTCACACTCCCACCAAAAGCCTATGCCTGACCAGTGGGTAAAGTCACCCTTATAAACACAATATGAAATTCCCAAAGCTTTATATGTTGATCTTGATGTTGACAACATGCTTCACGAACCTCTGCAACATCAGGAAATAATGTAGATGAAGGCAGGTGTATGTCTTCTCTATGTAGTCCAAGGGTTTGAAATCAGACCCTTCTGAACAGTAAGGGTTAAGGACACGGATTCTGGAACCAGACTATTGGGGTCTCATATAGCTCTACTGTTTACTAGCTGTGCAGCCTTGGACCAAGTTGATTCACCTGCCTGTGCCTCAGTTTCCTCATCTGTAAAATGGGGATAATAATAGTACTTTCAGAGAGCCACAGTGAAGATTAAACAAACCAAGAAAAAAAATGAAAAAGAAATACAAAGAACAAAAAAATAAACCACTTATGAAAAGTATTTGCAATTCAAACGACAAAATGTTGATTTTCCTAACATAATCCCTGTCAGTCAATCAATGAGAACAAGACCAGCCATCTGACAAGAAAATGGGAAGAGAATATGAGTGCATCATTTTAAAACAAAAGCCACAGATGATTTAAAAGTCTACTTTTAAAATGCTCAACTCCACTCAAAAAGCAGTGTAAATTAGAAACAAAATACTATTTTTCACCAGATAGCTACGATATCAAAATGAGATAGTATACAGTGTTGACAAGAGTTTAGGGAACAGGCATTCGTGGAGAGTAGGCACACCCATCTGCGAAGCAACCTGGAAACATCCATCAAAATGAATACAAGCCTCTGACCCAGTTACACCCCCCCACATCCCGGTGACATGCAGACCCCCACTCCCCCACAGAGAGGCATTTATAGTAACAGCATCGCTGGCATTGACAAACACTCTGAAACAATCTGAAAGTCCCACAAAAGTCCATTAGGGGAATGATGAAATGAATCTGGATACAATCATATACTTGCACGTTATTCAACTGTTTAGGAAATCTGATGTACATAAATGGATGGGTAAATAAATTGATGATGAAACAGACCTATCTATTAAACAGATACATCTATTAAAATATAAGTTCAGAACAGTATAATGTGATATGTATATAAATTTAAATATTAAAAACATTAAAAAAATTAGGGTGTGTTGACAGTGACTATATCTGGGGAATAAGATTTTATATTCTTATGTGTTGATTAAAATATTTTGTCAAACAGCAATATTGTTTTTGTAATATAATTATTTAACAGTTTTTTTAGTTAAGCTAATTTAAATGTGCCTCTCCTCTCCTTGGGTTTTCCTTCCTACTCCCAACAAGTGTAGCCTGGCCTCTGTCTCTACTACTGTGCTATTAAAGATCTTTATGCAAATGTAGCATTTACATTACATTATTCTGTTATGACATCTTTTTAACACCTTATTTCCAAACGTCCCTAACATGGCTGTTTTTCATCCTTTAATGAACTAATTAGACTTCCCTGGTGGCTCAGACAGTAAAGTGTCTGCCTACAAGGGGGGAGACCCGGGTTCGATCCCTGGGTTGGGAGGATCCCCTGGAGAATGAAATGGCAACCCACTCCAGTGTTCTTGCCTGGAGAATCCCATGGATGGAGGAGCCTGGTGGGCTACAGTCCATGGGGTCGCAAAGAGTCGGACACAACTGAGCAACTTCACTTTCACCAGAAGTTAGGGTGAAAAAGATTTAGAGACCAAACCATCCAATCCAAACCTTATCTCACAGCACATATTCTAATCCCAGAAAGCAAAATGCATTGTCCTTGTACACTGTGAAACTGGTTGTTAAGAAATATTGAAAATTAAAAAAAAAAACTGTTTCTTGCTGATTTGTCTCCCCCTTCCTTGTGCATTAGCTAATTTTTACCTCTAGGTGGAAGCAGAAGCTGACTCACTGAGGAATATTTTGGAGAGAATCTGAAATATGGTTCTTTCTTTTCTTTTTTAAAAATATTTTCTTGACTGCACTGCAAGGCATGTGGGCTCTTAGTTATCCAACCAAGTGTCAAACCTGCACCCCTTGCGTTGGAAGCAAGTAGTCTTAACCACTGAATTGCCAGAGAAGTCCCTGAAATACGATTATTTCTTTAAACAAAACGTCAGCCTCTATTCTGGGTCAGAAGTCCATCACTAGAGGAGAACCTTTGGAGAACTAATACCCGGGGAGGTGGGGCAACTTGGAGGGTGAGTGGGGTTTGCACTTCGAGGAACTCCAGGCAGCAGCAAGAGCCCTCAATTCCAAGTCCCTGGAGGAGTCGGCCCACCACCTGACCAGAGGCCCTGGGCTTGGGTCAGAAGCAGCCCTCTCTGGGTAGGGTGTGGGGTGACCCTCCCTCGCCACTGCTTCCCGCTCCACAGCCTGCACCCCCCAGTCTCACCCTGTGGAACGCATGCTCCCAGGCACCCCATCTCCCAGCCTCTCCTGTCCATGCCTCTGGGACAAGGTGAGGACAGACAGGGCAGCAGGAGACAGGGCCGCACTCACCCGCCTGTGTGGACTTCCTCCGAGCCTTCTTGATGTCCTCCTCCGTCTTGTTGCTCAGCTTGATCTCCAGCTGCTGGGTCTTCATCTCCAAGTCTCTCTGCCGCTCCGTGAGGGCTTTTCGGGCCTGGGGTCCAAGGATGTGGAGTTAATAATCACAGGCTCAGAGACAGCAAGGGCCCACTGGGCCTGGCCTTTTTTAGGTTGTTGTTCAGTAGCTAAGTTGTGTCCGACTGTTTGCAACCCCAGGGACTGCAGCACGCCACGCTCCCCTGTCTGTCACTATCTCCTGGAGTTTGCTCAGACTCATGTCCATTGAGTTGGTGATGCCATCCAACATCTTGCCCTCTGCCGCCCCCTTCTCCTCCTGCCTTTAATCTTTCCCAGCATCAGGGTCTTTCCTAGGTAAGTCGTTTCTTTTCCCTGCTTTGGTAAATGAGGCTACAGGGGCTCCGTCAGGCTAAGTGGCCAGACCAGCGTCACTCAGCCAGATGGAGACCGCACTGAGGCTGCAAAGCATCCTTTCATCCTTGGCCTAGAGCAAGCCCCCCAGAGCACGTTTTCACTGGAGCATGTACATGTACTGGGGACCCAGGCAGTCCTGAGACCACAGCTTCTCCAGGGTGGCAGGGACCACAGAGATCATTGACGTCACCTCCCAACAGTGCTTAGCAGCTGGCAACACCAGCCTCCCCATTCTGGGGTGGGATGGGCCTGTTGGTGCTGGCCACTGGCAGGGTCTAGGGTGCCCACAGCAGTAACATGGCCCTCTTCTCCCGCACCTCTCCCAAAGGTGCTGGGGTCAGCCCCGGGGGGAGACCTCTCTTTGCTCCATAACTGACCATCAGAGCTCCAGCAAGCTCAGACCACCTTCGCCTCTGGGAGGGGGCTGGTCCAGTCAGGAGGGATTCTGCCAGGTGAGACCCAGATAAAGGGGCCCTGTGTGGACTGGCAGTACATCCAGGCTTCAGGACCCTCAAAATCAGGGTGTACCTTGTCTCACATTCTACAACCCCAAGGCGGGGGCAGCCTCTCCCACCCTCACCGGGAATCTGAGCACCAGGGGAAGCACACACTTAACCTTTGGTCGGGGGATGGGGTTCTCACACTACCCGCCAACCCCAGATCCGGTTGCAGGGGGGACAAACACCCCTGCCATGGCACCCGGAGCCCCTGCTGGCCCCCAGCCCCTGCTCCCTCCAGCAGGATCCCTCCCACTCCGTGACCTGGGCCCTCACCTTCTCCACCGCGGCATAGCGGCTGGCAAGCTGCTTGCGGAGGTCTGCGATGTGGTGGTCACACTTCTTCATGTCCTTCTTGAAGTTCTCACGGAAGTTCATCAGAGGCTTCTCCACCTCGCTGTGCAGCTGTTGATGGGGGAGACACACTCAGGACCCGGGGGGCACCAGCTATGAGAGGAGGGAGGGGGTGCTCTCTCCCACCCCGTGGGTGAGGATGGATACCATCTCACTGGGAGGTCAGAGACAAGTGGCTGTGTATGCAGTTGAAGAAGTCACCTCCACTGGCCAGGCCGAGGGTTCACACCAATGGATGGGTTAGTGCCTGGAGCCCACCAAGTCCCTGTGGGCACCCTCTTCCTGTGTGAAGCCCGCAGAGCCTCCTCCGGGGCTTTGCTCAGATGTAATCTCCCTTATTTTCTAAACTGGGAGCTTTGGGGACCATCCCTGTGACCCCAAACACTCAGCCACTATCACAAGGGCGACATTTAACCAGGCGATCTCGGATCAGTTCTACTTATTGATCATCTACCACGCGCCAGGTGCAAGGACCACAGATGATGTGCATGTGGTCCGAATCTCCAGGAAGCCATGGTGGGAGCTCACAGGGACCCTTCCTGGGCTGTGCCCGCTGGTCTGCGTGGAGGCTGGCGCACCCCCACGCCACCAGAGTGGACCAGCCTTGCACCTCTAGGGCCAGAGAAGGGCCCTTTATGCTCTGAGAGGCGCTGGGTGGTGTCAGGGTTCCCAGCTTTCTTTTCTTTCATTCCTTTCCTCTTTCCCACTCCACTCTCTTTGGAAGGAGAACTTTTACTTAAAACTTTTTTGGGGGGTATGAATATGAGATGTTATGTGGTAACAGATAAATATGGACCTGCTGTGGTCAAAGGCACAGTCGAGCGGCCTCCCTGCCCCTGACTCAGCCTCTCAGAGCCTCACCCACCCTGTCTCAGCTCCTGAGGTCCCCAACATAACCTCTAGGACCTCCTTACCGGCCTCCGAGGGCCCCTGAATTGGCCTTCCAGGGTCTCTCAACCTCCACCCTTCTCGCTGGGAATCAGAACTGAACCTCCCTGGATGGACGATGCCCCAGCTCTGGGACTCTGGGACTTCTTTCCCTGCTCACCGGGCTCTTTCTTGCTACATTACCTTTTCTCCAGAGGCCTCAAGGATGGAGGTGCTCCCTGTACCAAACCACTGATTACACGTTGGTTGCCTCTGAACTCTAGGAGGGTGGAGGCCATGCTGGCTGGGCCCCTGCTGTATCCACAGTGCCTGGTCGGAGCTGGTACACAGTGGGCCCTCCTGCACTACTAGGAAAAATGACACGATTTTCGGGGCCCAATGCTCTGGGTGACAAGATGATGCTCTGCTGGTGGGTGACCTTCAGAGACTAATGGGGTGGGGGCTGCACTAACACCCCTCCCCTCACGTTGGCTGTGATGTCTGCTATCATGGTTTTGCGCCCTGGGAAGATTCCTTGCACAGGAAAACACCCCCATCTGGTGGCAATCTGTAAGATGTTACAAACTTAAGTGCTTCTGAGACCCAGAGAACCCCTTCCCCACACAGATTAGGCACTGGGGGAGGAGGGGGAGGGCTGCACGGTTGGCTGGCTGCCTTGGGAACCTGCTCCTGGTTGGTGGTCTATGTGGGTTAACTCGGCTTGTTGACCCCGTAACTCTGAGCCCTCCTTCTAAGGACCCGAACGCGAGTGATTTTCATATATTCATATGCCCAGGAGTGACCTGCAGAGACTTGTCAATACTCAGGATTTCTGGGTCCCGGCCCCAGACTGTGTGGTCTGGGGAGGGACCAAGATCCTGCCAGGACTCCCAAGGCTCTCCCCAAATTCCAAATGACATTCTAGAAACATCACACCACTGGCTGTTAGAAGTGATTCAATCCCATGGATTTAAGACCCACAGAGTCTCCCTCTATATTTTAAGTACTTTAACAACAAGGCTAATTTTTTAAGAAAGTTGGCTAGATGTCTTTATACTCATTCTTAAGTTTTAAGCATCTCTGGCTAACCAGGAGGCCAAAGTCCTCCACAGAAGCTTGTCCTTATGAACTGGAACTGGCCTGGCTTGGTTGCAATAGGCCACTGAAGCCATTCAGTTTGCCTTTCGGAATTTCTGCCTCTTCCTTCCACGTCACTCATCAGAAGAGAGCAAGAGAAGTCTCAGGTGGGAAGGAATTTCAGACGAAACTGTGGGTTGGGTGACGGACCAACAATAAAGTGCATGTCACAAAAAAGAGAGTGTTGCACTAGGGCAGGTCACACGGATGCTCTGGTTTCCCAGTGTACACGAAAGCAGTGTTTTTATACTATACTGCATCTATTAGGGCTTCCCAGGTGGCTCAGTGGTAAAGAATTCGCCTGCCAAAGCAGGAGACGCAGGAGATGTGGGTTCGGTCCCTGGGTCAGGAAGACCCCCTGGAGGAGGAAATGGCAACGGACTCCAGTATTCTTGCCTGGAAAATCCCATGGACTGAGGAGCCTGTGGGCTACGGTCCACGGAGTCGAAAAGAGTCGGGCACGACCAAGCATGCATGCGTGTAGTTTATTAACTGTGTGATAGCATTATGTCTTAAAAATGTTCATGCCTTAATTTTAAAAATACTTATTGCCTGGATTTCCCTGGTGGTCCAGTGGTTAAGACTGTGCTCCCAAGGCAGGGGGAGCAGGTTCGATCCCTGGTCAGGGAGCTAAGATCTTGCATGCTGTGGGTGTGGTCAAAACAAAAATATTTATTTCTAAAAAATGCTAACCATCATCTGACAATGCAGGGTTGCCACATATCTTCAATTTGTAAAAAAGACACACTAAAGTCAAGTACTATATAGAGCAAGGATGCCTGTATCTGGTCCTGTGCTTCTCAAACAGTGCATTGCTAAGAACTGTGAAATGGTTAGTGGATCAGGACCAGCTTTGTGATGAGCATAGCCCAGATATGAAGAGGAAACATCAGAGATGTTTTAGCCACATACGGGGGTATCCGTACGTGATTATCTAGGTGTGGATACATATGTGTTCCAGGTGGCCATGGAAAATGTATAACTGGGTCATAGTCAAGTCAGTTTCAAGTCTCACTGATCTGGTCCAAACACTTCACTTCACACTTAAAAAAAATGGAAGCCCAGGGACGCTAAGTGGCTTCCCCCAAGATCACAAAGCTTGTGAGTGATAGCACTGATAAAAAATCATTTTTTATCATTCTCTTGATGCCCTCCAAAAATCTTCTGGCTGAATACATGGCCTCGATTGCATGATTAAATTTTCTCCCATCGCAAGGAATTTTTCTCTCTTCCTCACCCAGAAGCAGGTATAACTTCCTTTATACAGAGCAATTTTATTTCTTTAATAGTCTGGTGCTATGAACAATGGCTCGAGCTAGGAGACTTAGAAAAGCCTAAGATCCCTGGAGTCCCAGAAAAACATCTACTTCTGCTTTATTGACTATGCGAAAGCCTTTGACTGTGTGGATCACAATAAACTGTGGAAAATTCTGAAAGAGATGGGAATACCAGACCACCTAACCTGCCTCTTGAGAAATCTGTATGCAGGTCAGGAAGCAACAGTTAGAACTGGACGTGGAACAACAGAACAGGGAGGCCTGGCGTGCTGCGATTCATGGGGTCGCAAAGAGTCGGACACGACTGAGCGACTGAACTGAACTGAACTGAACTGAACTGAAGATCCCTGGAATGAAACTGCATTTCTTAAAGAGCTCTTGCCCCATCAACACAGAATACTAAGGAAGGACATTGTCAAGGAGCCTTTTGGAGCAGATGTCAAAACGGGTTTGGCACATGTGGAGCTATATTTATCTCTGGTGGATGGACAGTCTTTTCTTTTTGAGGAATTGTCATACAACCACTGGGCTGCTACTACGACTGCCTGAGGCCACCAACACTGACTGACGGGCTGGAGGCAGCAGACATTCTTATGGAAAAATCTATGTGTGAATTTGTGTGAATATTTTTCAGAAGCCTCCCATAAGCTAGATGAAGTCAGCTCTGAATTAAAACATCCCGGCATTTGGAAGGTCAGCCTGTACCACTGTGGACAGCCCCTAAGAGAGGGCAGTGTGCTTCAGCACAGAGTTCTGGGTTTGAAATGCCACTGGTCTGTCCAGAAAGGTCCAGGGGTCAAGGCTCCAACCCACTCAGTCTTCTCCTTTGCTTCCTGAGCAGCTGAGCCCACTTGGCTGTGTGACCACGGGCTGTGACTTGACCTTTTTGCTCCTTCTCATTTGTGAAATGGTGATGTTGTCTTGCATGATGGCTGATATATCTAAGGGAGACGAGTTACATCCTGCACATGACATTCACATAACCGTGATATTGTGATATATGGGGTTGGCCGAAAAGTATGTTAGGATTTTCCCATGTTACAGAAAACCCCAAATGAACTTTTTGGCCAACCAAGTGACAACGTATTTATTTTGCTCTTCATCCCAGCTCCTGGCTGGAACTCCTAGAGCCTTCGTAATTTCCTAAACAACAAAGGTGCTGGGAGAGCATCATCTGGCGTAATATTTGGTCTTTGAGCCCAGTTCTGACACCAAACTCCTACATTTCTTAGAATTTCTTATGAGACGTCTGGGTGGGCTCCTAGATGGGGGTTTGTCACCAAAAAGACCAGGCCATGAATGGAACTTTCAACCGCCTCCTCCGATCTCCTGGAGGGAGAGGAAAGGGGCTGAAGACTGAGTTAATAATTATGCCTATGCGATGAAGGGCTTCCCTGGGAGCTCAGCTGGTAAAGAATCCGCCGGCAATGCAGGAAAGCCCAGTTCAATTCCTGGGTTGGAAAGATCCCCTGAAGAGGGATAGGCTACCCATTCCAGGATTCATGGGCTTCCCTGGTAGCTCAAATGGTAAAGAATCCACCTGCAATGAGGGAGACCTGGGTTTGATCCCTGGGTTGGGAAGATCCCCTGGAGGAGGGCATGGCAACCCCACTCCAGTATTCTTGCAGAGAATCCCCATGGACAAGGGGCCTGGAGGGCTACAGCCCATGGGGTCGCAGAGAGTCAGACACGACTGAGTGACTAACACACAGCACCTGTGATGAAACCGCCACAAAAGCCTGAAAAATCACAGGGTCCTAGAGGTTCTGAGTTGGTGAACACACCCACGTGCTGGGATGTGCACCCCCAGCACCATGGGGCAGACACTCCTGCACTCAGGACCCCTTCTTACCTGACCCTGAGCATCTCTTCATCTGTGGCCTTTATCATGCCCTTTAATATATAATAAACTGATGAATAAGTATCTCCCTGAGTTTTGTGAGCTCTTCTAATAAGTTACCAAACCTGACGAGGGGATCACTCAAAACCCTGACTTGCAGCCAAGCGGGACGGAAGTTGTGAGTAACCTGGTGACCCACTACTTGTAACAGCCGTCTGAAGCAAGGGTGGCCCCGTGGGACTGAGTCCTTGACCTGCAGGATCTGACGCTGAGCTCCGGGCAGTTAAGTGTCAGAAGTGAATTACACTGGAGGACCCCCAACTGGGGTCAGGGAATTGGTCAGTGTGGGGAAAACCCAGACATTTGGTGACTAGAAGTAGTGCTGTGAATATGTGTAAGAATTTGCTCAGTCGTGTCTGACTCTTTGCAACCCTATGGACTGTAGGCCGCCAGGCTGCTCTGTCCATGGAATTCTCCGGGCCAGGGTACTGGAGTGGGTAGCCGTTCCCTTCTCCAAGGGCTCTTCCCGACCCAGGGATTGAATCCAGGTCTCCTGCATTGCAGGCGGATGTCTGAGCCACCAGCGCTGTGAGCAGCCGTAGTAAAAAGTAAGATTACAGGAAACCTGCATGGGGGAGGGCTCTGTCACCCAGCAAGTACTTCCCAAATGACTGAGAATCGGGGGCCTGCTGATGGGAGTAAAGGCCACCAGGATTCCCGGGGATCCAGCAGGTGACCGTTTAGAAGCCTGCAGACCTGGCTCCCAGCCTTGATGCTCACAACGCTCACAACACAGCCTCACCATTCATCTCACGGTCAATGGAGGTTTCTACAACCGCAGAGATTGGAGCTGCCGGGGGTTAGGAAAGCAGGAGGGAGACCTAGAAGGAACACTGCTGTGATCTACAGCTTAAAAATAACTCACTGCTGTGTATACAAGGTTCAAAGGCGATTCATTTACAGGGCTCCTTTCTCTCCCAGTGCTCGAGAGGCAATTTCCTTGTGAAATGCTTGGTGTCTAAGGTTAGTGCACCCGTGTTGGTCCAGGAATTCACTACAGCTTAAAAATAACTCACTGCTGTGTATACAAGGTTCAAAGGCGATTCATTTACAGGGCTCCTTTCTCTCCCAGTGCTCGAGAGGCAATTTCCTTGTGAAATGCTTGGTGTCTAAGGTTAGTGCACCCGTGTTGGTCCAGGAATTCTCACATTTGGGTGTCAACTCCCTCTCGGGGCACCAGCATCCTTCAGGAGCAGGGAGCTGGTAATGGCACTGTTTCTCCTCCCACCTCAGCTCTTTATTAAGCTCCTTCGCACATCTCAACTGTATGAGTCATTCATTCTGCCCGTGGTGTGCAGAGAACCATCATGGGGCAGGGTGGGGAGACCTGGAAACAAAGCCAGTTTCCTGTCCCCCAACAGTGTACAAAGCCCAGAAATGCAACTGCTGTGGGAAAAGCACTAGAAAAGCGAGTGCTGAGCGTGGAAATCTCGGGAAAGAGCAGCCATCTTGGGGGATGACACCTTCAAGCAGTAAAGGTGGTGTAACCCTCAATTTTAAAGTGTGGGCTTACAGGCAACTCTTATCAATATCCTGTGCTAAGCCATGATGGAAAGAAAATTTAAAAAGAATGTCTTTGAAAGTTAAAGTCACTCCGTCATGTCCGACTCTTTGCAACTCCATGGACTATACAGGCCATGGAGTTCTCCAGGCCAGAATACTGGAGTGGTAGCCTTTCTGTTCTCCAGGGGATCTTCCCAACCTAGGGATCGAACCCAGGTCTCCCGCACTGCAGATGGATTCTTTACCAGCTGAGCCACAAGGAAAGCCCAAGAATATTGGAGTGGGTAGCCTATCCTTTCTCTAGTGGGATCTTCTCAGCCCAAGAATCAAACCAGGGTCTGCATTGCAGGTGGATTCTTTACCAGCTGAGCTATCAAGGAAGCCCTAAAAAAAAAGAATGTCTATACTGTATATAACTGAGTCACTTTGCCATACAGCAGAGATGAGCACAGCACTGTAAATCAACTATGTGCTGGGCTATGCTAAGTCACTAAGTTGTGTCTGACTCTTTGCAACCCCAGGACTGTAGCCTGCCACGCTGCTCTGTCCATGGAATTTCTCCAAGCAAGAAAACTGGAGTGGGAAGCCATTCCCTTCTCTAGGGGTATCTTTCCAACCCAGGGATTGAACCTGGGTCTCCTGCAATGCAGGCAGATTCTTTACCGTTTGAGTCACCAGGGAAGCCCAAGGCTCACCATAGCCCAGGGTTAAACTTGGAGGAATTTTGTGAGTTGATTAGTAAAGAACAATCAGTATGAAAAATTAAATGGTCTAAACTTAAAATTAACAAACTGTATTAAAAACAAAGGTAACACATACCCTCATACCCTCCTATTAACGACATCTGACTATTATCTACACTCTTGATGGATATGTATGGCTTTCGACGCTATTTTGTTGGTACAGGGGAGCAACCATCTAATGCGAGCATCTCTTCCTGACTCTCGAAATTTACACCATGGAAACCAGGCAACACCACACATTGGAGAAGTAGCTGCACATGGGTGTGTAAGACCAACCCAGGGAGGGGTTACCTTGGCAGAGAACTTGAGGTGAACTTCAGCCTCATCCGCAAGGCTCTTCTTCACCTGCGCCCACGCTTCTCCCAGGGAGCTGCAACACCAAGGAGATGGTCAGGCTCGAGGACGGACGCACTGACCTCAGGTCAGAGGCCACAGCCCTCCCCCCATGAGGCAGGATGGTGGGTCTTGACTCCGAGTCCCTGAGGAACCTACGATGCCTGAGACCGTGGACTTGGATGAGGAGGTCGGGCACAAAACAAACATGAGAACCACGCCTTGACCTATGGAACCGGAAAAGCCACCCCCAAATGAGCTGAGCGTTGTGTTGAGAGAACTGACTGCAGCAGCCAGCTGAGTGCCTGGGAAGTGTCCAGAAGCCCAGAGGATTAGGGAGACGGGGGTGGTGGGGGCTGTCACGAGGGCCCTGATACCTGTCCCATGACTGTCCCCTGCCTTCCCATCACCCTCCCTGGTTTATTGCTGAGGGGTGCAAACACCTGCTGGCAAACAAGGAAGGAGAATGGGTGCCTTTCCAGGGAGAAGCCCTTCTCTAACAGAAGGTATCACAAGGCCCTGCTTGCAGGCAAACCTCCAGTGGCCTGACTTCTGGGGGGGGCAGGCAAAGATAGGCCACCTGGGTCTAGGGGCCTCCTAGGGCTGCCCACACAGCTGAGAAGGCTCGGCATCCCCATCTTCAGGAACATGGCCTCCCCACCCACGCTCTAGAACCGATTCTGGCCGGTAAGCCCCAGTGCTGCCCACAGCCAACCAGAGAATGGCAGAGTCCTCTAAGCTAAATCGCTTTTCCACTTGAAAGAGATGTTCCAAGTACAAGCAATCTCCTAAAGTCCCCTGGACTTTTGAACGCATGCCCCCATGCTCCAATCTCCCTGATTGAGGACTCTTGAACCTCTCTGACCTTCCCACTGATATTCCCGCATTCTTGCTCGAGACCTCTTCACCCAGCCAGTACACCAGGGCTGAACGGTCAGTTGACTTGCTTTCATCAAAAAGCCACTTCCCCCAGAGAATTCATTAAACTCGAGTGGCAAAATCTGATTAAAAGACAGCCTACTGCGAGGCATCTGGGTTCTGAGCCAAGCAGCCAGCAGCTGAAAATTACCCAACAGAACAGAATGGATCCCTCTGATCAGAGTCCAGGCCTGTCTGGAGGTGGTGCTGGCTCAGGCCAGGGTGGGTGTTTACGGGAAGTGCCTGACCGATTTTATCTAGGAGTCAGGCAGCAAAGAAAGGTCCCCTTGGGTAATCCTGGCTGGGGGGGGCCCACCTGAGAAGGGATGGGGAACTGGGATGATGCAAGCTGCTGACATCTGTCTTGGCCTGAAGGGCCTGAGCTCCTGGGATTGGGGCCTTGCTGGGTGGCCTGTCCCCTCATCTGACTGGGCAGATGGGTAGAGGGCCTGGGGTGGGGAGGAGGAGAGAGTGGAAGGAGTCATGAGAGTCATACAGATACGGGATCAGAATACCAGGTCTAGAAAAAGATTTACCCAAATATGGGTGATCTATGCGCAATAAAGATGCCAAGCATCTTCATGGAGAAACGGACAGCCTTTCAACACCTGGTGCAGAGACAACTCTATATCCACAGGGAAAAAGAAATCCTACCCCTGACCCCATACCATGCACACTGGTGACCTCCAGATGGATCACACAACTAGGATTAAAGTCAACTGCTCACAGAAGCAGTCCTGGGGAGAAGCGGGAGCTCCATGACAGTGGGGTCAAAGGGGGCGTTTCTCCCTGCAGCTAAGCTACTCACCAGCCTGCGGGAAAGCTGAACAAGAGCCCAGAAGCCCTGCTGGTGCTGAGTGTTTGTAAGTCAGCTGTCAGCAAAGCACATGGTCAATAACTGGCCCAGGGATGGTGACAGTGGCCTGAGATTGTCACCTGGACTATTGGGAGGAAAGGCGGAAGCACAGTTTCACACTTAGGACCATGTCCTTGGCCCCACTGCCAGGTTGGGCCCCCACAGGCAGGAGGACATCACTCCAAACACGCGGATGGGCCTATCTGAGCTGGTTCAGCCCCCTTGCAATATCCTAGCCAGCCTTGGAGCCACATCACAACTTAGGAAAAAAGCCATTTAGAAATTCTCTTGTTGAAGACAGTGATAAGAGGTTGATAGGAAAAAACAAACCAACAAACAAAACCCCAAGACATAATTTCTGTTCCAGAACACCATCTGGGGCCTGCTAAATCAAAATCCCTATTACTGTCACAATTACCAACCAGGAAAGACCAAAATCCTTTCCACACAGGAGAGCAAAACTGAAGGCAGGCTACATCTCCTGATTCTGTTTATTCTGTACACACCCTGTGGAATCTGAGGGCAACTCAAGTCTACCCATCAGCATCTTCCTAGGCTACCCCACATCTCTAGGCTCCAGCGTCATGCTCTGAAAGTTTCAGGTGGACAGGCTGACATCCAAAGCCATGTGTGAATGCAAAGTGGTGGGGCTGCAGGTTGTGAACGGGGGCCCGTGTGCCTCCTGGAAGAAGCGTGTGTGTGGGAGGGGGATGTGGGTACAGGGCTGATGCGGTACGTATTCACAGCTGTGCTGCAGGTGAGCAATGCCAATCCATGACTGAGTGTGTGGCGGATTGCCCGTGTTTGCAGCTGCACATGTGTACAGCATGCTGGTGAGGCCTGACTCTGGACTCGTGTAGCCGGGAGCATATGCCATGTGTGTGGGCAGGACGGAGTGTCTCTGGCAGCGGCCCAGGCCGAGGAGGTGGAATTTCTTAGGAGCAGTAGCGCTGCACTGCAGGACATGGGAACACTTAGGAAAGCCCCATCCCCAGTTCAGAGGGGAGACTCCCTCATGGTCCCCTCCTGCCTGGTCCCAGACTGGGTACATGGAGCAGGAGGAGGCTGGAGGCAAGCTTCACTGATGTCCCTGGAAGGGACGCTGGCCAAGCAGGGCGATCCTGTGGTTTGTAGCCTGCTGGGTCAGTAAAAACCATTCCAACCTCTTGGCTGCATGGCGAGCCCATGAAGAGGCCCTAGTCAAAGCTATGTTTGGTTGGCAAAGCCCTGTGCCCTGGAGGATTCAAGCTATGAAGGCAGATTTGGGCTTGTCCAACATCACAGCTCTCTGATGACTACGACAGAGAATCTTCCATCCCCAGGGGCTCACTTCCCTTCTTAGGAAGGATTCAAATAGAGACTGCATTGCCCGGAGGTCAGACAAGAGAGGGGACCTCGTGGGGCCTTTCAACTCTTACCTTCTGAGATTCTGGTTTTGTTTTGTGATGGAGGGGAAATTCACTTAACACAAATGTAACCAGGGGATTTCTCTGGTGGCCTGATGGCTAAGACTCAGTGCTCCGGAGCACTGGGTTTGACTCCTGATCAGGCAACTAGATCCCACATGCCGCAACTAAGATCCAGCACAGCCGAAGAAATATTTTTTTAAAAATTAACCACTTCAAAGAGAATAAGCATTTACTACATTCACCATCCTGGGCAACTACCATCTCTATCTAGTGCCAAAGCATTTTTTATCAATATCACCCTGTGATGGACTGAATGCTTGTGTTCCCCAAATCTATAGGTTGAAACTCTAGTCCACAGTGTGGCTGTTATTTGGACATTTATCTGCTACTCTAAGGAAGTAATTAGGGTTAACTGAGGTCATAAGGGTGGGGCCCTGATCTGATGGAATTTGTGTCCTCATAGGAGAGTTCCTTCTCTCTCCTCACCAAGGGAAAGCCACCTGCCACACAGGAGAGAGCTCTTACTGGACACTAACCCTGCCAGCACCTTGACCTTAGACTTCCCAGTCTCCAGAATTGGGATTAATTAAATTTCTGTGGCTTAAGTCACTCAGCCTATGGTATTCTATTATAGCAACCTGAGCAGATGAACATACACCCCAGAAGGAAACCTTGTACCCATTAAACAGTTGTTCCCAGTCCTCTTTTCCCAACTCCTGATAACCATCAATCTTCATTCTGTCTCCATGGATCTATCTATTCTGGACATTTCTAAATGTAATCCTACAACATACAACCTTTGCATCTTGCTTCTTCCACTTAGTATAATGTTTTTGAGGTTCATCCACATGGTAATGAGGATCAGTACTTCATTCCTTTTTATGGCTGAAGAACATTCCTATCCATATAGCCAATGTGGACAGACTAAAATTTGCTTATGCATTCATCCCTGATGGACATTTTGGTTATTTCCACTTGGTGACTATAATAAATCATGCTGCTATGAACATGCATGTACAAATATTTGAATATCTGCTTTCAGTTCTTCTGGATATAAACCTAGGAGTGGAATTGCTGGGTCCTGTGGGAGTTCTTGTTAGTTTTCTGAGGCATTGTTAAACTGTTTTTCATAGCAGCTATGCTAATCTGCCTTACCACCAACAGGCTGAAACTCTGTTAACATATGGAGTGGAGAAAGCAGCAATCTACTCCCAACTAGGGACTCTTCTGTGGCCAGGAGGGTGGGGCTGGGCCTCCTCCAGCCCAGGTCCCACCCAAGGAGGTCTGAATGGTCACAGCTGGAGGCTGAGGGAAGCCTGGGCCTAGGCTCACAGGAGAGATTCTAACCAAGGGGCCAGGTGTGGAATCCTCCCACATCTAGTTGCCTGCCAGCTTGCTCTCGGAGACAGGGGAGCAAGGGTGGGGATATGGAGGCTGGTTCCAAGCTACTGGGGAAAGGGCAGAAGGGGTCCTGGCATACTCCAGCATCTGCCAGGAGGCCCTTGGCTACTAATGAGTAAATAATGTGGAAGCACAACCTTGAGCATGGATGCCCACACCTGGAGTCATGGCTGGTCAGCTGGAGCCGTGAATGCCCACCTTGAACCAAGAATGTTCACCATGAACCATGAATGCCCACTTTGAATCATGGGCACCCACCTTCAGCCAGGTGTATGGAGACCTCCCCATCCATATGGGACCGTGGCAATGACCAGTGATCAGTGAAAAGGGGTCCTCCCCTTTCTTGAGTGTCCCTCTCCCTCCCTACCCCCCTCCCTGTTCCTCCTACTCACCCCTCCTCCTGTGCAGCCAAGGAGTTCTGAGAGAGCTTAGCTAAGTTCTTCGCATATTCCTCTTCAATCTTTATCCTGCAAAGGGAGAAAACCCAACATGTCAGCTCCTCAGAGCTAGACCGTGGATCCGACCTGCAGCCTTGCTGCTCATTAACGACGTAAAGACCATTAGCTCTGCAAGTACGTGGCTCTTGTCTTTCCACCCAACTCACAGTAGGTGCTTAATATGAGCTGAATGAAGGAATGAAATTGAACCTCAATCTGCAGAGTGGGGGACTGGTGCCTGTGTGAGGATGAAAAGTGGTCATCTGCATAGCCCCCAGCACAGGGCTGGACACACGGCAAACACTTAGATGAAGAGATGTAATTGGTAATGGACCATGGCTGCCCTGCCCCCTAGTGAGAGCTCTGGCATGAGAGCCTGCAAGGAAGCCACGGCCCCTAAGAAGCAGGAAGAGAACCCTGTCCATGTTCCCAGCCCTCAAGGCCGCCAACTTCCCAGCCTGCAGGGAGCAAGCATCTCCATGGAAACCAGTGGTGCCCAGCGGATGCCACAACCCCAGAGAGGGAAGCTGCCTTGGATTTCACTTCCAGCAGGCCCCTGACACACCTCCAAGGCAGCTCTCCAGGGAGGGGTCTGTATTATCTGCCACAACTGTGTAAGATGTGTTGTCATGGTATTCGGCAGTGTCTAAGCAGTCTCGAGGAGCCAGGCTCGCGACGACCAGAGCTGGCCAGACGGCTGAGGCCTCAGAGAGGCCCCTAGTCCCTCATCTGGCAAATGAAACAAACCCAGAAATGCTCCCAGGGCTGCAGCACTTGCTTCTTGGCTTCTCAGGAGCTGAAGCGTGAAAGAATGTAGACAGCGCGACCTGACCGAGTCTCTGGGCAGCATTCGGGGGTCGCGATCACTTCCCATGTCAGTGCTGAGAGGCCCGGTCTCAGTCCTTCTCTCACCACCACCTCTGCCATCTCCACATCCTCTTGAGCCTGCCTCCCTTGCTTCCTCTCCATCCACTGAGTCTTTAGTCCCTCCTCTCCCCAGGAGGACATGGATGGTCAGCCTGCAGCCTCCGGCCAGGAGATCTCTCAAGAAAGCAGATCTAACCATGTCAAAACCACATCACACTCTTAGCTTCAAAGGTTCAGCAATGCCAACTGTGTGTACTGGGCACAAGGCCCGTCCTCTCCAGGGCTGGTGCCAGTCTCGCTCCCCTAAGCTGAGGTCACGTGGTTCACCAGACGGCTGGCCTCCCACCCTGGCCCAGCTCTTGACTCTGCACCTCAGGTCCCACCCCTCCTGGCTCTGAAAAGTGCCCCTTCGAGACCCTGGGTGGACTGAGAAAAGTCTCAGGTGTCCACCTGTCCCAGGGAAGACCAGGGTTCTTGCAGGTATGGTTCCATTTATTTGTTAATGTGACGTCTTTATGAAAGCATAAACCACAAGTGTGTTCAAACTTGGCTTTTCTAGCCATTTTCCTCTTGGCCTGGTTTCTACTATTGTTTCCTGACACCTGAATTATGCAGTGTCTCAATTTCCTACCTGTTCCATAGGCCATAAAGCAAAGATTTGATTATATCTATAGAAAATAGGCCTCCTAAAGGAAAGTTATGACCAACCTAGATAGCATATTCAAAAGCAGAGACATTACTTTGCCAACAAAGGTCTATCTAGTCAAGGCTATAGTTTTTCCAGTGGTCATGTATGGATGTGAGAGTTGGACTGTGAAGAAGGCTGAGCGCCGAAGAATTGATGCTTTTGAACTGTGGTGTTGGAGAAGACTCTTGAGAGTCCCTTGGACTGCAAGGAGATCCAACCAGTCCATTCTGAAGGAGATCAGCCCTGGGATTTCTTTGGAAGGAATGATGCTAAAGCTGAAACTCCAGTACTTTGGCCACCTCATGCGAAGAGTTGACTCGCTGGAAAAGACTCTGATGCTGGGAGGGATTGGGGGCAGGAGGAGAAGGGGTCGACAGAGGATGAGATGGCTGGATGGCATCACGGACTTGATGGACATGAGTCTGAGTGAACTCTGAGAGATGGTGATGAACAGGGAGGCCTGGCAAGCTGCAATTCATGGGGTCACAAAGAGTCACACACGACTGAGCGACTGAACTGAACTGAACGGCATGGGGGATCTTAGTTCCCTGACCAGGGATCGAACCCATACCCCCTGCGGTGGAAGCACAGAGTCTTAAGCACTGGACTGCCAGGGAAGTCCTGGAATAGTCTAGATTAAAAGAGATTAACATTCATAACCACTGAAATGAAACAGATGAAATCTTAACTGAATTCAGGGTCCAAAAGTTGTAAGACTTTTTGGAGGCAAACAGAGAAAATTTTAATAGAGACTGTACATTAAATTATTTTACTGAATTAAGGTTAATTGTCTAATGTATAAATAATGATATTATGACTTTGTAAAAGATGTATTCTTAGAAGATACATACTAAAGTATCTAAGTGTTATGATGTCTGCAATTTGCTTTCAAGTGGTCTGTCAAAAAAAATACAGATAGATAAAGCAATGTAGCAAAATATTAACAACTGATGAATCTAGATGAAGGGACTTACAGGAGTTTATTGCATTATTCTTTCAATTTTCTATAGATTGAAAAAGTTTTCAAAAGTTGGAATAAACAAGTAAAAACTGAATTTTATTTCCTTACATGAATTTAGGAAATTAGGAAATAAAGATTAGCTTTTAATTGTAGGGGAAAAAATTCTGCATATGGCATATGCCTAAGTTTATGTCAAAACAAAACGAAGTAGAAGTTAAGTTTATAAAATATTAATGATGCTTGTCACTGACAGTAGATCATTTTTTTCTTGCTTTTATGTTTCTTGATTTTCTACTTTTTTCCATAATGTACTTGCCTTAATTTTCTAATAGAAAACATAGCTTTTCAACTTGAATTTATATTCATTTTTAGCTGAATAAGTAATACATGCATATATTTTCTTTGTAACACATTTAAACAATATACATAAGTAAAGTCCCTTTTAACTATCAGATTCATTAATCCCAGTCTTCTGTGCTCATTCCCAGAAGCTGTTATTATTTCAAGCTTGACTAGTACCTTTCTGGGCCTTTTACAAAATGCACTGACCAAAGCAACAACAAATCACTGGTGTGTATAATGTACACATGATCTAGATGAGGGATATATTATGTATATCAGAAGATGAAAGCTCTACAAAACAGAGGCTTCTTTCAACATGCTCAGAAGTCCAAATACCCTATATGTCTTAAGTCCTAAGAATATTTCAGTAATAAGCTGAAACAAAAAACAAAAAAGCCATTGATACCATCACCACAATGAGAAACCCAAGAATCACAACAAAGAGTAGCCTCTGCTCACTGCAACTAGTGAAAAGCCTGACCAGCACTGAAGACCTAGCAGAATCAAAAATAATTAAATGATTTCTAAAAATAATAATGATTTTTTTAAAAAGATCAAAAAAAAAAGATCCACAAACAAAAACTACAAACTAAGTCAAGAACTAAGAGTTGGCCAAGTGTGTGCATGCAGCTTGAAAGTAACTAATATTTCATTAGTCTTTTCAGTCACATCCAAATAGTAAATACTATCAGTCTAGTTCAGTTGCTTAGTCATGTCTGACTCTTTTGATACCCCATGGACTGCAGCACACCAGGCCTCCCTGTCCATCACCAACTCCCAGAGCTTACTCAAACTCATGTCCATTGAGTCGTTGATGCCATCCAACCACCTCATCCTCTGTCGTCCCCTTCTCCTCCCACCTTCAATCTTTCCCAGGATCGGGTCTCTTCAAATGAGTCAGTTTTCATCAGGTGGCCAAAGTATTGGAGTTTCAGCTTCAACAGTCCTTCCAATGACTATTCAGGACTGATCTCCTTGAGGATGGACTGGTTGGATCTCCTTGCAGTCCACGGGACTCTCAAGAGTCTTCTCTAACACCACACTTAAAAAGCATCAATTTTTCGGCACTCAGCTTTCTTTTTAGTCCAACTCTCACATCCATATATGACTACTGGAAAAACCATAGCTTTCACTAGATGAACCTTCGTTGGGAAAATAATGTCTCCGCTTTTTAACATGGCGTCTAGGTTGGTCATAACTTTTCTTCCAAGGAGTAAGCGTCTTTTAATTTCATGGCTGTAGTCACCATCTACAGTGATTTTGGAACCCCAAAAATAAAGTCAGCCACTGTTTCCCCATCTATTTGCCATGAAGTGATGGGACCAGATGCCATGATCTTCGTTTTCTGAATGTTGAGCTTTAAGCCAACTTTTTCGCTCTCCTCTTTCACTTTCATCAAGATGCTCTTTAGTTCTTCTTCACTTTCTGTAATAACGATGGTGTCATCTGCATATCTGAGATTACTGATATTTCTCCAGGCAATCTTGATTACACTTTGTGCTTCCTCCAGCCCAGCATTTCTCATGATGTCCTCTGCATATAAGTTAAATAAACAGGGTGACAATATAAAGCCTTGACATACTCCTTTCCCTATTTGGAACCAGTCTGTCATTCCATGTCCAGTTCTAACTGTTGCTTGCTGACTTGCATACAGATTTCTCAAAAGGCAGGTAAGGTGGTCTGGTATTCTCATCTCTTTCAGAATTTTCCACAGTTTGTGGTGATCCACACAGTCAAAGGCTTTGGCATAGTCAATAAAGCAGAAATAGATGTTTTCCTGGAACTCTTGCCTTTTCTATGATCCAACAGATGTTGGCAATTTGATCTCTGGTTCCTCTGCCTTTTCTAAAACCATCTGGAAGTTCACTGTTCACATACCGTTGAGGCCTGGCCTGGAGAATTTTGAGCATTACTTTACTAGCGTGTGAGATGAGTGCAATTGTGCGGTAGCTTGAGCATTCTTTGGCATTGGCTTTCTTTGGGATTGGAATGAAAACTGACTTTTTCGAGTCCTGTGGCCACTGCTGAGTTTTCCAAATTTGCTGGCTTATTGAGTGCAGCACTTTCACAGCATTATCTTTTAGGATTTGAAATAGCTCAACTGGAATTTCATCACCTCCACTAGCTTTGTTTGTAGTGATGCTTTCTAAGGCCCACTTGACTTCACATTCCAGGATGTCTGGCTCTAGGTGAGTGATCACATCATCATGACTATGAATCATGAAGCTCTTTTTTGTACAGTTCTTCTGTGTATTCTTGCCACCTCTTCTTAATATCTTCTGCTTCTGTTAGGTCCATACCATTTCTGTCCTTTATCGAGCCCATCTTTGCATGAAATGTTCCTTTGATATCTCTAATTTTCTTGAAGTGATCTCTAATCTTTCCCATTCTGTTGTTTCCCTCTATTTCTTTGCATTGATTGCTGAGGAAGGCTTTCTTATCTCTCCTTGCTATTCTTTGGAACTCTGCATTCAAATGGGTGTATCTTTCCTTTTCTCCTTTGCTTTCCGCTTCTCTTTTTTTCACAGCTATTTGTAAGGCCTCCTCAGACAGCCATTTCGCTTTTTTGCATTTCTTTTTCTTGGGGTGGTCTTGATTCCTGTCTCCTGTACAATGTCACGAACCTCTGTCCATGGTTCTTCAGGCACTCTGTCTATCAGCTCTACTCCCTTGAATCTATTTCTCACTTTCACTGTATATTCACAAGGGATTTGATTTAGGTCATACCTGAATGATCTAATGGTTTTCCCTACTTTCTTCAATTTAAGTCTGAATTTGGCAATAAGGAATTCATGATCTGAGCCACAGACAGCTCCCGGTCTTGTTTTTGCTGACTGTATATAGCTTCTCCATCTTTGGGCTACAAACAACATAATCAATCTGCTTCCAGTACTGACCATATGGTGATATCCATGTGTAGAGTCTTCTCTTATGTTGTTGGAAGAGGGTGTTTGCTATGACCAGTGTGTTCTCTTGGCAGAACTCTATTAGCCTTTGCCCTGCTTCATTCTGTACTCCAAGGCCAAACTTGCCTGTTACTCCAGGTGTTTCTTGACTACCTACTTTTGCATTCCAGTCCCCTATGATGAAAAAGACATCTTTTTTGGGTGTTAGTTCTTAGAAGGTCTTGTAGGTCTTCATAGAACTGTTCAGCTTCTTCAACATTACTGGTTGGGGCATAGACTTGGATTACTGTGATACTGAATGGTTTGCCTTGGAAATGAACAGAGATCATTCTGTTGTTTTCGAGACTGCATCCAAGTACTGAATTTTGGGCTCTTTTGTTGACTATGATGGCTACGCCATTTCTTCTAAGGGATTCCTGCCCGCAGTAGTAGATATGATGGTCATCTAAGTTAAATTCACCCATTCCAGTCCATTTTAGTTCGCTGATTCCTAGAATGTCAATATTCACTCTTGCCATATGCTGTTTGACCACTTCCAATATGCCTTGATTTATGGACCTAACATTCCAGGTTCCTACGCAATATTGCTTTCTATAGCATCGGACTTTGCTTCTATCACCAGTCACATCCACAACTGGATGTTGTTTTTGCTTTGGCTCCATCTCTTCATTCTTTCTGGAGTTATTTCTCCACTGGTCTCCAGTAGCATATTGGGCACCTACTGACCTGAGGAGTTCCTTTTTCAATGTCCTATCATTTTGCCTTTTTGTACTGTTTATGGGGTTCTCAAGGCAAGAATACTAAAGTGGTTTGCCATTCCCTTCTCCAGTGGACTGCATTTTGTCAGACTATCATCTTCCATATATAAATCACTGTGCTAGATGCTGAGAAGGCTGTTACATATCAACATGAGACATCAGTTTGTCAGACCTCCCAGCAATCCTTGTTTCCCAATTGCAAAGTTATCTTGTTGCTCTCCAGCTTAAAATTCTTCAGTGGCTCACCACTACCTGGGGAATAAAGTCCAAACTCCTTTTAGCAAAACTAAATCCATCGACTTCTCCCTGTATATTCCACCATCCTCTCCCCTTCAGTGCTCAGCGTGTGCTCAATCATGTCTGATTCTTTGTGACCCCATGAGCTGCAGCCCACCAAGTTCTTCTGTCCATGGAATTTTCCCAGCAAGAATACTGGAATGGGTTGCCATTTCCCCCTCTAGGGGATCCTCCTGACCCAGGGATCAAACCCGAGTCTCCTGCATGGTAGGCAGATTCTTTACCACTGTGCTACCTAGGAAGCTCTCTTTTCCCCTTACCTTTAGTCATTATATACTAATACTTGTAACTGTTTCTAAATGCATCACCCTCTCCACTTTTCCTTTCCTTGACACATTCTATTCTCCTTGCCCTGATGTAATCCTCAACCTCCTAAGCCCTATCCTGATCTCCCTTCCAAATTCCTTTCAATTATTCAAGTTATAAGAAACATCATTTTCCCTGAGAAAAATCTCACTTCATTTCAAGAAAAGTTAAATGGCTCCACTCTGTTTTCTTAATACTCTGTTCTTATTTAGCTCTGATACAGCACTTGCATATTTTTTCAAAACGTTTATTTGGCTGCGCCAGTCTTCGTTGCAGCACTCATGAGATCCATTTTCGTTGCAGCACACAAGATCTTTAGTTGCGGCATATTGGATCTAATTCCCTCACCAGAGATCAAACCTGGACCCCCTGCATTGGAAGAGCTGAGTCTTAGTCACTGGACCACCAGGGAAGTCTCAGCACTTGCATATTGCATGCTCTTAGTCTGTCCACTTATCTCCAATATATCTAAGGGCAGTTCTGGTTCAAGGAGGCAACTAGGAAGATCCTGAACTCATCTCCTCCCAAAGACACAGAATCTACATTTGCATATGCAACAACTTCCTATATGTTTAAGGGCAAGAACTGCCTTATTCATTATTCATTTCTTTATTTCAAGAATAGCTATTCAGTTCCTCTCACCATCCACCTGCAATACACACCTTCTGACAAGCAAGACTTCTTTCCATATGGACAAACCTAGATTTTTGTCAAAAATCATTAAAAGCTAATCAGGAAAGAAAAGCATGGCAATTATTATATAACTATCAATAGACACTAGTAGATTGCAAACTGTAGACTGAAAAGGCAGATTACAGGTTATACACAATCTTATGGCTTATAGTTTTACTCTACCCATTTTTATCCCATTCAAGTAAGGATATTAACATGCAAGTGAGAATGACAGTAAACATAGTTGCTGTTGTTTAGTCACTCAGTTGTGTCTGACTCTTTGTGACCCCATGGACTGCAGCCCACCAGACTCGTCTGTCTATGGGATTCTTCAGGCAAGAATACTGGAGTGGGTTGCCATTTCCTTCTCCAGGCGACCTTTCCAACCCGGGGTTCAAACCTGTGTCTCCTGCATTGGCAGGTGGATTCGTTACCACTGAGCTACCAGGGAAACCTCAATTGGGGTGGCTCTGTGTGTATGTGTCTGCTTAGTTGCTCAGTCATGTCCAACTCTTACGATCCCATAGACTGTAGCCTGCCTGGCAGGTTCCTCTGTCCATGGGATTCTCCAGGCAAGACTACTGGAGTGGGTTGCCATTTCCTTCTCCAGGGGTGCCTCTAATTCAGCTCTAATTTACATTTTTCAAATTAAATTATTTGCATATGCTGGTACTTCAATCATTTAAAATAACAAACTACATGCAATAACTTCAGCTTTAGCAATGTGGTATGAAACCAAATTGAGAAATTCTTCTCTGGCACAGTGCCTAGCATCTAGTAGCTGACTGCTCAAAAACTGTTTGTTGAATTTAAATGGTTAACTTGAGTCAGGACACTTATTTTCTAGAGGGGAAGAAAAGCATAAGCCTCTGACCAGCTCACAGAAATACTAAAGGGAGAATTAAGTAATAAAAACGACAACAGTGTAAGAACTGTAACAAAGTAATTAATCATAAAGTCAACTATTAGATGAGTGGCTTAGGACTTCCAGCCAAGAAGTCACAGTGAGCGTACAGTAAGTATAGAGTAAGCTGGTATAGCAACATTAATATTAGGCAAATAAAGTTTAAACAGTAGTCTTCAAAGGAGGCTATAACACCTCACTTCAGAAGTGTTTTTGAAGTTTTCGGGTGAAATGTTTTGGTTCTAACAATGACTGGGGGCAGGGAGTGCTGCAGGCCTGAGATGCTAAGACATCCTGCCGCTACAGGACCGTAATGCACAAGGAAGCATTGTTCCATGTGCTGTAGAAAATGCAAATGTCTTACCAGATATTCATGTAAATAAAGAACATATTTATTATTATCTAAGCTTGGGTTCTAACTCCATTTTACATTAAAAACAAAGTCACTTTGCATGGTATTAGTATATACTGAACTTCCTAGGAATGCAACTAACTACCTGTAAATTAAAGAAAATTGCTTTTTGTTTTGTTGAGAATATCATTAAGAATTGGTCCTCATTTCAGAAAATCAGACCACCAATGACAGTGCTGCTCCTGAATCCCAATATAACACATCTGTATCAGATCCATTTGCAGTTTTTATATTTATGGTGATTTATTTAGCCTTTAAAAAAAAAAAAAAAAACACTTTTTATTTTGTATTGGGGTATAGCCAACTAACTGGAGAAGAAAACAGCAACCCACTCCAGTTTCATGGGGAATCCCATGGGCAGAGGAACCTGATGAGTTGCAGTCCATGGGGTCAGAGAGTCAGAGACTACTTAGTGACTAAACAACAGCAACACCATAGCCAATTAACAATGTTGTAACAGTTTTCGGTGAATAGTGAGCGCAGAGACTCAGTCATACATAAATATCTATTCATTTTTCCCCAAACCCCCCTCCCATCCAGGCTGCCACATAACATTGAGCAGACTTCCACGTTATTTAGCCTTTTTAAAAATATCAAACATACATAGGACTTTCCTGGTGGTCCAGTGGTTAAGATTTCTCCTGCCAGTGCAGAGGACACGGATCTGATCCCTGGTCCAGGAAGATTCAACATGTAGGGCATGTGTGCCACACCTACTAAGCCTGTGTGCTGCAGCTACTGAAGCCTGCACGCCCTAGAGCTCAAGCTCTGCAACACGAGAAGCCACCACCACAAGAAGTCCGTGCACCACATCTAGAGTAGCCCCCTCTTACCAAAACTAGAGACAGCCTGCGCACAGCAACCATGACCCAGCACAGCCAAAAATAAATAAGTACAATTTCAAAAGTATACATGTATAAAGTATATTTTTGCTTTGCCCACAAACTTATCATTGTGCCTATTCTGCCAACTTTTTTCTCTAATGAAACATTCCAGATTAAATGAACATCTGATAAACCTGGCAAAGATATATTATACCTCCTTAATCAATCTGTAATTTGTCTTGGCAAGCTATTCCTATTTCAACTGAAGTTCCTCTTTCCTTTATCACATACAAAGAAGTCTGGTCTATTATTACACTTTTATTCTAATATTCTATGGCATCTCTGTTCTTGTTTTTTTTTTTTTACATGGAGTGGTTTCTGTCTTCTCTTAAAACTAGAACTAGTCATGCCTAAGAAGGTAAAAGCATCTAACTATTTTAATATGTATTCCAGCATAGTCAGGCCCCAAAATATGCATACTGAAATCTGTATTTTTACTAATTTAATTTTACTCTTCTTTTATCATACAATTTTATCAGTGACGTTTACCATTGATCTGATATAACTATAATTATAAACAACAGAACCACTGTTCCCTATCAATTTCATGTCAGGGTAGTTAAGAGTTAGGTTTTAAAAAATTGTTCTAACAGCTAAATTTATACTACTTGCTATATACTAGGTTCCGTTGTGTAACTGCTTTATATATTTTAACTCAGCTAATCCTCAAAATAATTCTATGAGATACTACTAACATTTCCCATATTACAGCTATGGAAACTGAGGCAAAGAGAGATTAAATAAGACTTTTTCAGAGCCCCAGCAAATGGCAGAGCCAGCATCTGAATTCCGATAATGCAATGAACAGTGGACCTGAAAGTGTTCAAAACAAGTGGTCTAAGGAAAAAAGCACTGCATGCACAAGAAAACAATCTACCAAATGCATGGATACTACATCATAATGATTGAGTCACATTCTCAGACCACCATGAAATAAAATTTAAAATCAACAGTAAAAAGATCATTAAAAATAAGCATAGTGGGCAATACTAATTGTTTACCCAACATCTAACGTCCCCTTTTCTTGACTGACGTAACTCCAATTAGGTGGCTTAATTAAAATATTCAATCTTCCCTTCCCTGCAGCTAGGATGGACAGATGCCCTAGTCCTAGTAAGGACATGGAAGTGGGAATTGCTTGATGGAGGATTCTGGGAATGCTAATGTTTTCCTGATGAAATTGTTCTTTTTATCTGCTGAAGCATAGATGTGGTGCTTGCATCAAGAGCAAAAGGACAAAAGCCACACACTAAAGAGAGCTAGTGGAAGCCTAGATTGTTGATGACTTCCTCAAGCAGTTGTAAAGCATAGGAATTTCTCAAGATTTCCTGAGAAAAATTAATATCTTATTTGAATAAGATAGTGGTGTTCCGATTTCTCAATAACATACTGCCAAAGACAATCCTAACTGATCTGTAAAATATTAAAAATAAATAATTTAGAGTTCAACCTAAAGATTCTAGGGAGGACTTTCCTGGTGGTCCAGTGCTTAGGCATCCACCTGCCAATGCAGTAGGCATGGGTTCAATCCCTGGTCTGGGAAGATTCCTCATGCCGAGGGGCTACTAAGCCCATGCTTGGCAACTACTAAGCCCATGTTCTAGAGCCTGTGCTCTGCCATAAGAGAAACCACAGCAGTGAGAAGCCCACACACCCAAACTAGACAGTAGCTCCTGCTTGCTGTAACTAGATAAAGGCCTGTGAGCAGCAATGAAGACCCAGAGCAGCCAAATATTAAGAAATAATAATAAAAATAAAGATTCAAAGGAAAAAAAGAAATATAATAATAAAGATAAAAGCAAAAGTTAATGAAACAGAAAATGAAAAAATAATAAAGAGGGTCAACAAACCAAAAGCTAATTTGGGAGAAGAAAAAAACACTAAAGAAACATACCTCCAGGGGCTTCCTTGGTGGCTCAGTGGTAAAGAATCCACCTGCCAATGCAGGAAACACAGGTTCAACCCCTAGTCTGGCAAGATCCCACATGCCAAGGAGCAACTAAGTCCATGCACCACAACTACTGTGCCTGTGTTCTAGTAGCTGCAACTATTGAGCCCACATGCTGCAACTACTGAAGCCCAAGCGCCTAGAGCCCATGCCTGGCAACAAGAGAAGCCACAGTGAGAAGCCTGCACATCACCACAAATAGATCCCCCGCCCCCACTGGCCAAAATTAGAGAAAAGCCCATGCAGAAACAAAGACCCAACACAGCCAAAATAAATAATAAAATTATTCAAAAAAGAAAACATATCTCCAGAAATCTTTCATTTTCAGGTCACTGCTTACCTTTCTAGACTCATTACAGGCTTGCCACTTCTTTCCATGCATGCAGCAGACTTGAACTAAACCCAATTTTTCACTCACCACTCTGAGAATATTCCATACTCTTATTCCCCTGTGCCTCCACAAATGCTTTTCTTCTTGCTTGAAATACCCTTTTCCCTGGTTGTCTTCCTGACAAGCTCTTTCTTCTTCTAGAAAACTCACTGGTGACCTCCTCTGAGAAGACTTCTCTGACTCCTTTAAACAAAGTTTGTACTGGTGGCCCATATTAAATTCCTTGGCACCCTTTGCATACTTTCACACACTTACTAACTATATATTAAGTAATTTGAGGCTCTTGCTACAGGCTCTGTTTTAGGAGTACTATATTTTAAATATATTTCCTTTTTTTCACCCTAAGCAAAGAGCTCATTTAGGGTGAGATTTTATTCATTTCTCTATTCCTAACACTAGCTCAATGTCCTATACCTAATGAGCTGCTGCTGCTGCTAAGTCGCTTCAGTCATGTCCGACTCTGTGCGACCCCATGGACGGCAGCCCACCAGGCTCCCCCGTCCCTGGGATTCACCAGGCAAGAACACTGGAGTGGGTTGCCATGTCCTTCTCCAATGCATGAAAGTGAAAAGTGAAAGTGAAGTTGCTCAGTCATGTCCAACTCTTCGCGACCCCATGAATTGCAGCCTATCAGGCTCCTCCGTTCATGGGATTTTCCAGGCAAGAGTACTGGAGTGGGTTGCCATTGCCTTCTCCAATACCTAATGAACACTAACTATATATTTGCTGAGTAAATGAATGAATGATTAGGATAGCAAATAACTGCAATATTTATTACATGCTCGAAGTATCAGCCTTATAGATCTCAAAGAGGAAGCAACCAACCCTCTCACCTTCATTATTGCAAAAATAATATGTTTTAAGATAAGCTTTTTTTTTTTTTGGCTACACCATAAGGCCTGCAGGACCCTAAGTTCCCCAACCAGGAATCAAACCCTGAGCCTTTGGCTCAGTTCGAAACAGAACACAGTTTCTAACCACTGGACCCCCAGGGAAATTCTAAGATCAGTGTTTTATATCTCTCACATGCCTTCACATATATCAACATCAACAAAAATGCACCCATACACCGAGTGAATCCAAGTTGTACATACAACTTCTGTGCTTCCAGTTTTTGTTTTTCTAGCAGGATTATCAATTAAGGTGAAGGATCTTGGGAGGTACTTCAGCATAGCAGTACACACAGAGTAAAACTCTCAACCTGATAAATTATCCCCTGACGTTAACTAGTGCTGAGTTCATCCCCCAGAGGCATCTGCAAAGTTCTTTACTAATCAGTAGCCCAACTTTCCACATCAGCTCTGGAGGAAATAGTAAATGGATGGAATATGGCCAAAAGCTACAATCATACACTACTATGAGTGAACCTTAAGAATACATGTGATACAAATAGTCTCCTTTAAAACATATCATTTCACCCCAAAACCCTGAACCTCCCCATGAGAGCTCCCTCTCTGAAACCTCACTGTACCTTAAAGAGGTTGCAAAACCAGATAAATGCAACAAGAAAAACAGCAGGAAATTTAGCAAGAAGCAGTTTTGACAGACAGCAAGGATATGTAACAAGGACCATTTCCAAGGTGCAGAGCCCTAAGAAGCCTTGGACTACTATCATCCTTTCTCCCGGGGTTCTCAATGCTAAACTCCTTTTAAAAAGGTGGTGGGAGATGGGAAGGAACTTCTTTTCTCTTTATTCTCTTTTGTAAATCTCTGTAATACATTGTTAGCCCCTTGGATTCAGCACAGGCAAAAATAAATAAAATTATTTTTAAAAAATTAAAGAAAAATTAAAGAAGAATTCTGGTGGGTCAGTAGCTAAGACTCCATGCTCCCAAGGCAGAGGCCCCAAGTTCAACCCCTGATCAGGGAATTAGATCCCACATGCCGCAACTAAGAGTTTGCACGTGACAAAGAAGATCAAAGATCCTGCATGCCGCAACTAACACTGGGTGCAGCCAAATAAATAAAAATGAATAATTTTTAAAAGAAGAGTTAACTGCAACCTAAATATAATGATGTTAGATAAGACTGTAACCCATAACTTGCTAGGAGACTCCCATCTTTGCTGGCTTTGAAGAATCAAGCTGCAACATGAAGAAGGAAACCAGCAAGGACCTACAGCCTTCAATTCAGCAATCTGCCAGGAATTGAATGATGCCAACAACCACATAAGCTTAGCAGCAGATCCTTCCCCAGCTGAGCCTCATATAAGACAGCTGCCCTAACTGACACCTCGATTGCAGCTTTGTGAGCCTCTGAGGCAGGGGACCCAGCTAAGTCATACCTCGACTCTTGAACTACAGAAACAGATATAATAATATGTGTTCTTTTTAAACCACTGCATCAGTGGTAAAATTGTTATGCAGCAATAAATAACTAATATACTATCCTTCCCTTTGTGTGGCAATTACCCTTGTACTTAATTAATGTTAATGTAAGTGATTACCATTAGATTATAATTTCTACAAGGTCAGGATTAACAAGTTTTAATCATCACTGTATCTCAGCACTTAACACAGTGTCTGGTGTGAACAGATGGATAGATGGATGAATAAATGCCTACTCTGTTCCAGGCATAATGCTATATCTTACAGAAACAAAGGTAATTAAGACATAGTCCCTGTTCTTATGGAGTTTGAAGCTAAGTAGGATGACAAGACACTTACCCAGATGATTTCAAAAGACTATGTTAAAGGTAACACAGGCTTCGATGAAGACATAGAATATGGGCTTTTAACTCAGACTGCATGGGTCCAGGTACGGGAGAGGAGAAAATCTTCTCCCCAAGAGTAGAAAGACAAACAAGGCTGTGGGGGGTATGATCAAATCAGTGCACTATGAGTACTACTCTCTCAAGATCAACATCATTATCAATAATGTCTTCAGAATATAATCTAGTCCCAAAATGACAAAGTATTCGGTATGCTGCTGCTGCTGCATTGCTTCAGTCATGTCCGACTCTTCATGGCTCCATGGACCGCAGCCCACTAGGCTCCTCCGTCTAGGCAAGAGTACTGGAGTGGGTTGCCATTGCCTTCTCCCGAGTATTTGGTATAGTGGGATTAAAAACAAGGAGCCACACCTCTTACGATGTGAAAAGACACATTTTAGGTACTGTATTAGTTACAAGAAAATCTGATATCAAAGAAATTCAATTAATCTTCTAAAGGAATGTTTGGGGATTCTCAATAGATCAATAAAATCAAGATTTATATTGATCAGGCAACATGATCTTATGTATAGAAAATTCTAAAAAAAAAAAAAAAACTACAAAAGCTATTAGAATTAATAGAAGAGTTCAGCAAGGTTATAGGATACAAGATAAATATATAAAAATCAATTGTTTTCTATACTGTGCTATGTGCATCCATAGTCGCTCAGTCACATGTCAGACCCTTTGCAACCCCATGGATTGCAGCCCGCCAGACTCCTGGGTCCAAGAGGATTCTCTAGGCAACCCACTGGAGTGGGTTGCCCACGCCCTCCTCCAGGGGATCTTCCCAACCCAGAGATCGAACCCAGGTCTCCCACACTGCAGGCGGATTCTTTATCATCTGAACTACCAGGGAAGCCAGTTTTCTACATTAGGAATAAGCAATCAGAAAATGAAATTAAGAACATAATTTTCCTAAAACAAAACTGCTAGAAACAAAGACCGAGAATCTTAGGTCTTTGAACCCAAGGTAGCTGGAGCATTATCCTTATAGCACATAACGTTCTCTTTTAGAGGAGGCAAAAAGGTTGCTGCTCTGCCTGTGTTTTTCCCTACAGTATCCCTTGCTGTCACTCTGGAAGACACCAACTGACTTTTGCCTGACACTGACATTCTCAGTTTGATCTCAGCCACTGCATCCTTTCAACACTTACACTCCTGAAGTTAAAGAAAGGGTCCTCATTGCTTGAGTATAAAAATCCTCCCAAGTGAAACATCACTCTTAGTTTTCTTTTTAAACCCCCTTTCACTGTAATAACTTTTGTTTTAATAAAATATTCCTTTTTTTTTAAGACCTAGGAAGGAAGGGAGGAACACAGAAAGAAAGGAAGAGAAGAAAGAAAAGAAGACAATCACACTTACAATAGCACCAAAAGTTAAGAGCTGAAATGACAGAACTATTAGAAGAAAACATTAGGGGAAATCTTCACCACACTGCATTTGGCAACAATTTCATGGATATGACATCATAAGCACAAACAACGAAAGGAAAGCTATAAATTGAATCTCAACAAAATTAAGAACTTTTGTGCATCAAAGGACACTACATAAAGAACTACAACTCAACAAAAACAACCCAAGTTTAAAAAAAAAGGAAAGAAAGGAAGGAATATGCAACAGATTAAAGACAATCTCTTCAGCAACTGGTATTGGGAAGCAGACAGCTACGTGTAAATCAATAAAATTAGAATACTCCCTCACACTATGCACAAAAATACTCGCTTAGTATCATGCTCAGTGAAATAAGCCAGAGAGAAAAGAAGACAAATACTATATTTTACCACTTACTTGTGGCATCAAAAAAAAAAAACAAAACTAGTGAATAGCGCACACAAAAAAAGCAAAACAGACACAGATAGAACAAGCTAGTGACTACCAATGGAGCAAAGAAAGGGGGCAAAATAGGGGCAGGGGATTAAGAGGTACAATCACCATGTATGAAATAAACTACAAGCACATTACCTATAGCACAGGGAATATAGCCAGTTTTTATAATAACTATACATGGACTATTTCTGCTATATTGACTATGCCAAAGTCTTTGACTGTGTGGATCACAATAAACTGTGGAAAATTCTGAGACAGATGGGAATACCAGACCACCTGAACTGCCTCTTGAGAAATCTGTATGCAGGTCAGGAAGCAACAGTTAGAACTGGACATGGAACAACAGACTGGTTCCAAATAGGAAAAGGAGTACGTCAAGNCCAGATGTTCAAGCTGGATTCAGAAAAGGCAGAGGAACCAGAGAAAAAATTGCCAACATCTGCTGGATCACAAAAAAAAAAAACAAGAGAATTCCCCAAAAATATCTACTACTGCATCATTGACTACACTAAAGCCTTTGACTGTGTGGATCACAACAGACTGTGGAAAATTCTTAAAGAGATGGGAATACCAGACCACCTGAACTGCCTCCTGAGAAATTTGTTGCAGGTCAAGAAGCAACAGTTAGACTTGAACACAGAAACAACAGAGTGGTTCCAAATTGGGAAAGGAGTATGTCAAAGCTATATATTGTCATCCTGCTTATTTAATTTATATGCAGAGTTCAGTTCAATACTGTTCAGTCACTCAGTGATGTCCAACTCTTTGCAACCCCATGGACTACAGCACGTCAGGCTTCCCTGTCCATCACCAACTCCCAGAGCTTACTCAAACTCATGTCCATAAAGTCGGTGATGGACTCAGTGATGATGCAGTTTGTGACGATGCATCCAACCATCTCATCCTCTGTCATCCCCTTCTTCTCCTGCCTTCAGTCTTTCCTAGCATCAGATACATCATGCGAAATGCTAGGCTGGATGATGCACAAACTGGAATCAAGATTGCTGGGAAAAATATCAATAACCTCGGATATGCAGATGACACCACCTGTATGGCAGAAAGTGAAGAGGAACTAAAGAGTCTTTTGATGAACATGAAAGAGGAGAGTTAAAAAGCTGGCTTAAATCTCAACACTCAAAAAACAAAGATGATGGCATCCAGGCCCATCACTGTATGTCAAATAGATGGGGAAACAGTGGAAAAAGTGACAGACTTCATTTTCTTGGGCTCCAAAATCATTGCAGATGGTGACTGCACCCATGAAATAAAAAGACGCATGCTCCTTGGAAGAAAAGCTATGACCAACCTAGACAGCATATTAAGAAGCAGAGACAATACTTTGCCAATATGGCAGAAAGTGAAGAGGAACTAAAGAGTCTTTTGATGAACATGAAAGAGGAGAGTTAAAAAGTTGGCTTAAATCTCAACACTCAAAAAACAAAGATGATGGCATCCAGGCCCATCACTGTATGTCAAATAGATGGGGAAACAGTGGAAAAAGTGACAGACTTCATTTTCTTGGGCTCCAAAATCATTGCAGATGGTGACTGCACCCATGAAATAAAAAGACGCATGCTCCTTGGAAGAAAAGCTATGACCAACCTAGACAGCATATTAAGAAGCAGAGACAATACTTTGCCAACAAAGTAATGTCCATCTAGTCAAAGCTATGGTTTTTCCAGTAGTCATGTATGGATGTGAGAGTTGGACTATAAAGAAAGCTGAGCACCAAAGAACTGATGCTTTTGAACTGTGGTGTTGGAGAAGACTCTTGAGAGTCCCTTGGACAACAAGGAGATCAAACCAGTCAATCCTAAAGGAAATCAGTCCTGAATATTCATTGGAGGGGCTGATGATGAAGCTGAAACTTCAATACTTTGGCCACCTGATGTGAAGAACTGACTCACTGGAAAAGACCTTGATGCTGGGAAAGACTGAAAGCAAAGGGGACAATAGAGGATGAAATGGTTGGATGGTATCACCAACTCAATGGACATGAGTTTGACCAAGCTCCAGGAGCTGGTTATGGACAGGGAAGCCTGGCATGCTACAGTTCATGGGATTGAAAAGAGTCAGATACGACTGAGCACCTGAACTAAATTGAATTGCACTGAATTTAAAAAGATACATACACTCCAATGTTTACAGTAGCATTACTTATAACTTCCCAGTTATGAAAGCAACCTATGTGGTCATCAACAGATGAATGGATAAAAAAGATGTGGCACATGTATACAATGGAACACTACTCAGCCATAAAATACAATGAAATTTTGCCACTTGCAGCAACATGGATGGACTTAGAGGACATTGCGCTGAGTGAAATAAGTCAGACAGAGAAAGACAAATACTGTATACATCACTGATATGTGGAATCTATAAAATACAACAAACCAGTGAATAATACAGAAAGAGGCAAACTCACAGATAAAGAGAACTACTGATTACCAGTGGGGGGAGGTTACCAGTGGGGAGGGACCATACAGTAGGGGAGGGGAGGGGAAGAGTTATTATGGGATTATATAAAATCATGTGGTGAAATTTTTGAAAATTGTAAAGCAGTACAGAATTTAAAGAATCTTTCCAATACTGTATGATATCACTTATATGTGGAATCTAAAAAATACAGCAAACTGGTGAATACAACAACAAAAAAGAAGCAGGCTCACAGGCGTAGACAACAAACTAGTGGTTAGGGGAAAAGGGGGTAGTGGCAGTGGAGGGCTGGGGGAGTGGGAAGCACAAACTACTGGGTATAACATAGGCTCAGGGATATAGTGTACAACATCGGAAATATTGCCAATAATTTGTAATAACGGCAAATGGAAAGCAACTCTTAAGAATTAAATAATTTTAAAATTTTAATAATACAAAATATAAATAAAATCAAATTTTTAAAAAGAATCTTTCATTCAATTAAAAAAGAAAAATGAAAAAAAAATTTTCATGATAACTTATAAATACCATCTTCTTTGGCAGAAACAAAAAACAAAAAAACCCTTCCATCCAATCCTCCTATTAGGCTTTAGTCCACTTAAGCCCTTTCTCTTAGTTTAATAGGATTGACAAAAGCATATCACAATTCAAGACTTCAGTTTACCAACTTTCCTTTCCCTTGTTCAGTGAAATTCTCCTACCTACCCATCACCCAATCCCTGCTGATCCTGAGAGGCACTCCAGAAGGCAGGAAGAAGGGTACATATGTTTGCTTTCTGAATTGAAGAAGAGGATTTCATTTGTTTTAGAAATGCCAAGCTATTAGGAGGAAAAAATCACCTTCTCCGTTTAGCCATGAGGCTACACACAAGAAAGATAAGCAGTAAGGCATGTATTTCGGGAAACACAAGGGATGTCTGCAGAAGTTCCAATATCCTTTCAACGTGAAGATTATAGCAAACTGTCCACAAATCATATTCTCTATGTAAAATTGTCTCTTTCATTTCGTTGCTTCCTTGTCTCCTCTGCCATCTGCGAGGGTTGTGGTTCAATTAATATGATTTTACCCCTGAAATATGGAATCAATTTATGTAAAACCTCATGGATTCAGAGCCACCCAGGCTCCAGACAGGAGATAACCAACTAGCCCTGGGGAAGCTTCCTTCAGCAGCAGCACCAGGATTCCATAAAGTCCCTCCCAAGTAAATTTCTCTGGCCTTGCGGCAGGTGGGTACTCCTGGAACATTATGAAAATCACGAAGCTCCTGCCAACCCGAAAAGCCAGCTCCAACCCACTCCCTTCTTTTCTTCTCTGCCTTCCCCCATCTCTCTGCCCCTTCCACTTTTCCCCAACCCAATTTGCCTCCACTGCTTCCCCACCCTCTTCTTCCCATCCTTCTCCTTAAAGCATCCTGTAGATGTTGACCGGAATTTTCCCCTTGAGGACATCTGAGTAATAATTCACCTCCAGAGGGTTTGCCTGGAGGAACCGCAGAGAGACAATGTCTGAATCTGCCAACGCCTTTCTTTTCCTCTGTCTCCCAGCCCAGTCTGGCCACGGGAGGGGAGAACGAGGTCTGCTTCTCCCGGCACCCACTAGCCGCCGCCAGCAAAGGGCTTAAGAGGCCGGACCCTCGTCCACTTCCCCCAACCCCATAGGTCAAGTTTATATTGTGGCCAGCGCTGCCCTCTAGCGTTGGCAAGTGGGAGCCCTGGGGCGCCATCAGCTCCAGAATTTCTCTTTTACAGCCTAAGCAAGACCTGAAGCTCCTCGGAGCCCCGAGCCCCTGGTTCTCCTCCACCACCACTCTCCGCGTTGCACCTCGGCCCACCTTTTCATCCCACCCACCCCGTTCTCGGTTCAAGGGTGTCCTGGAGGGCTGTAACCTACCGGTCGATTTAACAGACTGCCCCCTGCTCCTGCTCCTCCTCCTGGTCCTCCCCGCTCTCGCTCTCGCTCTCGCCGCCTCTCCCAGTCCCGGCACCCAGACCTGGCGGAGCGCAGCTCCGGGTCTGCCGCAGCCCGGGGGCACCGAGCGGGCGAAGGGCGCCCGAGGGGCCAGCGCACCGGCTCGGCGCGCCCGGGAGCCGGGTGCGGTGAGAAGCGGCGCTTTGGTAACGCTCGGGAGCAGAAGGAGCGGCTCGGAGTGAGACTTCTGGAACCAGAGGACGCCCGGGTTCGCCCAGGGCGCGGCGGCTGCGCGCTCCGTCCACAAGGTGAGGGGCGCACGCCTTCCGAAACGCCCTCGGCTTCCCCTTGACCCCGACCCCGGGCAGGGGCTCCGTCGCGGGCTGGCGGATTTCTGCCTGGTCTTTGGTTCAAAGGCGGCGGGGGTTGGGAGGGCAACGACCGGGGTCGCCCGGGCACCGTGCCTGCCTCCAGAATTCTTTGCACGGGACACGGTTCTCGGTCAAGCAATCCCCCAAATGTGTGAAACCTGAGTGTCGACATTGTGTAGAACTGTGCTTGGAGAATTTTATCCTACTTCCTTGCAAAAGGATTTGAGCAGCTTAAAATTTAAGTAAATTGTGGGAAAGGGGTGCTTGGAGGAAAAAACTTATATGGAAATACCGCGGAGAGGGCTGTGCTGCGGGGACCGCGACACCACGAGGGAGGTGCAGAGCCCACGCTGATGGGAAAACCTTTGATGAGAAAGGACTGCACGGTTGCTCCAGCGGTCATAAAATTATGATGTGCTCTGTCCGGAGAAAGAAAATACCCGTGTGGGGAGGTGATGGGGCTGACTCATTTACTTAAATTACCAAATACATCTTGGAAGGGGGAACTGGGAAGTTTAGTCCTGAGCTACTTCCACCCAGTTCTGCAAGGTGAGAGGCTGGCCCTCTATGTAGTGAAAATGAAAGGGAATTGAGGCTAAATGGAAGGGGCTCCTGCTCCTACCTCAAGATCAAACAAGGTTTTGCATTGTTAAAATATCATATACTTTTTTTATGTGCTTCCATCTGCGTCCAGTTTGGGGTAGGACCTTGTATTCATCCTAAGCCTGCTTGTCCTTGGCTTAGAAGGATGAAGCAGAGGGTGTCAGCTTCCCAGGATGCTTCTTCCTAACCTTCCTTGTTATCCTTCCATACTTCCTGCATCAAATCTCTGAGTCTGGGAGGGAATAATAGATGGTCAAGTGGATTGGGGGAGGGGTGTTTTCCCAAAGAGTTCAGGGTCCTCTTACCATTCTTATTTTACTCCCAGCTCCACAGTAGTATATGTTCAGTTCTGAACTTGACATTGCTCCACAATATGTACTTACACTCAGATGCAAAGTGCTTGACCTTAAACACCCAAGGTGGACTTATCCAGGGCTTCCCTGAATTAACCCTGTTCCAGGGGCAGGAAGCAAGGGCCTGGGTCTGGCTCCCTGTGCAGCATCTTCCATGGGAAACATATTTGAAATACAGAGGAGATTATGAGCCAGTCTTTCTTTTCTTACTGGTGTACTTGTTTTCCTGCTGAATTAAATGAGGTGACCCTGTCTTCAACAAATAAATGAGTGGAGGTGTCTGAGGCCAACTTAGCAAATGCAGAAAATATATCTGCTTGTCTTTTTCCTCCATTCAGAACTTCAGCCCCCAGACCACAGAAATGTGAAAATGAAGCAGGCCTCCTAAATGGGAGGCCTAAAACTAAGTATTTTGCTAGTATTGTAGTATTGCTAATATTGCTAAGTACAGCTAGAATTGCTAAGTATTTTGCTTGTTTCTAAAATTGCACAGCACCTCCACAGCTAACCATTTTTCTGCACAAAAGTGGGAGAAGTACTTCTGCCCATGTATTTCATCACTAGAGAGCTACACAGAGAAGTTCATTCAGATCCTGATTCATTGTTGTTGATCGAACTTAACTATTATGCCATCATCACCTGATGTGGGCTGTTGAAGCCCAAGGGTTGCTACAGACCTCTGTATAGATTGAGACATCATGAAAGAGCTGAAATGGAGCTCAAAAATAATACAGTCAAGGCTCAGATCCACAGAGTCTTGGCATAAATGCATGCCCAAACATTCCTTTAGGTGGTCATTGCTCCTTTTGGGAAGATTTCGAGGGGTGAAGACTTCACAGATTATTTTCATACTAAAAAGTATTCAGAAACTGCCCATTTATGTCAACCAGCTGACAGATTTAAAATTCCATGTAAATCAGCATAGAAAACTCAAGCTTTCCTTCTCTTCTCCTGCCCATGGTAACTTTACACGGGGTGTATTCCCAGACCAGTGCTCTTGGCACTTTGTTCCCTTGGACATATGTTGAAACCTGAACCACAGCTTCCTTTGCAACTGGCCCTGATATCACTTTTGTTAACCTTTCTAATATCTGTTCAGAACGTCTGCTCACCATTTCTTCTTATTGATGCCTGGTCAGCATCAATCATGTAAATACTGTTATATCCCTTTGAGGAAAATAACCAAGTCAGGACAAGTCAGAGATTCTCAGTGATGGTACCTAGGAAGAGACAAAAATCCAGGATACATATCTAGCCCAGGTGACATTGCACTGCTTCCATTTCCTGCTATTTGATGAGATACAGTGAAGCGAGCTATATCACTAACAGTACCTTGTCCCCATCTGTCTTAAGCACCTCCTCACTGACATTTTAACAGCCCCATCCATCACCACCAAGCTCTCCCAAGGCTCAGATAGAAAGTAGAAAACCTCAGGCCCTGACTTGCTGGGTTGATGTTGTTGTTTAGTCAATAAGTCATATCCAACTCTTTTGTGATCCCCTGGACTGTAGCCTGCCAGGCTCCTCTGTCCATGGGATTTCCCAGGCGAGAATACTGGAACGGATTGCCTTTTCCTTCTCCAGGGGAATCTCCCCAACCCAGGAATTGAATCTGGGTCTCCTGTATTGGCAGGCAGATTCCTTACCACTGAGCCACCAGGGAAGCCTCTGACCTGCTGGGTTATCTTGACACTAACCAGGCATCTGATTTCACCTTTACACGTGGGTTATTTTTTTCATTTTTCTGTAGTCTTTCTTGGAATTTTATTTCTATACTATCCTTTAAAAGTACAAGATTATAGTCTAATATTTTTATAGAGAGGGGACGTCTCTAATTCTGGAGGCTTATTTACATGAGAAAACAGGCTTGAGGTTACTCAAGATGTGAATTTCAACCAAATAAGAATTTACTGCTCATACCACATGTTTTCAAGGTCATCTCAAGATAAAGGTGAATCTGAGTCTCTTATGCTTTATGCTCCTTTCTGCTCCACCTCCCACATTTTTATGTGTGGGAAATTATATGAACATGAATTGCAGGGAAACACTGAAGATGAGAATACTATGAGGGTAGGGAGGGGTGTAGATGACTGGACAGGGAAGAGAAAAGAGGGGATGGGCAGTGGCTCTTTAGAGCATCTGTTCGCCCCTGAGTTATTTTCTAAAAGAACTGAGGATCCCGAGACGTGGGGCCAGTCATCCTTCCAAAGTCTTTTCTTCCTAGGAATGAAAATACTTTCATCAACATATCCCATCACCTTGTCATAATTTGGTGTTCATCTCCCCATTTTGTGAATTAGGAAACTGAGAACCAGAATTTATACAGCTCATTCAGTCAATTACAATAAATGGGAAAAAAATCTTTGGAAATTCTAAGCCAGTTTGATTCTGATTTTACTTTTCATTTTTAATTTATTTTTTTGGTTGTTTCATCCACTGGTTCGCTCTGGTCCTTGTGCTAATAGATTTTAGTGCTTTTAGTTCTGAAAAATGCACGTCAGCAGAGGAATACTTGTAATAGATTTGTTGTTAGAGCTGTCTCCTGGTGACCAGTTCTCAACACATGCAGCTGTAGGATTAGGAAGACAAAATCCTTTGGAAGAAGCTGTGAAATCCAGTCCTTCTACACATGGATCATTTTATGCTGTAAGAGGAATGAGCATCTCAAGATTCAAGTTATCAGTATAGACCAGATGGAAGGTCTTTTATGAAATCTGGCTTGAGAAGGAAAGTATTTTTATAGTGAGAAGGTAATATTTTGAAAAATAGCAACCAATAACAGCAGCAGCTGTTTGAAAGCTCTCAGAGCCTTCTAACAACCCCATCTACCTAAAGTGACCAGGTAAAGTAAAACCAGACCCTGGAAAATGTCTCTCCTTATCTGCAGCCATTTTTTATCCCTTTATCATAGTAGGCATATGATGATGTTTATCATAGTAGGCATATGATGATGTTTCCAAAGAAAGGATCTGACTTAAACATGAAAGAATGGGTTTGATTGGGACAGCTTGCCCAAGAATGTCAAATTTGTGTCAAGATCTGTATTCTTGGGAATCAAAGACAAGCCAGAGTACCTTTTTGGAGTAAAGTCCACTCCAACGAGATTCATAGGCAATACCTTCCAGAAAATGACTTCAGTGACAATATTCTAATAATGTGCAGAGTTTTCATAAGTCCATCCATAGGTGGTAGAAGGGAGAGAGGAGGAAGGAACTATCGCGAGTATCTGCTATGCTATGAACTGCACTTTTTTCTTTTATTCAATGGTAACAAAGGCACTGCAGCATAAGCATTATCAACCCCACAATTCATTCATTCATCTAAAAACTACATTTGTCATCCAACTGCCAGACATACTGTCCTTTTCAGGAAGCTGCAAAATTCCAGAGTGAGTAAAGTGAACACACACAAGGGGAACCGCTAGAGAGAAGGTCTGAAAACTGTGCTGGCCATGGAGGGGATCCAGTGAATTTGGACTTGACTCTGTAGGCTTGGGAGGGGTCATTACAGGATTATTTAATGAATTTATTATGAATAATATACATACAAAAAGTATGTGAATCGTAAGCGTTAAGCTCAGTGACCTTTCTCAAAGTAAACATACCCAGGTAACTAACCACCACCAAGATAAGAAACAGAACATCCCCATTACACAAATCCCCGTTCTGTCCCCACCCTGTCACTCCTTCACCCTCCTCCCTAAATGAAGCCACTACCTGCCTTCCAGCATCATAGATTATTTTCAGCTTTATAGATACATAAATCCCACAGAATGACTTCTTTTGCAATTTGGCTCAGTCTTACATTTGTGAGATTCATTCTTGTGGAAGGTGATAGCAGTAGCTTGGTTATTTGTGGTTGAAGTTGCATTGTATTGTATGAATGCCCTGATGCTGGGAAAGACTGAAGGCAAAAGGAGAAGAGGGCAGTGGAGGATAAGATGGTTAGATAGCATCACCAACTCAGTGGACTTGAGTCTGAGCAAACTCCAAGAGATGGTGAAGGACAGGGAAGGACTGCGTGCTGCAGTCCATGGGGTCACAGAGTTAAACACCACTGAGCGACTGAACAGTAACCACAGTTTAATTAATTACTCTACCGTTAATGGGCATTTGAGTTGCTTCCAGGTTTCTAAACCTGGTGAATAGTGTTTCCTTTCACCAAGGCTGAGAACACAGGAGAATGAGTAAGAGCGCATTTGTTGGCTCTCAGAAGATGAAAAGAATTGCCCAAACCTGAGAAGGCAATGGCAACCCACTCCAATACTCTTGCCTGACAAATCCCATGGACGGAGGAGCCTGGTAGGCTGCAGTCCATGGGGTCGGTAGGAGTCAGACACGACTGAGCCACTTCACTTTCACTTTTCACTTTCATGCGTTGGAGAAGGAAATGGCAACCCACTCCAGTGTTCTTGCCTGGAGAATCCCAGGGACGGGGGAGCCTGGTGGGCTGCCGTCTCTGGGGTCGCGCAGAGTCGGACACGACTGAAGCGACTTAGCAGCAGCAGTGCCGCTGCCACAAATACTTTTTCCCCTAGCTCACCCATGTCCCTTCCTCCCGTCCCAGCACCCTTCACACCCCGAATTGTAATGAGTAGTCACCTAAAAGGGAACATGAACTACTTCATATTCCCTGAACTGGTGACCTATGAATCATATGCTTTTTTCCCTTTAATTTTACCTCCTTTCGGCAGCACAATTACAAAAAAAGGAAGGAGATGATGATGAATCAGCTAAAACTTTCTTTTACCTTTTACATTGCAAGACAGAATTCAGGGCAAGAGAATGGAAATAAAGGAAACAGAATGCAGAGGGCCTAGTCTTGTTCTGGTAGGTTTAAGGGGACCGACCCAGTTAACAAAATGCAGAGTTGCCAACACTTTCTAAAAGATTAACACTATCTGACAATGCAGTTGGGCCACGGATGGAGCGTGTGCTGTACCCTGCTTCGCTAGGGGCATGTCCTAGGCTGGGCTCTCCATGAAACACACCCTGAGATGGGGTTTATGGTATAGGATATGTATTAGGGAATGCCTGGGGGGAAATACACCAAAGGAAGCGCAGGGAGCAGGATGAGGCAAGAGGAGATGTTGAACTGCGCTGTGGGCCCCTGGGTGGGGTTGGGGCGGCGGGTGTCTGAGCATTCTTGAATGATCTATTGAAATTATCCCAAGCTGGGCCATAGGAGTCAGGCTTCCCAACTCTTCTTCCAGCAGTAACCAAGAGTGGCTGCCCTGAGAAGGGCCCAACTCAGCAGTCTGCAGCTGAGGTCATTCCTGAAAGGCTGACCGCTCAAGGCTATCCTGACCCAAACCCAGCATCCAGGTCACAAGCCCTTTCTTTTTTTAATTTTTAAAATATTTTTTTTATTGGAGTATAGTTGATTTGCAATATTGTGTTAGTTTCAGGTGTACAGCAAAGTGAATCAGTTATACATATACATATATCCACTCTTTCTTAGATTCTTTTCCCATTTGGGTCATTACAGAGTATCGAGTAGAGTTCCTTGTGTGTATGTGCTAAGTCACTGCAGTCATGTCCAACTCTTTCTGACCCCATGAACTGTAGCCCGCCAGGCTCCTCTGTCCATGGGATTCTCCAGGCAAGAATACTGGAGTGGGTTGCCATTTCCTTCTCCAGAGGATCTTCCTGACCCAGGGATCAAACCCACATCTCTTATGTCTCCTGCACTGGCAGAAGGGTTCTTTACGACTAACAGCAGTTATCTATTTTATATATAGTAGTATATACCTGTGGAGAGGGAGATCGCAACCCCACTCCAGTGTTCTTGCCTGGAGAACCCCAGGGACGGGAGCCTGGTGGGCTGCCATCTATGGGGTCGCACAGAGTCAGACACGACTGGAGCAACTTAGCAGCAGTAGCAGGAGCAGCAGTGTATACCTGTCAATCCCAGTCTCCCAATTTATCACCCTACCCCCAACCGCTTACTCCTTAGTAACCATAAATTTGTTTTCTACATCTGTAACTTTGTTTTGTAGATAAATTCATTTGTACCCTTTTTTTAGATTCCCCATATAAACAGTATCACCTGGTATTTCTCATTCTCAGTCTGACTTGACTTCACTCAGTATAACAATCTCCAGGTCCATCCATGTTGCTGCAGATGTACGAGCCCTTTCTCAAAGCGGGGATCTGAACGGTGTGGGTCTGTATCCATTTCAGGATATTTTTGATATGGACTCTGTCTATAGAGGGTTAAACGAGATAACTTTCCAGGCCTCTTCAAACTGTGAGTTCTGCATGGACTTTTTTCATTATACTCAGGTCTCTAAGCCACTGAAGAACTTCCAAAGTGTAGTAACTAATTTGCCATTTTGCCTCTCAGTTCTCTTCCCCACCATTTTGGCAAGTAAATACATCACTTAAACCACTCAAGGCAGATGGGTGGCCAGACTCCTATAATATAGAATTCTCCCTTTGATGCAGAAAGAAGGTAGGGAGTGTGTACTGCCAACTGTCTTCAAGAGTAACCTTTTTGATGGTCATAAAGGAACTCTGTGTGTGCATAATGGTGATACCTGTATTTAATGTTTGAGAAAGATGTTGCTATAACTGCTCCTTTGTAACTGGACCTGCATGATGACAAACACAATGGAAAAATCACCCATGAAAACCTCTCCTTACTGTCTCTGCCTGTTCAACTCAGTAACATGCTATGCTGCAAAGGGGTGTTGACTGTACATTGTTGAGAAGGCGCTGGCTAATATTTGTCAGCTTGAACAACCTCTCAGAGCAGATTTTGCTGGGGAAACCCTGCTCCCACACCAGACACAGCAGCCCCTGAGTTGGACACTCTGCCTCTGACCTCGTGATGTGTTCCATCTTTTCCTCTAATGTCAAGAATGCTGCTCTCAGTTTCCCCACAGCTGTATTTAGTGAATTCCTAGCAAGAGCCTCTCCATAGGACTTTTCTGATCCAGAAAGGGCAGAATGACAGTCCGCATCCATCCGAGCTCCTTTCCTGGGTGCTATTTGCTTTTATTCCCTCAGGTTGGTTTCCTTTCAAAAATAGTTGTAGTGCCTGCAAAAGCATCATTATAAAGAAACAGTCTGTTAAGAAGATGTCAATAGTTTTTATGGACTCTGTTGCCCTCGTTTTCTCTAACACTCTTACTGCAGCTCTCCAGTTTGCTTTTCTTGATGGCAGTCTGATGCCTCCTCCTCCCTTATTACCTCCAATCATTTCTTGGACTGCTTTGGACTTCAGTTGTCCTGTCGCTAACATAAGAATGACAATTCCTGCCTCAGAGACCTATTGCGGGGAGTAAAGAAAGGGCAGTGTAACATAGGCTGTGAAGAAATGGAGGTATTATTACAATTAATGTTTTCATTATTATTCCTGTGAGGGTGTTGTGGAAATAACCTTGACCTAAATCTGGGGAAAAGTGTGGTGTGGGCCTTGTAGAAAGGAAAGAGTGGTGGATTTCCGACTGAATTCCACCGCACAGAACCCTGTGGGCAAGAATATTTCCTCTCGGGAATAGCACTGAAACATGTATATTACTATATGTGAAACAGATCACCAGTCCAAGTTCAATGCATTCAACAGGGCATTCAAAGCTGGTGCACTGGGACAACCCAGAGGGATGGGATGGGGAGGGAGGTGGGAGGGGAGTTTGGGATGGAGGACACATGTACACCCGTGGCTGATTCATGTCAATATATGGCAGAAACCACCACAATACTGTAAAGTAATTAGCCTCCAATTAAAATAAATAAAATTTTTTTTTAAAAAAAAAAGAATATTTCCTCTCTGGACTTCACAAATGGTCCACTGAGGCAGGAATTGTCATTCTCATGTTAGATCCCACTATAAGTGATATCATACAGTATTTCTCCTTCTCTGACTTATCTCACTCACTTAGCGTAATGCCCTCCAAGACCATCCATGCGTGCATGCTAAGTCGTTTCAGTTATGTCTGACTCTTTGGAACCCCATGGACTGTAGCCCACCAGGCGCCTCTGTCCATGGGATTCTCCAGGATAGAATACTGGAGTGGGTGGCCATGCCCTCCTCCAGGGGATCTTTCTGACCCAGGGATCAAACGCGTGTCTCCTGCAATTTCTGCGTTGCAGGCGGATTCTTCACTGCTGAGCCACCAGGGAAGCCCCCAAGTCCATCCATGTTGCTGCAAATGGCAAAAAGATTTTGCTGACTACTATTACATTGTGTATAGATATGCCACATCTTCTTTATCCAATCATCTGTTTATGGACACTTAGGTTGCTTCTATATCTTGGCAATTGTAAATAATGCTGCTATGAACATTGGGGTGCATGTATCTTTTTTTACTTTTTTCAGATATATAGTCAGAAGTGGAATTGCTGGATCATATGGTAGTTCTATTTTTGATTTTTTGAGAAACCTTCATACTGTTTTACACAGTGGCTACACTGGTTTAAATTCCTACTGGCAGTGTATGAGGGTTCCCTTTTCTTCACATCCTCACCAATATTTGTTTTTTGAGTTCTTTTTGATGATAAGTCACTTGCATCTAAAGTTTATTTCAGATGCAGATTTTAATGTTGCCCTCCTCAAGGAGAGTGTTATCACCTGACATGAGAATTGCACATTTAGTACTCTGTAAATACTCACCTACCATATAGTCCAGCATAATTTACGTAAACATTCAAGGAAAGAAGCAGGGTTTCCTGTTTCATTATGTTTTCATTTGAACTGTTATAACTTTCAGATCAGTCTGTTGCTCTGAACCTAATTCAGTTCCTTACAAAAATGCTCTAAAAAAAATCAAGTATTAAATATGACATTTAATTAGCTATTAGCAAATCAATTCACACGTGCATTTATATTGGCAAGCATGTTTTATTTCATAGATTCTAAACTGATAGAGTCATGTAATCTCCTCACCCTTTCTGTGACATGATAAGCCTGTTTCTAAGGCCACCTGAGGCCTTACCTGATGTCCAAGGCATTGGAAGACCAAAATGTGCTGAGCCCAGGGTTTGGTGGCTTAAATATAAATGAAGCGTTTTACCAAGAAGGCATGAAAAATGACTCTAGAGGAAACAGAAGTCTCAAAGCTCCTGAGATATGGTTAGTTGTTCAGCTGAGTAGCAGAGGCAGGGAGAAGGTAATGGCAACCCACTCCAGTAAGTACTGTTGCCTGGAGGATCCCAGGGACAGGGGAGCCTAGCAGGCTTTCGTCTATGGGTCGCACAGAGTCGGACACGACTGAAGCGACTTCGCAGCAGCAGCAGCGGCAGAGGCAGTGCTCCTGGTATGCCGATGGAGCAGTTTTCTCCAGCACACCCATGGCAATTTGTTGTTGTTCAATCGCTCAGTCATGTCCAGCTCTTTGCAACCCCATGGACTGCAGCACACCAGGCTCCTCTGCCCTCCACTATCTCTCAAAGTTTGCTCCAGTTCATGTCCATTGAGTCGGTGATGCCATCCAACCATCTCATCCTCTGTGGCTGGCTTCTTCTCCTGCCCTCAGTCTTTCCCAGCTTCAGGGCCTTTTCCAGTGAGTCGCCTCTTCACATTAGGTAGCCAGAGTCTTGGAGCTTCAGCTTCAGCATGAGTCTTTGTAGTGAATATTCAGGATTGATTTCCTTTAGGATTGACTGGTTTGATCTCCTTGCTGTCCAAGGGACTCTCAAGAGTCTTTTCTAACACCACAGTTAAAAAGCATCAATTCTTTGGTGCTAAGCCTTCTTTGTGGTCCAACTCTCACCTCCATACATGACTACTGGAGAAACCATAGCTTTGACTATACAGACCTCTGTCAGCAAAAGTGATGTCTTTGCTTTTTAATATGCTGTCTCAGTTTGTCAGAGCTTTTCTTCCAAGGAACAAGTGTCTTTTAATCTCATGACTGCAGGCACTGTCAAAGTCCACAATGATTTTGGAGCCCAATAAAATAAAATCTGTCACTGTTTCCACTTTTACCACATCTATTTGCCAGGAAGTGATGGGACCAGATGCCATGATCTTAGTTTTTTAATGTTGACTTTTAAACCAGCTTTTTCTCTCTCCTCTTTCACTTTCATCAAGAGGCTTTTTAGGTTGTCTTCACTTTCTGCCATTGGAGTGGTATCATCTGCATATCAGAGGCTGTCAGTATTTCTCTCAGAAAACATTGGCATGTATTTAATGAATCATTTATGATTCACAGTATTATATTTTATAAATATAAATATTGTATTTGTATAATATATTATTTTATTTAATATATTAATTATATTAATTAATTAGAATTAGAGTTAATTATAGTAATTAATATATTAATATAATCAATTAATATGTAAATATTGTTATATTTTATTTACTTTAATGAATATTTTATGGTTCACAGTTTATTATTATTATTGCATATTACTGTTATTAATATATATTAAAATATGTGGTATTTGTAGCATATAGTTTGCCAGTGTAATAAAAATTAGCATGAATCTAAGGGTGAGGATGCTTGGAGCAAAGACAGAGAACCTGGATTAATGCCTCAGCCTTCTGGCTTCTAAACTTCATGGTTTATCATCATTACTGGTGGTGGTAGTTTAGTCACTAAGTCATGTCCAGCTCTTTGCAACCCCATGAAGTGTAGCCCACCAGGCTCCTCTGTCCATGGGATTATCCAGGCAAGAACAATGGAGTGAGTTGCTATGTCCTCCTCCAGAGGATCTTCCTGACCCAGGGATCAAACCTGCATCTCCCCACATCTCCTGCACTGCAGGTGGATTCCTTACCACTGAGCCACCAGGGAAGCCCATATCATCATTGCCGTAGGACAATAATACCCTGCCAGCTTAGCCTTCTTTTTGAAAAGTTTCTCAAATCAACGTGTGCTGTAGGAATTCATCCTCTCCATGATCACCTGTGTTGAGTCAAACTGCATCTTATTTTCCTCCTAGGGGGTAATTCAGCATGGAACTCAAGCTCTGGAGTTCAACAAGCCAGGTTCAGGTCCCAGCTCAGCCACTTATTAACTGTTTGCTTTGGGGAAAATTACTTACCTCTTTAAATCTTAATGTCCTCATTTGTTAAGGCTGGCATAATAGACCTACCTCATAGGACTACTATGGGAATTTAAAATATGTATTAATTATCCATTGCTGCTAGCAAATTACTCCAAACCTAATGGCTTAAAACAACAGAACTTTCACTTATGTCAGGTTTTATGTGAATGAGGAATCTGGGCATGGCTTAGCTGGGTCTTCTGGCTCAGGTTTCTCAGAAGGCTGCAATCAAAGTGTCAATCAGAACTATGGACATCTGCCGGCACAACTGAAGGAAGATCCACTTTCGGGCTCACTCATGTAACTATTGACAAGCCTCAGATCCTGTCTGGCTGGAGACTTAGGCTCATGATTACATGGACCTCTCTATAGGGCTATTACCAGCACAGCTTACTTCTCCCACATGTTGCAGCTTGCTTTCCCCAGAGTGAGGGCTGAGAGTGAAAGATTCCAAGATGGAAGTCACACTCTTTTTATAACCTAATTTCAGAAGTGTCATTCCATCCCTTGGGCTGCATTCTGTTCATAGACAAGACACTACTAGCTCCAGCCCATATCAGGGGAAGGAGTTACACAGGGGCATGAGTGTCAGGAGGCACAGATCACTGGGCCCTCTTAGATTGCCTACCACAATATGATGATATATGCAAAGTTATTTGACAAGGACTCAGGTCAGTATAAACTGCTATTACAACCACACAGTACTGTTCTTGTAACTCAGTTGATAAAGAATCCTCCTGCAATGCAGGAAACCTGAGTTCAATTCCTGGGGCGGGAAGATCCCCTGGAGAAGGGATAGGCTACCCACTCCAGTATTCTTGGGCTTCCCTGGTGGTTCGGATGGTAAAGAATCTGCCGGCAATGCAGGAGACCTGGGTTCAGTCCCTAGGTTGGGAAGATCCCCTGGAGGAGGGCATGGCAAGCCACTCCAGTATTCTTGCCTGGAGAATCCCCCTGGACAGAGGAGCCTGGAAGGCTACAGTCCATGGAGTTGCAAGAGTCAGACACAACCAAGTGACTAAGCACAGCACAGTATTGTTCTTAGACTGAACTTAGAATCAGTGTAATCTATTATAATATATGTAAAAGAAATTCGTAAAATGTAAATATCAATGTAAAATCAAGGTTTGATTAGCTTTATAATGTTGAAAATCTAGTTCAAGATTATAGATGGTGATATAAAAACAGCAAATCAAGGAGTAAATGATCTGAATTCTACACCTTTCTCTGTGAATGGAATAACCATTTATTTATTTCATGCCTTGGTTCTCTTATAAGAGCAATACTAATAATAGCCTTGCCAGGATCAAATGTGATAGTATATATATTGATAAAATTATGCTCAAACCTAAAGAAAATAAGACAATGATGATAATGCTGATGTGATGATAATGATGACAACAAGTATAAAGATGATGATATAGTTCAGCTACTGCTTCTTGGTATTTTGTTGACAGTTCAACTGAACAGATATGACTTTTATCAGTTATGTTTTAAGTGTATGTATAAAATCCAGCTGCTCCCAATTTTTACAGTGATTTTATATGGCTTAATCTTATCCTGCTTTGCTTACTAGATATGCTGCACTGAAAAGTGGATGCAAATAGAGTTTTTGGAATCTGACCTGCAATTCAAATGCGCAGAAAGGGTCTCCATATATCTAGGGAACATTTCATGCAAAGATGGGCACAATAAAAGACAGAAATGGTATGGACCTAACAGAAGCAGAAGATATTAAGAAGAGGTGGCAAGAATACACAGAAGAACTATACAAAAAAGATCTTCATGACCCAGATAACCACAATAGTGTTATCACTCACCTAGAGCCGGACATTCTGGAATGCAAAGTCAAGTGAGCCTTAGGAAGCATCACTATGAACAAAGCTAGTGGAGGTGAATTCCAGTTGAACTATATCAAATCCTAAAAGATGATGCTGTGAAAGTGCTGCACTCAATATGCCAGCAAATTTGAAAAACTCAACAGTGGCCGCAGGACTGGAAAAGATCAGTTTTCATTCCAATCCCAAAGAAAGGCAATGCCAAAGAATGCTCAAACTACTGCACAATTGCACTCATCTCACACACTAGCCAAGTAATGCTCAAAATTCTCCAATTCAGGCTTCAACAGTACATGAACTGTGAACTTCCAGATGTTCAAGCTGGATTTAGAAAAGGCAGAGGAACCAGAGAGCAAATTGCCAATATCCGTTAGATCATTGAAAAAGCAAGAGAATTCCAGAAAAAACATCTACTTCTGCTTTATTGACTATGACAAAGCCTTTGACTGTGTAGATCACAACAAACTGTGGAAAATTCTTCAAGAGATGGGAATACCAAACCACCTTACCTGCCTCCTGAGAAATCTGTCTGCAGCTCAAGAAGCAACAGTTAGAACTGGACATGGAACAACAGACTGGTTCCACATCAGGAAAGGAGTACATCAAGTCTGTATATTGTCACTCTGCTTATTTAACTTATATGCAGAGTACATCATGTGAAATGCCAGGCTGGATGAAGCACAAGCTGGAATCAAAATTGCTGGGAGAAATATCAATAACCTCAGATATGCAGATGACACCACACTTATGGCAGAAAGTGAAGAAGAACTAAAGAGCCTCTTTATGAAAGTGAAAAAGGAGAGTGAAAAAGTTGGTTTAAAACACAACATTCA
>SJYT01009638.1:0-21991 GCA_006410635.1 Cephalophus harveyi
TTTTTGAGATTGCATCCAAGTACTGCATTTCGGACTCTTTTGTTGACCATGATGGCTACTCCATTTCTTCTGAGGGATTCCTGCCCACAGTAGTAGATATAATGGTCATCTGAGTTAAATTCACCCATTCCAGTCCATTTTAGTTCGCTGATTCCTAGAATGTCAGAATCACTCTTTCCATCTCCTGTTTGACCACTTCCAATTTGCCTTGATTCATGGACCTGACATTCCAGGTTCCTATGCAATATTGCTCTTTACAGCATTGGATCTTGCTTCTATCACCTGTCACATCCACAACTGGGTATTGTTTTTGCTTTGGCTCCATCCCTTCATTCTTTCTGGAGTTATTTCTCCACTTATCCCCAGTAGCATATTGGGCACCTACTGACCTGGGGAGTTCCTCTTTCAATATCCTATCCTTTTGCCTTTTCATACTAATCATGGGGTTCTCAAGGCAAGAATACTGAAGTGGTTTGCCATTCCCTTCTCCAGGGGACCACATTCTGTCAGACCTCTCCACCATGATCCACCCTTCTTAGGTGGCCCCACGGGCATGACTTAGTTCCATTGAGTTAGACAAGGCTGTGGTCCTAGTGTGATTGGATTGACTAGTTTTCTGTGATTATGGTTTCAGTGTGTCTGCCCTTTGATGCCCTTTGCAACACCTACCGTCTTACTTGGGTTTCTCTTACCTTGGGTGTGGGGTATCTCTTCACGGCTCCTCCAGCAAAGCACAGCCGCTGCTCCTTACCTTGGATGAGGGGTGTCTTCTCACTGCTGCCCCTCCTGACCTGGAATGTGGAATAGCTCCTCTAGGCCCTCCTGCACCCGCACAGCCACCGCTCCTTGGACGTGGGGTTGCTCCTCCTGGCTGCCGCCCCTGGCCTCGGGTGGGGGGTAACGATTCCCCAAAGAATATTCCTTAAATTAATAGCTGTCATGTTAAGGAAAATTTATGTTGACTAGTTTGTTCCCGTACAACTCTGCGGCATTGTGCACAATACAGAAGTTAAATGAGAAAAATGATAATAACACCTAATGTTTGTTTAGTAACTAGGCTAAATAACCTTATTTCATTTATGTAATAATACATGCCTTATGTTAGAATTATTATTATTATTCCTTTCTTACAGATAAGGAAACAAATTCAGAAAAGTCACACTTCTTAAAGCCAATATATGGTAGGTGAAGAATTTAAACCTAGTTCTTTCTGGCACTAAAGCCCATGCTCTTAACCACTATCCTGAATTGTTCGTCAACTAAGAAAAAGAATTTGAGGAGAAAAAAAAAGAAGCATATCTCACAGGAGAAACCTGAGGCTAGAGTCAAAATGGAGATTGGGAATATCAAGAGCTAACCACTCAAGATTGAAAGATACATAAGGTCTCTCTACAGCCCTTGATCACCACCATCAATTCGTCAGGGCACAGAGACCAGACAAGTCACTTTCTGCTGATGTTAACAGCATATATTGAGGACTCAATGACCTGTTTGCTGTGAGAGTTCCTAAGCACCAAGGTGGGAGAAACACAAGCGTTATCCTAGACTGGTGATTTCTTAAGGTGTTACTCTAATATTTTTCACCTATTGATGCATACTAAAGGATTTTACAGTAATCACTGAATAAACATCTTGAAAACAGACTGTACACTTAACTGTACTGCATAATTCTCAATTTGATCACATCTTTACTACTATAAACTTGGTCCTATATAAACCCAATTTTCTTCAGATCAAAAATAACATCCCCAAATGAATATTAACTTGTATTTGACATATGCTATTTCCACATAACACTCTTAATTAGCCTTTGAATTAATCTGTCCTATATAATTACTGGGACATAGTTTTAATGATTTGGGGCAGAAAAAAAAATTGTAAGTCAAACTAAAGAGGGTTCGCCGCTCAGATTCTTTCTCTATAAAAATCACCAACAATAAACTAACCAGGTAAAGAAAGATTAAAAACAAGCAAAAAGTAAAGGTTGATCAAGATTCTGTTTTAAGATCTAGAATATTGTTATTGAGTCAAATGTTTTACTGTTTCGGTTTTGAAGAAAATATCACATTAGGGAAACAGTTTAACATAATATTTTTCTTTAGGTTACTGGAAGCCACTGTGGTGGCGCCCACTGAAACTGGCACTGTTTTACTGTGGGGTGAGGTGCCATCCACTTATGGTTTTTCCTCTTTTACATATACCACAGCATATAATTTTTGCCATAGAAACATTGAGCAATGCATTGGGTCTGTGTTTGTCTGGTAAGAAATGTGATGAAACTTCTGTATTTGCTAAACTACTGGAGGGTTTCCCTGAACTCTTAATTCCAGAAAACTCAGGAAATTAATGGAGATTGGGGTATACACTGCTCTGAAATTCTCCTTGCTGACAGTGTACTCCCCTCATCACAACACCTATGCCTTGGGCTTTTCACTTTTGAAGTCTAAAGGGTAAGAATCCAATACAGACACTGAATTGATCTCCTGACCTCATTTTAGTCCTGCTGGCTGCAATTAATAAAGCACTCCTCACCTGAATCTTCACCTTTCCAACCCAGTTCCTATTAGCGGTCACTCTGTCTCCTCAATGGACAAAGCCACAGGAATCCATCCAGCCACTGGGTGGGAAGTTTGTATAGCTGGAAACTTAGGATCTGAACCATTAATCAGGAGACAAAACCTGGGAGTGGCAAGTCATCCCAGGAAACTGAATGTGGGGATGGTGAATTGATAGGACATTACTCAGGGCAAGTCTGAAAAGCTGACAACCCACTGTGACTGTTGTAGGCTCTCAGGACCAGCCCAGTCCATGGTGCTAGTAGAGAGAGGTGAATGAGCAAAACATTATGACTCACATCCTGGCCTTAGACAACACCTTGGGGTTAATGAAGGAAATAAAAAATAAATATCAGGGCAATGTCAAGGTTAATTTTTAGTTTGCTTTGGAAAGCTGGGCATATTCTTTAGTAAGCTCACAAACTGCGTCCTTTGAAGAGTTAATGTTAGCGTAGCCTCTATATGCCTTACTACCAGTTTGGTTCTCTTTTCGTGCTCTTTCTTAAACATATTTTAGGGACGTAGGCATCTACCACACTATCTTTTTTTTTTTTTGTCTTTTCCCATTGTACTGTGTATTGGATGTTGCGTTGGGTCGGGAATCTTCCATCATGTCTTTAAGTATAGATGTGTGCTTTCTTTAGCCTAAAGAGGCGGTGCTTCTTGCTTTTTTGCCACTGTTTACAACTCTTTATATACATACAGTGTGTGTGAGTTAATCGCTCAGTTGTATCAGGCTCTTTGCGACCCCGTGGACTGCAGCGCACCAGGCTCCTCTGTCCATGGAATTCTCCAGGCAAGAATACTGGAGTGGTTTGCCATTTCCTTCTCCAGGAGATCTTCCCAACCCAGAGATCAAACCTGGGTTTCATGCACTGCAGTTAGATTCTTTACCATCTGAGTACTTACCCTGTAATATACATATTAGGTCAAGCATATAAAATAGCCATTTGTGTACATAAAAAATGGCCAATACTGGCAATTTCAAACAGTTCAACCTAATATTTGTGTGTATGTGTATGTATTATGTAATGTTTGTGTCTGTGTGTGTGTGTTTGAGGTGTATGCACTTTACATACTTTACTTCAGTAATTATTATAATATTCTGTGAGATGTCACTTTCTTCAAGGTACACATGTGAAAGCAAAAGATAAGAAAGCATAGCAATTTATCTAAGGTATTCAAGGATTCAGATTTAGCTTTCTTTCCCTGTGGCACATACTCTCTCCAGGCTCCCCATTATGAAGACTGTTTGGTTGGCTGAATCACGTTGGCTTCACAGCTGCCTTGGGAAGAGACACAGCTGAGGGCTCCCAGCTTGCAGACATCCTTTCTCTCATCCGGTCTGAGGCTATGGCACTGTGCGAGGGAGTCAATCAGCATACTCTGTGTCGGTTTATCCTATTAGCAAACACTGGTGAAATTAATTTAGAATTTTTCAATGATTGTACGCTTATTTATACAAAAAACCTTGAATAAGTTCTTCAAGCCATTTTGTTGGCTCAGATTTGGGCCAAATCTTGCATTTTAGAGGAACACTAGTTTTCCCAGAAATTTGAAGAGAAATATGCTTAGAATATAGTTGAGCAAAGGTATCCAAACACTGTGAAATCTAGTTCTCTCCTCTTCCAAATTATAGAGCGTGAGAAATGGTTTGCTGGCTTTCCGGTTCCTACCCTGGGCATTTGGGAAGTTAGACCACAGCAGTCTAGATTTACATTGCTGGGATTTTTTTTTTTTTTTCAGTAAATGCTTATGCAAATTCATCCTTTCCTGTTGGTCTTTGACTGATTTGTTTTCATCTCACATTTTTTGCTGAACCAAAGTTGTTAAAAAAAAATAAGAAAGAAACTTTTGCACTAGATCATGATAACATTGTATCAAACCATATTCACAACTCACATTTTATAATGACCAGTGGCAGCAAGGAAGCTGACTTTGAAACAAGCAAGCACAGCATCTTCAGGATTCTCTGAAAAAGGAATAGGACCTGAAGAAGTCAACAAAGCATGGAAAATCAAACCAGAATGAGGTCACCAGGAAAGCGTCTCTGTCCCAATGATCTAATTCATTAAGTGAATAAACAAAGAGCAGGACAAATCATTTCCAGTGTAAACCTCGCCAGATGGGAGGATCCCTTAGAATTAAACTTTTCTCAAACTGAAATCTCTGCATGCTTAGTAGTTTGTGCCTTGTGTTCTTAGGCCTCCACAAGGTTCCCATGAGAATTTTTTATTTTTCATTTTGATTTTAATGGTCTTCTAAAAAGTGATCAGCATAACCATATCCTGGGTTGTTTGGATGACCACCTTGGAACCAGGAACTGTGCTGTGGTTTCCAGGCCCATATTTGCAGTTGTGTTTATAAATTATTGAGAACAGGGGAGACCTGAACATGCTCAGTGAAAACTAAATGATGTCATGAGCATTGTATAAAGTAAAGTTCTGGTAGATAAAAACTGGGAGAATTGCATTCAGGAACATGTAGTCAAGAATATATTCATTTTGGGAGCCATGATACAGTTGTAGCAAAATTATACTAATCGTCACATTAACTTAGAGTCACTCATGCAAAATTTGGGGGGGTTATAAATTTAAATATGTATATTTTTAAAATTTGCTTTGCTTTGACAGCTGTAAAAGAACTGTAGGTTTATGGAGGGTATTGATACATATGTAAGTATATTAGTTTCCTAGAATAGCTGTAATAAAGCATCACATACTGGGTGGCTTCAATAGCAGAAATCTAATATCTCACAATTGTGGAGATTAGGAGTCCAAAAACCAGGTGCTGGCAGGGCCATGTTCTCCCCAGAGGCAACAGGGAGAAACCTGTTGCAAGTCCTTCTCTTAACCTCCAGTAACGCCTTGGCTCCTGCAGGCATGTGCATACTCAGCCACTTCAGTCGTGTCCAACTCTTTGTGACCTGTGGCTCTTCTGTCCATGTGATTCTCCAGGCAAGAAAGTGGGTTGCCATGCCCTCCTCCAGGGGGTCTTCCCAACCCAAGGACTGAACCCAAGGCTCCTGCATCTCCTGTACCGCAGGCAGATTCTTTACCTCTGAACCGCCATGGAACCGCTAGCCCACATACATGTCTGCATCCAAATTTCCCATTTCTATAAGGATGTGCTGTGCTCTATGTGGTGTCGCTTCAGTCGTGTCCAACTCTGTGCAACCCCATGGATTGTAGCTCACCGGGCTCCTCTGTCCATGGGATTCTCCAGGAAAGAACACTGGAGTGGGCTGCTATGCCCTTCTCCACCTATAAGGATACCATGCTGGATTAGGGACCTACCTTACTCTAGTGTGACCTCATCTTAACAAATTACATCTACCACAACCCAATTTCAAATAAGGTCACATTTTTCAGAAGTACTAAGGTTAGGACTTCAACGTATAAATTTGGAGGGAACACAATTCAATCCATTATAAGAAATAACATAATAAAAGTCATTTGTTGAGTCAAGATCATTTTTTTTCCTTTAGAAGTGGTCTGCAGATTTCTCAGTTTTAAGAAACCATGTCGAAAGTTACATCATTCTGGTAAGAAATTACAATTTTTCATTTGCCCATAGAAAATATCATAAAAACATTTAACTATTAAAAATGAATTTCTGACAGATCAAACCATAGAAAAATCTAGATAAAAATAGAATTGAATATTTAGTCAGACCTTTTGAAAGAGGTGAGTCTTTCAGTCTACAGGTAAAAGAAGAAATCACAATGGAAAAAAATAAGCTTAATGGTATAAAAGCTTTTTTATTTAATATACTTTAAAAAAGCAAACTATGAAAAATTACCATAAAAAAACAAAACAGAAAAGGGAATAATATGTTTATTTCACAAGATACATACAAAACAACAACAAAAGCATAGAATCTCAGTAAATAAGTGCAGGACAAAAAGAGACAATTTTTATAAGAGAAAATGTAACTCAGACACAATCAAGGAAATGGGAAATTTTAACTGAAATGCCTTTTGCCCACATGCAGACAGGCACACAGCCTGAAACGGGGTTCTTGCATCTTGCTGGCACCAAGAGAAACTCTACCACCCTTTCAGAAAGCGCTATTGAAAACACTGCAAATCACGTTTCTCAAAGTTATGAAATGTTCCAATGAATTTTTTTAAAGTTTTATTGAGATGAAAGTCTCATAAAACAAAATTTAGCACCTTTAAGTGTATAATTCTGTGGTATTTAGTGCATTCACGATGTTGGGCAACTATCACATATATTGAGTTCCAAAACACTTTCATCTTCCCAAAAGAAAAACCTAGACTCTTTAAGCCAACACTTCATATGCCTCCCCTCCACCATTCTTTGGCAATCACCAACCTGAGGATTTACCTATTCTGGACATTTCATGTAAATAAAATCATCAAATATGTTATCTTTCTGTGTCTTGCTTCTTTAATTAGCATGATATTTTGAAGGTTCATCACCTTGTTGCATGTATCAGTATTTCATTCCTTTGTATGGCTAAATACTACCCCACTGTATATATGGTTTACAGCACGATTTGTTTACACATTCATCTGATGATGGATAGTTCTGTTGTGTCCATCTTTTGGCTGTTGGGAACAGTCCTGGTACAGACCATATTTAAGAAAAAAGCTTGCATTTCTTATTCAGTCATTCTAATGCAGGAATCCTCTCTGGAAGGAAAAACTTAAAATATGGGAAAATCTACATCTTATGTTTATTTCAAAGCTATCAGTGTAATAGGGGAAAAAATACAGATTAGTAAGGCTCATACTGATGGCTAGCTGTCCAATCTTTAATCTTTTGTTATAACCTGTGGATTGGTTCCCACTAACTCCACTTTTTCCCTTAAAATTTATCCTTCAAATATAGCTTAAATAAATATTTTACAACAGGATCATCTCAGTTCAGTCCTCAGTCATGTCCAACTCTTTGTGACCCCACGGACTGCAGCACGCCAGGCCTCCCTGTCCATCACCAACTCCCGGAGTTTACTCAAACTCATGTCCACCGAGTTGGTGATGCCATCCAACCACCTCATCCTCTGTCATCCCCTTCTCCTCCCACCTTCAATCTTTCCCAGCATCAAGATCTTTTCCAAGAAGTCAGTTCTTCGCATCAAGTAGCCAAAGTATTGGAGTTTCAGCTTCAGCATCAGTCCTTTCAAAGAATATTCAGTACTGATTTCCTTTAGGATTGACTGGTTGGATCTCCTTGCAGTCCAAGGGACTCTCAAGAGTCTTCTCCAAAAGCCACAGTTCAAAAGCATCAATTCTTCTTTGCTCAGCTTTCTTTATAGTCCAACTCTCACATCCATACATGACTACTAGAAAAAACATAGCTTTGACTAGACAGGCCTTTGTTGACAAAGTAATGTCTCTGCTTTTTAATATGCTGTCTACTTTGGTCATAGGTGTTCTTCCAAGGAGCAAGTGTCTTATAATTTCATGGCTGCAGTCATCATCTGCAGTGATTTTGGAGCCCAAGAAAGTAAAATCTGTCACTGTTTCCACTGTTTCCCCATCTATTTGCCACGAAGTGATGGGACCGGATGCCATGATCTTTGTTTTCTGAATGTTGAGTTTTAAGCCAACTTTTTCACTCTCTTTTTCCACTTTCATGAAGAGGCTCTTTAGTTCCTCTTCACTTTCTGCCATAAGGGTGACATCATCTGCATTTCTGAGGTTATTGATATTTCTCCCAGCAATCTTAATTCCAGTTTGTCCTTTTTCCAGACTGGCATTTCGCATGATGTACTCTGCATATAAGTTAAATAAGCAGGGTGACAGTATACAGCCTTGATGTACTCTTTTCCCAATTTGGAGCCAATCTGTTGTTCCATGTCCAGTTCTAAATGTTGCTTGTTGACATGCATACAGATTTCTCAGGAGGCAGGTAAGGTGGTCTGGTATTCCCATCTCTTGAATAATTTTCCACTGTTTGTTATGATCCACACAGTCAAAGGCTTTGGCATACTTAATAAAGCAGAAGTAGATGTTTTTTCTGGAACTCTCTTGTTTTTTCTATGATCCAATGGATGTTGGCAATATGATCTCTGGTTCCTCTGTCTTTTCTAAATCCAACTTGAACTTCTGGGTGTTCATTTCACTCCCTAGCAAAGGTCTTCCTATTATTTTCTATTAATACCCCGTTCAAAATAAAAGGCAGTCCCCTCCCCTTGGCTTCCGAAGTCCTGCCTGGCTGTGCCCCAGCCACATTGCCAGCCACCCTCTCTTCCCTATGCTCAGTCATGTTGGTTTCCCTTCTGTTTCTGATGGGGGGCTTTCACTACTCTTCTCCAGGTCCAGTCACATCTCTCTCCTCAGGTTTTTACTGCCTCCGTTTCCTCCTCACTTACTTCTCACTGCAATCAGAACTTTGTTCTACCGCTTGATGAAAATTGCACTGTGGAAGTGACTCAGGAATAATGTTGGCTAGATCCATAGGCTAAATCTTTATAAGAATCTCTGTGAAAGTGAGAGTGAAAGTCACTCAGTCCTGTTAAATTCTTCACAACCCCATGGACTGTCCATGGAATTCTCCAGGCCAGAATACTGGAGTGAGCAGCCTTTCCCTTCTCCAGGGGATCTTCCTGACCCAGGAAGAGAACCGGAGTCTCCTGCATTGCAGGGAGATTCTTCATACCAGCTGAGCTATCAGGGAAGCCCACGAGAATCTCTGATGATATCTTTAAAAACAAATTGCTTCAAGACGAAGGGGACATATTATACATCTACGACTGACTCATGTTGATAACTGGCAGAAAACAACAAAATTCTCTAAAACAATTATCCTTCAATTAAAAAAAAAATCGCTAAATACTTTTAAACATATTTCAGCTTTTCTGCCAAACAAACTGTAGAAATTTACCAGTTCTGTCACTGATCGTCTTCCTCTACTTCTCCTTCCCTTCACTGGGTGCAGCCATTCTTCAAAGAACAGACAGTCCTGTGGCCTCAGCGCTCCTCTCTATACTGTTTCCCTGTGAAATGTAAACAGAACCAGAACCACTCGGGCATGTGTTTTCACACTAGGCTGGGATAGCAGAGAGCGTGCCTAAGGTAGCTTTCAAATGACTGGGTCAAAGAACACAAAGTGGATTTATCCCTGTGAACCTGGTCCCGTGCTTCCCAGGTGGCTCAGTGATAGCGAACCTGCCCGCTAAGGCAGGAAATGCAAGCAACGCAGGTTCGATCCCTGGATCAGGAAGATCCCCTGAAGCAGAAAATGGCAACCCACTCCAATATTCTTGCCTGGAAAATTCCATGGACAGAAAAGGCTGGCAGGTTACTGACCATTGGGTCGCAAAGAGTCAGATACAATTGAACACACATGCATGCACTAATGATACCCAACCCCTCGGAGAACACACAGAGTGAGGTGAGGAGGCTGCGGACAGGTAGGGGTCAGGTGCTGGTGACATTCGAATATTAATATGAATGTGGTCTCTTGTATTCTCACAAGTTGGTAAAGCCTGGGCCTTCAGGATGCTGTCAGATCCATACTTATCTAGAGCAGAGAACACCACAGATCAGTGGGCAATGCCTGTCGATTATTGCATTACACAGAGATTATTTCAGGTAACTCTCGGGCTCATTGTTGCTAATTAATGTCAAAATCACACAGAAACTACACAGATAAATGCTGGTGCTCTTTACATGCAGCAGGAGACCCCATCGTGTCTGCTTCAGCACAGTTTTAAGGTCCCCATTTGCATATTTGCTTAATTTAATCAAAGAAACACATACTGAGTACCTACCATGTGTCCTTGAGCCAAATACATTAGGTATGAGATGAATCTGATGTGGTCTCAGCTCTAGGAGGTTAATGAATAATATAAAGGAGACCTCCCGGAATAAAGGGAGCCCTTTTCAAAAAGTAACACCTTCTCCACCATAATTCAGATCAAATTCAGAGGTAAGGTTAAAAAAGAAAAAACTATATAAGTAGTATATCAACTTTATTAGCAACAGAAACTAGATTGAAGGACAAAGCTTAGTGTGAAAATCAAACTGGGTTTGCTATTCTTTTATCCTCTAGTTTATATCTTGGAACAGTCCAACAGATGGAAAGTTTAAATCTGCGAAGTAGACAAACTTACTTCAGGTCTTCCCTCCCACTGGTCAAGCAGAGAGGCAATGAGAACAGAGACCAAACATGCCACCTCAGGACCACTGATAGATTAATGCCATCCAAATCAGACACGTGGTCCAAAAGCTGTCACCCACTGACCACACACTTACTCTGTGGGGGGAGTCAGGGAGGGGAAAGAGGCAAGCAATGATAAAGGAAAAACATTCTTTGTGGAAACCAGGAGTGGAAAAGAGCTGCCAAGAGGAAGCTATGATGTATGGAGGAAGTAGTTCTTGCATTATATTGAAAAGTTGAGAAGGACAGGTCTAATCAGCAAGGGAGAAGATCAGTTTTTATTCCAATCCCAAGGAAAGGCAATGCCAAAGAATATTCAGACTACCACACAATGGCACTCATCTCACATACTAGAGAAATAACGCTCAAAATTCTCCAAGTTAAGCTTCAACAGTACATGAATGGAAAACTTCCAGATGTTCAAGCTGGATTTAGAAAAGGCACAGGGACCAAAGATCAAATTGCCAACACCCCTTGGATCATAGAAAAAGCAAGAGAGTTCCAGAAAAACATCTACTTCTGCTTCATTGATTGTGCCAAAGCCTTTGACTGTGTGGATCACAACAAACTGTGGAAAATTCTTAAAGAGATGGGAATACCTGACCTGCCTCCTGAGAAATCTGTATGCAGGTCAAGAAGCAACAGTTAGAACTGGACATGGAACAACATACTGGTTCCAAATTGGGAAAGGAGTATATTTCAATATACAAGGCTGTATATTGTTACCTTGTTATTTAATTTATATGCAGAGTACATCATAAATAATGCTGGGCTGGATGAAGGACAAGCTGGAATCAAGATTGCAGGAAATATCAATATCAATAACTTCAGAAACGCAGATGACATCACCCTTATGGCAGAAAGTGAAGAGGAACTAAAGAGCCTCTGCATGAAATTGAAAGAGGAGAGTGAAAAAGTTGGCTTAAAACTCAACATTCAGAAAGCAAAGATCATAACATCTGGTTCCATCACTTCATGGCAAATAGACGGGGAAACAATGGAAACAGTGACAGACATTATTTTTTTGGGCTCCAAAATCACTGCAGATGATGACTACAGCCATGAAATTAAAAGACACTTGCTCCTTGGAAGAAAAGCTATGACAAACCTAGACAGCATATTGAAAAGCTGAGATTTTGCTTTACCGACAAATATCATTATGGTCAAGGTTATGGTTTTTTCCAGTAGTCATGGATGGATGTCAGAGTTTGACCATAAAGGAAGCTGAGCATTGAAGAATTGACACTTTTGAAAGGTGGTATTGGAGAAGACTCTTGAGCATCCCTTGGGCAGCAATGAGATCGAACCAGTCCATCCTGAAGGAAATCAGTCCTGAGTGTTCACTGGAAGGACTGATGCTGAAGCTAAAACTCCAATACTTTGGCCATGTGTGTGAAGAACTGACTCATTGGAAAATATCCTGATCTGGGAAAGACTGAAGGTGGGAGGACAACAGAGGATGAGATGGTTGGATGGTATCATTGACTCAATGGACATGAGTTTGAGCAAGCTCTGGGTATTGGTGATGGACAGGGAAGTCTGGAGTGCTGCAGTCCATGGGGTTGCAAAGAGTTGGACACGACTGAGCAACTGAATTGATCTGAACTGAACCAGGATGGGAATCAACACTTCCATGGACTCACAAAGAGTCAAACATGACTTAGCAACCGAACAACAAACCAGGAAGGGAATAGTGGGGTGTACAGTGGAGTGTAAGGAAAAGAGAAAAACATAAGGTACAAATGTGAACATTCATGTTTGAACTAAAGAAGCAAAAAGTATACAGCAGTATGAACATGGTCATCTTATGAGACCAATTTGGTTATAGAATTTTTGACTTGGCCTTAAACACAAACATCTTTCCACATTTTAGATTATCAAGCCACAATGTTTAAATGCATTTCATCATGGCTCAGAATATGATGAAGTTCAAGGTAAGGGGAAATTCAATTAGGGACACATGACAAAAATGGGGAAAAGGATAGAATACCTGTTTCCCAGGTTATTGGGTGATTTAAAAATATAGTGATTAACATTATGATGTGACCATTTTGAAAAGATATTTGTGAAAATGGCTCTCATTTCCCAGAATACCCTGTTCAAATCCTGGATAGTATGGAGGGCAGAAAGTAAGAGATGGAGTTTTTTTTTTAATGCAGAGGGAGTGAAATTGTAAAGGACTTGAAATAACATTTTAGTGAGTTTGTTTTGTAGGAAATAGGAACCAATAAAAGATTTTTTAATAGAGTTATTATATGGCAGGTGCACACTAATCACTGATATGAAGTGATACTAGCGTTCCAAGAGTTCATAGTCTAGTCAATGGGATCAACAGGTAGATAAATTCCGTACAAGCAAACAGAAGGATAGGGTGACATTATCTGAGTCATGTGTCAGAAATATCTCTCTGGCAATGGTGTGAGTACTGGGTGGAGGAGGAACAGAGACTGGAGGCAAAGACTCCGGTTACAAAGCAACGTGACATCCAGGTAAGAAGAGGCCAAGACCATCACCGAGTTATCAAGAGGAAATGAAGTCTAACACACAGCAGGAGCATTCATTTCAGAAAAAGGAACTTCTGAAACAGGTGAAAAAACAAGCACAAGTAAAGATACAAAAAAATTATATTTTAGATTTTCATGATTTAACAATCATTTTTGCATTTTAATTCAATGGGGTCTCTCTCAGTAGCTCTGATGGAATTACAGACCAATTACTCAAATTCCAAACAAGCAGCAGACTCTTTTGTTTATTTAACTTCATGGCTCAGCTGTAGAAAAATAATTAAGAGTTGACCTTGGTGTCTGTTTGTACACTTAGAAAACTATAGGTTAGATTCCCAGAGGTTTTTATTTTTCCAGGAATCCAAACCACAGTCATTATAAAATTATAAAACAAATAGTGATGAAAGAAAGAAGCTCTCTTTGAGAAGACAGCAGGAAGAGGCACATATGAGAGTAGATCCAAGGTGACAGGCAGTGGACACTCACAAAGAGGCATCCATAGGCAGTTGTTCAGCTGTCCCTGAAGAGCTCATAAAATCAGCTGCCTACACTGCCATTCATTCATTCATTTATCAAATATTTATTAAATGCCTGCAATGAACCAGGCATTCTTCTAGGTACAGAGGGTATAGTACTAAGTATAATAAACAAAAAAAATCTTAGCCTTGTGGAGCTTACATTTTAATGAGAGAAGGCAGATAACTAAAAATTAGATAAGTGGGAAATTAATAGTATGTTAATGATAACTGTTAAGGAGAAAACAGCATGGAAGGTTGGATGGGACTGTTATTGCTGGGGCTCAGGGTGTGCAGAAGAGACGTCTTCACTAAGAAGCTAACATTTGGGTAAAGACCCTAAGGAAGTGAGAGACTGAACAATTAATGCTTCTCCACTTGAATGTTCAAGGACCCAACAATCAGCATGCTCAATACTGCTCATCATCTTTCTTCTCAATGAGAAGAATCAGGGTTAGTGAATTATGTCTCCCAGGTTAGTGAATGGCACCAACACACACTGGTCTCCCAAGTCATCTTGACCTGGTCCCTTCCACTAGCTCCCACATTCAGTCTGTTATGAGGGCCTATCAGTTTTACCTCCGAAACATTTCTCCTATTTGTCCCTTGGTGACACACAAGTCCGTCTCAATCTATGCAACCTCATTAGCCCCCAGAACTCGCTGCCCCTAGACTTGCCCGTCTGAAATCTATCCTCTGCATCAGAGATCATGAATGAAAATCTTGTATCTACATCACAAGCCTGACAGTGTATTGTCTGGCTTAGAATGCTTCACTGTCTCATCATCACTTCTAGGACATTGTCCAAGCATTTTAGCATGAGGAACAAGTCCCCTTAGACCTGACCTCTTCCAAATTCTCCACCCATGTCTTCTTCTCAACAGTTAATTATTCCTTTCCAACACACAACATGTCATTTCACTCTTCCTTGCCTTTGCTCATGCCATCCCCTCAGCCTCAAATCTATGTCTAACTAACTCCAGATATCTGTCCAGCTCAACCTGGGTACCATTTTTTTCATGGAATATAATCTCTCAAATTTGTTTAAATGCATCTCCTCTTTGCATACTCCTAACACAGAGAAGACTCTTGAGAGTCCCCTTGGACAGCAAGGAGATCCAACCAGTCCATCCTAAAGGAGATCAGTCCTGGGTGTTCATTGGAAGGACTGATGCTGAAGCTCTATACGTTGGCCACCTGATTCGAAGAACTGACTCATTGGAAAAGACCCTGATGCTGGGAAAGACTGAGAGCAAGTGGAGAGGGAGGCAACAGAGGATGAGATGGTAGGATTGCATTATCGAGTTGACGGACATGAGTTTGAGCAAGCTCCCAGAGATAGTGAAGAAAGGTAAGCCTGATGTCCATGGTGTTGCAAAGAGTTGGACACAACTGAGCAACAGAACAACAATATAGAACAAACCACAGCATCACGTTACTGGGTGTGTGTGCGCTCAGTTGTGTCTGACTCTCTGTAACCTCATGGACTGTAGCCTGCGAGGCTCTTTTGACCATGGAATTTTCCAGGCAAGAACACTGGAGTGGGTTGCCATCTCCTCTAGGAGATCTTCCTGACTCAGGTATCAAACCTGCGTCTCTTGTGTCTCCTACACTGGCAAGTGGATTCTTTACCACTGAGCCCTCTTTCTGTGGATATATCTGTCACCTCCACAAGACTAAGCGCTTCAAGGGCAGAATAGGAATTACTCATCTTCAGACCTCCTAGCATATTCCTTGTTGAACTTTTCAAATAAACTAATTTAAAGATAAAGTTCTCAGAATACAGGAAGTGATTATATTTTAGACCAAAGTCTGATGCTTCTCTCTACTTGTAGCTCAATAACCACAGAGTGGTTTGTTCTTCCCAATGCCAGAAGAGGGAGAAAATGCTGTTTCTTGACATTCTTCTTGGGGTCAAAGCAGAGACCACTTTGTGGCCTGGGTGTGAGCAGCATTGGTCTGTGCAGGACAAAGGGCAGACTTTCTTGTTGATTCCAGAAACAATATTGGAATAGATGAGTACTGAAGGTTCAAATGGGGAGGGAAGCAAAGGTAAGCCAGGAGTTGGCAGAAAGCTGTAGGTGTTCACTGTGAAACTTCTACTAACGCTTCAAGTCTTACTGAATTTGGTGCACAAGTATGTACAGGTGGGGTTCAATCTGGGGAAGGAACATGGGTTTATGTCCAGTGATGAGGGACAAACAGAGACCGCATGAAAGGAGCTGGAGTTGCAGACATTAGGGGCCATAAGCAAATAAACTGTCACTATTTCCAGTGTATGGTTTATATGAAGTAATCCAGGCATATGGCTTGGGCTAATGCATGGACCTTAGAGTCAGAATGAGGTGAGTTGCAACCTTTTATCCAACTTTCATCAATTGTGCAGCCTTGGGCCAGTCGTTTAATTCCTCCAAGTCTGAGCCTTTGACTATATAAAGAGGATACCTCTGGATTACTAAAAAAAATTACCTAAGTGCTTAGTGCTTTACAACTGTTGTTATTTTCATCAGTCTTGTGTTTTAGTTCAGATACATCTGCTGGGAAGAAGTGAACAGAAGCCGAGAGAAACTGACAAGATGATATTTGAGCAACTCTTCATGAGAGAGAGAGCATTAAGAGTCTCAGTGCAGGAAATGGTGAGGGATATGAAAAGGAAAAAGCTGAAAGATGAGACTTAAGGCTGAGGGATGGGGTCTGAGGTGGAGACACAGCTTTGCTTCCAGTGAGTGAGAAATGAATGGTGACAAGCCACCCTCCTCTGTGTGCAGAGAGCACTCCCGTGAGGTGCGGGCTGTCCTTTCCTAAGCTGAGACAGCCGGGCTTGGCGTAAGTCCCTTGTCATCAGAAGTCTTCCTGACCACGCAAGCCCAGGTTTAGCTCTTCTTTCTCCAGTCAGCTGCTGCACCTCAAGTCACTTAAGGGTTGGGTACTTAACTATACATCATTCCTGGGGTTTTAGGTCTGACTTGCTGACTAAATTTCTTGTCCTCTGAAGACAAGAACAAAATCTCCCCTATTTTTCTATCACCATCCCAGCCAGCTAACCTATTCCTACTCACTGCTCCTGCCACCTAATATTGATGACTTCCTTTGTTCTCAACCTTCATACGATCACCGAATGCAAATTGTCACTCATGAGAATCCCATAAGGAAGAGCGTATGTGTTTTAAAAGGTAGGAGAACCAGGCAGCAACCTCCAAAGAATAAGTAAAATCAACCTAGTACAAATATTTTGTGTTCACCACTACATTCATCACCATCTCCACCACCACTAACATTTATTGAGCATCTACCAAGTGCCAGGTACATGGATCATCTCATTTAAACCTCACAATCACCTGATAAGGTCCCCAATTCACAGAAAGAAATGAGACTTAAGGAGGTTAAGTAGCATCCAGATGTTAACAGCTAGTAAGTGGCAGAAGATGAAAACTCTAATAGGAAACACTAATGTAGTTGAGTTATGCTAGTAACCAGATTGAAATAACTGTGTTGAGGGAAGGAGGTAACTCTAAAATAGAGCAAGGGGTGACAGAAAAACCCTGGGCTGGGAGTCAGGAGACCGAAGTTTTGGTCCCAAGCAAGTTAAGATCTCTAGACCTTAGTTTTTTTCTCCTGGGAAATGAAGGGGTTACAGTTGAGTAACTTCTAAAATGTATCCCAGCCTCAAAATTCTGTACTAGAAATATCAATTTCTTGATATGATAAGAGACTTACTAGCATCATTTTTAATATAGATGCACATATTCTAAGGAATTATTGGAAGTATTGGGGCAGATAAATCTGGGAAATGGGAAGGTCACATGGAGCTTTGAGAGTGAAACAAGGAAAGAAATGACATGAAGTAGAGACATCGGGGAAAAATTCATGCTAAGGTATCGTCAGTAAAATGAGTAAAAGGAAAGAGGGGATGAGTCATGCCTGTGTACACAATAGCTAGCCGATTCGCCCTGCTTCGGGGGAAGCACCGTCACAGCAGGAAACGGAAATGCTTAGTCAGGAGAGGACTAAAAGTGGTGAACCATCTTGAAAGTGATGCTTGGAGGTCCACAAATTACTAACTGGGGCAGAAATCTTTGTCCAAGCTTTTTGAGTGTCTGCAGGCAAAAAAAGACCAGATAAATTATTTTTTTCGTCCATTAATTTCTTTTTCTGGGCATAACAGGAACATAGCTACCTAACAGGAGCTTTTGAAAAGGAAAAGTGTGGAATAAAAAGTTGTTCTGGCATGACATTCTAAAAATCACCTGCGCCAAATAAAATGTTTGGTGATATAAGAGTTACATTTCCTCAGAGAAATGGTTATGAATGGAGGCGGGGTTGGGGAGCGAGGTATCTGAATGTGGTATATGTATAAATGTTAGGAGGAAATTGTTGAGGTCTGTGTCTTAGGGGTTTGGCTTTTTTTTTTTGAGTTATGGCTGGCATGTTTTCTTAATTTATTCCCAGAATGAAAAACAACTTTGCCTAACTTCCCAAATGCACCACAAGTCCCTTAAACTTTGTTTTACCTTTCTGAGATCTTTGTATTCACGAAAAAGAATCTTTATTTGAGAAGAATAAAATCAATTAAACTCTGAAATTCTTTGTAAACTAGCTCTACTTCTTAGTCATTAGCAAACAGCAGGGCTAAATCAATAGGAAGTCCTTATACAATGATTAGTTTTGATAAGAAACTAGATAGGACAGTTCTAGTGCTTTTCATAGAAATCATGAAAACTATTTCCTAGTATATCATGAAAACATTTATTTTGTATTCTCTTGCTTCTGGAATGCCTTTCCTTAATTATAAAGTGACATAAGGCACATTTAAGATTTGGATTTTCCAGTCTGGGCAGAGAGCTATGTTGGAAAGGAAAAAAAGAAACAGTACTAATTTGAATGTGTATTTACTATGTGCCAGGTATCATATTGGATATTTTATACCCATTATTTCATTTAATTGCTCGAATGCTCCTACACATGAGAACAAAAAGCCTTTGAGTTACTTGGCTGAGTCACACTGCTCATAAATGAAACATAAAGATGCAAAAAATCCCAGATCTACCCTATTTTGAAAGCCCATGTTCATTCTACTAACAACTGATTCATGCTACTGACTACCTCATCTGGCCACTCAGATGGAAAAGGGGATTTCTATTTATTACTAAAACTCTTTGATGTTAAAAATTTTATTAAAAAAATATAAGTACAATTTACAAGGGCTATTTAAAATCAATTCCACTGAATTTTATAATTTGCTTATTAACCTTAGGGTTAGGAATTTGGGCAATTAATATAAGCAGATCATTCATTCAGCTCTATCTTAAACTCCATGTCCAAAATCAGACCGCTTCTCATCACTGCCCTTCCCACTACCCTGGACCATGCCTCCATCCTCTCTCTTTCCTGGATTACTGCATTCTAACTGTTTTTCTGAATTTATCCCTTGCCTCCTCTTCAATTTATTCACACAATATGGTTTCCCAGAAGGGTCCTTAAAACTTCATAACACAAAACCCTCCTGTTCAAACACTTCAATGGCTTTCCATCTCACTAAAGTAAAAGCCAGAGTATTTAATAGGTGTCAGTTCAGTTCAGTTCGGTAGCTCAGTTGTGTCCCACTCTTTGCGACCCCATGAATCACAACACGCCAGGCCTCCCTGTTCATCACCGTCTCCCAGAGTTCACTCAGACTCACGTTCATCGAGTCCGTAATGCCATACAGCCATCTCATCCTCTGTCGTCCCCTTCTCCTCCTGCCCCCAATCCTTCCCAGCATCAGAGTCTTTTCCAATGAGTCAATTCTTCACATGAGGTGGCCAAAGTACTGGAGCTTCAGCTTTAGCATCATTCCTTCCAAAGAAATCCCAGGGCTGATCTCCTTCAGAATGGACTGGTTGGATCTCCTTGCAGTCCAAGGGACTCTCAAGAGTCTTCTCCAACACCACAGTTCAAAAGCATCAATTCTTCAGCACTCAGCCTTCTTCACAGTCCAACTCTCACATCCATACATGACCACAGGAAAAACCACAGCCTTGACTAGACGGACCTTAATAGGTGTAGGGAGAGCAAATTAGCCAACATCGTGCGGCCAGGCTCTCTTGCTCCACAGCCTCCTGCTCTTGCCCCAAGTTTTGTACATAATGATTATGTAACAGCTGAGCTCACGTGTATCACTGTGCATGCCTGTCATGAGATACTAACTTGGACGTGGGCTACTTCTGTTATATGAGCTCCACCTGGACCATCCGTGGGGATTGTGAGTGGTACACCTGTACATGCTTCACCGTGAAAGCCCTGGAAGCTGCTGTCTTGGGGCTACACTGTAGCAACATCATGGTCTTGTGCTATGAGGTTACGCTATGGCTACCTTATGGCTACGTTATGGTTATCTGTGGCTGCTGCTACAGCTTCTGCGTCAGCCAGGAGAGAGACCGTGTTATGGCTGCCATGCCAGCCAAGAGAGAATGAATGTGTCTGCAGTTCCTACGGCTCCTTGCACCTTCTTCCAGCTTCTTAGCTTGCACCTTGCCTACCCTGGATTTGTGAACAGTGCAGACAGTGTGAACAGGATCAGCAATAAAATGGGCTAAAAAGTTTTAATTGATTTGGCCCATGGGTACCTCTTTGATCTTGTCTCCTATTGTTTTCCCCACCATAATTTTAACTCTCTGCCATTCAGGTCTTCAGTTCCTAGAACACAGCCTCTGGTTAGTGACTTTGCTCTTGTTTTTCCCTCTGCTCACAACACTCTTCCTTAAGATACTGACATGACTTGCTTCTTTAACTCTTTCATGCATGCATGCTCAAATGTGTCCAACTCTTTGCAACCCCATGGATTGCAGCCCACCAGACTCTTGTGTCCATGGGATTTCCAAAGCAAGAATATTGGAGTGGGTTGTCATTTCCTCCTCTACGGGATCTTCCTGACCCAGTGATCTAACTCATGTCTCCTGTGTTTCCTGTATTGGCAGGTGGATTTGTTACCACTAAGCTATAGGTCTTACTCAAATGTTAGCAGCTAAGTAAGATTTTCTCTGATGATCTTGTTTTAAAATTGCAAACTTCACACACACACACAAACACACACACATACACAAACACACACACATACACAAACACACACACACACAAACACACACACACACCCTATCCCTCCCTATCCTTCAACTTGAACATGGGCTCTATATTGGCAATTTCATTCACTGCTGAATATTCAGTACATAGAACAATACCTGACACATGGAAAGGACTCAAAAAAGTAGTTTTGATATGAAAGAATGAGTTTGTCAGTAATCCTTATTATATATCTACTAAGTATCAGGCATAATTTCTAGTCCTCAATAGCTATTTACCTAGGGCAAATCATTAATTAATTTGGGTGGGCTTATTTTTGGCCACTTGCATAACAAAGATGTGGAGCAGAATCAGTTTAATTCATCAGCTCAACAAAAATGAACTTGATCAAAAACTATATTCAAGAAGCTAAGTCTAGATTGATTGATAGAGGTGGGAGAAGTTTTTTAAAATGAAGGTAGTGTGCCTGTCTTCAAAATATTTACTTCTAAAGTGAGAACTAACAGAGAAGTACTAAAGTATCAGGGGAGGTCAAAGACAGCAAACATTAAATTTTATTGGGCCATTTTAGGAATGACTTTGTGGTTTATTTAGCTATTTGATGTGAACCTTGAAAGATGGTTAGGATTTTTAAAAAAGAGTTTATTGCAAATGGAGTGAACAATAAAAAAGAAAAAAACAACAACAAAAAAGATAGCAATGGCAAACAAGAAATAGTATCTGGCTCAAAAGTAATAGAGCTAATAGTAGAGAAAGGGACGTCATGCTGTATTTTAAGAAAGCACATATTTTCAGAAAAGCGGAGAAGGCAGTGTTTCTATGTTAGCCAGAATTCTTTCAATAGCAAATCTCAAGAAACTCAAACCATTTTAAGCAGAAAAAGAAGAACTTAATACAGCATTACTATCTCATAGAGTCCAAAATGAGCTTGCTGTCATGGAAAATTTGAACTCAGTTTTGAACACTGCCTGGCCCACTTCTATTATCCTACCAATTCCTCTTTGGGAGTTGGCTTCATTCTTCTTTCTTGTTGTTCACAGCTTATTCTGGTCTTCAATCCATGTGCTAATCTCCTGCAAAATTATCTATGAAATTATTAAAAAGAGATAATGAAACTAGATCACTCTCTAACACCACACACAAAAATAAACTCAAAATGGATTAAAGATCTAAGCGTAAGACCAGAAACTATAAAACTACTAGAGGAGAACATAGGCAAAACACTT
>SJYT01009645.1:0-13443 GCA_006410635.1 Cephalophus harveyi
TGAAGTGAACTGATACATATAGTACATAAAAAACCACTTAGGACAGTATCTTGACTAGTCAACCTACATTCTACTTCAGATGATGTATCTTAATCAATCATGATAATTTGATGTCCCTTGCTTGCCAATGATCAACTCATAGACAGGCTGTCTTAAGTCATTTTTGGCCAAGAAGACATGAGATACTAGGGATGCTTTGGGGGACTGTTTTATTACCAATAACAGAACAAAGGCAGATTCTTCCTTCCTGTCTCTAAGTATTAGACCATAGCCTGAGGATGAAGAGATTCCTGACACAGAAGAGCAAGATGATGGTGATGTCACTGACCTACTGCATCAACCTACTCTGTGTCTGTTCCACTTCTGACTCCCTATTAATTAAGATAGCAAGTTTTTCATTGATTTGTACAAACTGAGTTAAGTATAATGTTCCTTGTAGCCAAAAGCAACTTAAACAAATATAGGCTGAATGGAGTAATATGCCCTATATTCAAAGGTTAGTCACTAAAGAACCGTATTTAGTAGTAATATAGATAGTAACTATATAGTAACCATACTTAGAAGTAATACAGATGGGATTAGAGTGAAGAAAGTCATGAAGTGGGAAGACCCAGTTAAAAGGCTAAATATCCTAGTGATAAGTTAGAGGTTTAAGCCTAGGAACATGAAAGGCCTCTAGAGAAGGTGGCAGTGGTAGTGGGAAAGGGTAATGGGATTCTATTTCCAACTTCAATGTCATTCAAATTCAAGTGCTCGTCCTTTCTTTCCTGAATTACTATAGTAGTCCTCACTAACTTGTGTTCCTGTCTTTGAGTTTACTCCCTTACTCTCACCCTCTTTATCTACCCTTCTAAAATTCATTTACCATATAGCAACTAGGGTTATTTTTATAAAAATATTAATTCCACTTTTGTCACTTAAAATCTTTTCATTGTCTTTCGATACCATTTTAGAATAAAACCCAAATTACTTAGCATTCTATACAAGACTTCTCACAATCTGTCCGTGTAGGTCTCATCCTAACACACTGTTATAGTTGAATTTTTCTCTCTCCCCACAAAATAAAGACATGCCTTATGTTCTAAGCCCCAAGGCCTCAGAACATGACCTTATTTGGAAATAGGACTATTGCATGTAAAACCTGCAAGTCTCCTACAGTCTCCTGAGCTCTTCATAATTCTCTGGCAACTCTTTTTTTTGTTGTTGTTCCTCTTCTTAAATGTCATAGTATCCCAGTCTTCAGTCCTCACTGCTATTCTCTTATTTGCCTGGATACGCTTGTCCATTGCCAAGGCTTTAAACATGTACTCTGATCTGTGACTCTGAAATATACACCTATAGTCATCAACAAGCCTCACTGAATTTGTATATCTAACTTTCTACCCAATATCTCCAAATTACCAATAAAAAGAATAACCCTAATACATCCAATGAGGCTCTAAACTCTCCCACTCCAACTCATCCCCACAAATAATATTTCCTATCTCAGAAATTGCTACAACTTTTGTGCTAGTTGTTTAGCTAACACCTCTGCTTCTTATCTCATAATTTACATTTAATTCACTCAATCCTCTCAGGTTTTCTGTCATAATCTATGTTAAATTTGATCACCTTTAATCACTTCAAATATTAAACATCAAGAGCTCCTCTGACTTTAGAATGGACTTCCATGCTCTGTAGCCTCCTAAATGCCTGGTTTCCTATCTGGTTTCCTATGGTCTGTTTTCTACAAGTAACAAAGAGTGAGCACTGTTAAATATGAATAATTAACACATTACATATATTAGGCCACTTATTTTCACAATAGCCCCTTATTTAAAAAGGTTGATATTTACTTTTCCATTTCACAGATAAGAAAAACAAGTAACTTGCCCAAGATCATAGCTGATAATGACAGACTGGAGTTGAAACTGAGGCAGCCTGCTTTCTTAAACTCACACTGTTATACACTCACACCTATGCTTAAAATCATTCAGTGGTCTTTCACCATCCATAATGTTAAAGGAAAACACAAAATAGAGACCAGACTTGAAAATTCCTTGAGCAGACAAAACCAATTAAGCCAGTGGGCAAAACTAAATATCACTCTCTCATGAACCTAAATGAAACAAGCTATTTCTTATAAATGCCTCTGATAATCAAAAGAAACTTAAGTCCTCTTCCTAAAAAATTATTTAAGATAACCACTTTTAATCAATCCCTGCCCCCTCGGGGAAACTCCACTGTAATAATCAATCATTGTAAAGATTAAACAATTTCCTCATTTTCACTCTGTAAGACATTCTATAATATCAGGCTTCTTATGAGTCCTGAATTTAAAAGCTCTCAGTTCATGAACTGCTCTTATATGCATAATAAACTCTTACTAAATACTATTTTACTGATCTGATAGTTTTTATTTTGCTACATCTGATTTTTTGATAATCAAACAAAATGTACACTTCTTACCATGACTTAAGTCTGCATTAGTTTTCATGTGTTTGCCTCTGCCTACATCTCCAACTCATTGCAACCATTTCCCCTCAACCTTTATTGTTTTTCACATATCATCAAGCTGTATCAATCTCAGAGCTTCTGCACCTTGTGACACTGTGATTTCCTCCTACTCTTCTCCCAGATCTTTGTATGACTCACTCTCTCAATTATTTAAGTATCAACAGTCCCCAGGAAACCTATCTGAAACAACCTTCTCTCCTAGGGATTTCTCTCTCCCCACACTTCACTCACTCTCCATCCCTTTAGATGGCTGCATTACCCTCATCACTGCCTGAAATTATTTAAATATATTTGCTTAGTCTTTAACTGCATGATAGTGATAGCATAACGTGTAGCATAATGTTGTTCTCTTTACAATTTTGAGATCTATGTTTTGAAATAACTTTACACATTAAAATGTGTTAATATTTACTAATACAATCTTGGAAGAGGTCAGCCTACAAGAAAAAATGCATTTATCCATGCAAAGTGCCCACACAGTGCCATTCCTATTATAGATATTTGAGAAAGATATACTTAGAAAGTGAACACATGAACATTTAAAAATACATTTCAAAATATCATTAACCTAAATAATGATTTTCATTTGGGATAAATGTTCTCTGACAAATTTAAATTACTCACCTATGATTGAAAGCAATAAATTATTTCAGGAAAAATAAGAATTAATATAAATATCCCTAATTCTGTGTCCTTAACTTCTCCTGCCTCCAATTCAAATCCAACCATGGGACTACTAACAAAAGTGCCACTGTACTAGTATATCCAATATTATTAGTTAGTACCACTTTTAAAAATAAGATAAATGTTTTACTTTAATGTGCTAGTATATCTCTTCAAGAGATTTGAATTCCTTCATTTCTTAAAATAATAGATGAGAGCACAGTACTTATAAAGACAGAAAGTAACATGCAGAAGTTTGGAATAGCAGCAGGAATGTGAGGCATGCAAAGATAATGAGGCATATATATATATCTGCTGATATGGACTTCAATAGCAGGCTGCTCTCCTGGGAAGGTGTTTTTACAGACACTTCAATCATTTATGCTACTAGCCTTTGCTTTACCGGGTGGCGTTGTTTTCTTTTTGTTTTCCTTAAGTGGGTCAAGATCACATGTTTTAAGCACAGAAAAAAAATATGTTACAGCACTAAATAATAAGGCCTTGATTTAAAAAGTATAGCATTCACAAGGATGTAGTTTAAGACTTTAGTTATTCCCAGTATGACCTCCTGGGCTTACTTGATTCTCAGCAGAAAACCATCTGCATTCTTTACAATGTATGTAAATACTACCAACTGTTATTGGAGAAACACATGTTAAGCACATGATGTGTCAGGTAAGGGAAAAAGAGAAGGGTTTTTCCTCTTAAATTTTAATCTCCATCTCTTTCTCATTTCTTGTTCTCTCTGCAGTAGTAAATCTGTATAGTGTGGTGAGCAAGGTCAACTCGTTCGGGCCACTGGAGTCCCATCTAATGCCCCTATGTCCTTATGCTTTCTAAAACTCTCTCAACATCTCTCTCACTCCAGAACAAATTTATTATTTCCTGAACAAATTTATTACCTTCCTCTGTGTGTGCTTACAAAATGGCTATTTCTTAGCATTCCAGGGAGACTCAGAATGAAAAATAAAATCATCATCCAAGGCTGAGATTTTTATGAGTTGACAAATTTAAAGAAATGACAAAAGTAAACATTAGAAAATAGAAGACAAGGCAGAGTGAGAGAAAAAGCAAAGCCTGAGTCATGGATTTGTTGACAAACTGATTGATCTTTTTGTCTAGGTATATGGGCCTTGTAATTCCCAAATGTTTGGGCTTTACAATTTCCTTTTTGGAAAAGTTGGTCTTTTCTTCATAGAACCCAAAGGCAAATGAATTGTCAGCTTGGTTATCTGAATGATTGTCCAGAAAATTATCAAATTTAGAAAAATATTTTCATGGAGTAGATTTGGCCATATTTATATATTTCAATAGTTTTTCTTATTTTTTAATTCTAGAAAGCTACAATATGCTCCTGTTCTTTCATTAACTGTCTAAAAAGTAAAAGCTACACTTATTGATGAAATAAATACAAACCCTACATAACAGTTTGTTCACTTTTTTACAGTATTAAACTATAGATTTTCTTTAAAAACATTCTTGTCATTCATGCTCAGCAGATGTTGTTAGGTTGGAGAACACAGGTTAAGTGTTTAAAAAATATATTCACTCTATGATAAATTTATTTGTTCATAAATGTCAGCTAGGCTTTTAAGCCTGGAGGAAGCAATGCTTGTAAAACTTTAAATTTTTATAAACTTTTAACTTTAAATGTAGTCTGGAGAAATACAAATTAAGGCTGTTTTCTGTAAAAATGTACTTTTTTTTCCCTCACTTAGAGGTATTTCACTGCAAACATGCTGTAAGTAACTCAAGTCATACAACCAGTCTATGTTTTACTACTTAGTTGTGTGACAAGAGACTTAATCAGCCTGAAAAATGTTGACACCTTAAGATTGGTGTTAGAAAAATACATAATGCCTGATCGTTGAAACTTGGGACTAAAAACTCGTACTTTTCATTTAATAGAATATCAGATAACTATATACAAGTAGGAATAGATGGTGCAGAAAATTTCAAATTAAATATGAAAGATGCAGATTGTCAAGCATTAGATTATATGATTACTCTTGATTTAATGAACCCCAATGTCTAGAGAAAGACCTCTAACTTGTCAGGTTGTTCTCCATAAAATGAACATTTTTGCTCTATTACATTGCTCTTTGCAAAGGTTTATTTCTAATATAGCCCAATTTCTACAAAGAAGCTACTGGAAGCAAAATCTACAGACATAAAATACTTAGCAGTGGAACATATTAACTGACAACAAGTTGAAGGGCATATGTAATAAATATTTTGAATTCAATTATTTCTTAAGATACTTATTAAGGTATTAAAAGTATTAAATCCTGCGGTTCTCAGACTAATACAGCTGGTTCAGAACTCCATTCATTTACTTCTTTGTTTACTAAATGGCAACCCACTCCAGTACTCTTGCCTGGAAAATCCCATGGACAGAGGAGCCTGGTAGACTACAGTCCATGGAGTCGCAAAGAGTCAGACACGACTGAGCGACTTCACTTTCACTTTTCACTTTCACTTTACTAAATAATAATTAAGTGGCTAGCACATGCTAGGCTCTTCTTGGATTTTCAAGGGCATTTGTTTCAATCTCTATAGAAGGCATTAGAGATGCTAATAACTCTGGAGGTCAAATGAGCTTCTAAGACAATATTTTAATATCTTTTATCTCCATCAGGAAAGACAAGGACAAATCATAACAGTATCTTATAGCATGAGTTCAAATTCTAACAGTCACTTAGTGGTTGTATGAACTTGATCATTTGAATATCTTAACTCAGTTTTTTTCATCTGTGCAATGAAGACTATGATGATACCTTTCCCATCATGTTGTGAGGGTTAAACATACGATAGAGGTAACAAGTTTAGAACAGTGCCAGCTACATAGAAAAATATCCAATAAACATTGGTTAGTTCTGATAGTATTTGCAGTAGTATTCAAAAGCAACAGCAGTAGAATTTGTACTTAGGCTATTGCATTTTAACATACTCTGTATATAGTTCACAGATATATATTTATTATACATAAATAGCTTATGTGAAAAATATTTTGTGAATTCTTTTAATTACTTCTGCTGGATTACAACCTCCCACATAAATTTCTACATACACACACATATGCATATATGTGCATACACATGTATGGGCATTCCCGGTAGCTCAGCTGGTAGAGAATCTGCCTGCAATGAAGGAGACCCCAGTTTGAGTCCTGAGTTGGGAAGTTCCACTGAAGAAGGGATAGGATAGGCTATCAACTCCAGTATTCTTGGGCTTCCTTAGTGGCTCAGACGGTAAAGAATCCACCTGCAATGTGGGAGACCTGGGTTCGAACCCTGCCTTGGGAAGATCCTCTGGAGGAGGGCATGGCAACCCACTCCAGTATTCTTGCATGGAGAATCCTCATGGACAGTGGAGTCTGGCACACTGGGCTACAGTCCGTGGGGTTGCAAGGAGTCAGACGTAACTGAGTGACTAAGCACAGCATATGTGTGTGTGTATGCTTTGTGTAATATGTACATGTGTGCATATATAGAGGGAGAGAGAGGAGGAGAGAAATTCATAGGAGAGCATCCAATATCTGCCTCATTCTAAGATTTCATTCAAAGAAATGCATTATACTTAGATTATCTCACTAATTTTTACTGATGCTGATTAACCTAAATTAAAAAAATCTACTATTCTGTTTGATATTGTATAGATGGATACATGTCATTATATGTTTATCAAAATCTAAATAATATAGAACCCTGAGTGAACCTAAATGAAAACTATGGACTTTAGTTAATAATAACTTACAAATATTGGCTCATCAGTTGTAACAAATGTACTACATTAATGCAAGATCTTACTAATAAGGGAAATGATGGGGGAGTGGACAAGGTCTGTCTCTTATACACATCTAGATGTGTATAAGAGACAGATGTATCACTCAGTAATTATAAATTAAATATTAACTCTTTTAATGTTTACAAATATTAAATCTTCAGCATAGACACCATTATCAAGCAAGAAGCTATTTTTTTATTCACACTATGGGTAGATGAATTCTTATTGTCATCATCATCATTATTAAGGAATGTTCAACAATTTCTTTTTGTATTAAAGATTCTCCATAAATAGGGATTCTATCGAAAATAGGGAATATTAATAGTATACAAATCTATAGAAAAATGAAAGACTTATATATGCAACAGCAAACTAAGTTACAACTTCTAAAATTATAACAGACACCAATGTGATGCAATCTGCATTAATGAGGTTTGGTTATGACAAGGAGAGTATGATATATTCTGCTTCCCCAAGAAAAACTAAAAAATGCAAATTCTGTCCTGTCAATTTACTTAAATAGGCAAATTTCATTAATAACTTCTATTACATTATCATGCAACTCCATTCAAGGGTCACACAAGGAATGTCAGATTTCTTTCCTTATTAATAACAAATAGTTGTTGGCATAAATACATTGCTTTTACTCATTTAATAATATTTAACCACTTTTGACTGTGTGGATCACAATAAACTGTGGAAAATTCTGAAAGAGTTGGGAATACCAGACCACCTGATCTGCCTCTTGAGAAACCTGTATGCAGGTCAGGAAGCAACAGTTAGAACTGGACATGGAACAACAGACTGGTTCCAAATAGGAAAAGGAGTACGTCAAGTGACATTGTATATTGTCACCCTGCTTATTTAACTTCTATGCAGAGTACATCATGAGAAACGCTGGACTGGAAGAAACACAAGCTGGAATCCAGATTGCGGGGAGAAATATCAATAACCTCAGATATGCAGATGACACCACCCTTATTGGAGAAAGTGAAGAGGAGCTAAAAAGCCTCTTGATGAAAGTGAGCCTTCCTAAGTCCTGCAAACCAGCAAAAATAATGGCACTGTGATACAAAATGAAACAAGCCAAAAAAACAAATACAACATTGAAATAAAAAAATCCTGACAATATCAAGAGATTATATGGTAAACAAAGAGACAAATAACCAATTAAATTCTGTGAGGGAGGGAAAGAGTGGGGGAGATCACATCTGTGTGAGTTATCAAAACAGTTTCCCTTAGCTGAGTAGAAACAGAAAGGGGAGAAAATGCAGAAAAAGACAAAGCACAGGACCTCTGAAATTGATAGGGGAAAATCCTCCCTTGCATCTTGTTAGCTTCTGCCAGTTTGCCGGCAATCTTTGGCTTAACTTGGTTTACAGTTTCATAATTCTGATCTCTGCCTTTGTCTTCACATGATATTCTCCACACCTGTGTGTGTGTTTGTATGTCTGCACATGGCTGTCTTCTTATAAGAACATTGATCACATTGGATTAGGGTTCATTCTATTTCAGTATGATCTCATTTTGACCAATTATTCAATATTTTGTGACAATTCTATTTCCAAATAATGTCCCATTCTGAGGTCCTGGAAATTAGGACTTCAAGATAGCATCCTTAGGGGGGATATAATTAATCCATGACACTTAATATAAAAATTATCTACTCAGGCCAAAGGAAATTTAAAGAGAATTATGAAATCCCAATTGTTTGATTGATATATATTGTTTGTGGCATGGTGAATTTGCACAATACCTTTGGAAAATAATCAGACAAACTGCATTCAACGTGACTGTAAGATGTTCATACATTTAGACCAAAGAAATAACCGTAAATATGGAAAAAGCATTTTATACAGAGGCTTAGTGAAACTGCAAAAAAAATAAAAGTTAAATACATATAGAGAAATTAAAATTTAGCTCATCCAATTCATAGAAAAATTGGAAAACAAGAGATTAGATTTAGAAAAGTTCATTACATGGGAAATATTTCTATCAATTGAAATAGGCTATACATACACACAAACACACACACACACACACACACACGTGTGTGTGTGTGTGTGTGTGTGTGTGTGTGTAACCAAAAACAACTATCTAGGCTCCTCTATCCATGGAATTCTCCAGGCAAGAATACTGGAGTGGATAGCCATTCTGTTCTCAAGGGGATCTTCCCAACCCAAGGATTGAACCCACATTTCTTGCAACTCCAATATTAGCAGACTTGGGAAGCCCTTAGCTAGCTATGTTATCCGTCCCCAAGTTATCACAGATTAGGAAAACTAGTGTGTATTCCCCAGGTTCGTGTGATGACCTTTATGGATTAGCTGTGACACTGCTTCAAGTTGTTTCAAATCCGAGAAACAGAGAAGCAGCCTCCATCTGGAGCATGCCATTTCCATGTCAGAGAAAGAGAAAACAAACGGAGGAACAACAAAATGCCCTTAAATGTCATTCTTTTTGGAATGACCTGTCACTCATTCACTTTTAATTGTCCAAACCGCATCACTTGGTCAAACCTGATAGCTATGGATTAGGAGTACTCATCTCACAGGACTGTCAGGAATAATTAGAAGCAATAATACCATCTTGTTTCCCTCTCCTCACGTAAAATACACTTACCTCACCCACACAAAAGAGAACAACCTAACCATGCCATCATATTCAAAGTCCATGATACGGTAGTCTTTAGATCACAGCCAAATATGGCTTTTTATTGATCTAAAGATCCAAGAACTGAAAAGTCAAGTTATCTGTCCAACAGCACACACCACACACAGTGGTGGAATACAGACTGACCACAAGGAATATTTCCATTGAAACAGAATGAGAATGGAAAACAAACATCATTACTAATATGTAGCAACACTGAAACCTCCCCAGGGAGAAATTGCAAAGGGCCCCCACCCTGAAGGAAGAGAATGTTCCTTAAATTAGGCCTTGTTTCCCTTCCCCTGAAGTAAATCCTAGTCCATCGTTCTTTTGGTAAGGGTTTCTCCCTCTGGGAGATCTTTCCTTTTCCATTAAGTCTCCTAAATTCTCATCTGAAAAGAATGCTGAAGAGAATATTTTGAGCTCTACACAGCTGACTTATCTTTCTGTCTGTGGAAGGTGGGGGCTCCAAGTCTCAGGGAGTCACAGTGTATTTTAAATCTAGACTAATGATTCCTTTGGCAGTACAACTCTTTCAAAAGCAGAGTTTGCTTTTCTTCTGTTACCCAAATCATACATTAGTAGCTTACCCAAAGATTATTTTTTATTGCATACTTAATTGCAGATACTGGGAAAGACAAGCCTTTATTCTTTTTTCCTTGAGCAATTTGTCTAACAAGGTTTTCACCAGGCTTCTCAGGTGGCGGTAGTGGTAAAGAATCCGCCTGCCAATGCAGGAGCCACAGCAGATGGGGATTCAATCCCTGGGTGCAGAAGATCTCCTGGAGGAGGAAATGGCAATCTACTCTAGTTTGCCTGGAAAACTTCATGGAGAAAGGAGCCTGGTGGACTATAGCCACAAAGAGTTGGACGTGGCTGAGCACACAGACAAGGTTTCATCAGGCACCACCTTAATCAGTTTGGAGATTTTAACAAAGGGTTTCATGACCGTGATTCTAGTTTAATACTTTCAGAAGAGATTGAGCTTAAATTGGCCTTTGTTTTCAAAGACTACCTCAGTTTTACATTTTATATGTTGGAAATGAGAAGCAGTGCCAGTTTCCATACCTGGAGGCTTTGGGAATTTCTGAGCTTTCTATATTCCCATTTATTTTTGCTTACGTGGTAGCCAAATATTTCCTAATTTAATGTCTTTCTTGTAGTGCCTGGCCAAAGCAGTCAACACCGACCAAGGCAGACTAGCAATATTCTCCTTCTTATTCACTCCTGTATAGCACTGTAATCATTTGTTGAGACTCTAATAACAGTTCCCTGGGTGCCATCAAAAGGAAAGTTAATGTGAAGGGTTATTGTGTTTGTTTAATCAAAACTCCAATTTTTGGTAATGATTTTTATGTTCACTATCATTAAGTATGATACAGTAATAAAAATCTCAATTTTCAGCAATTTCCAAAAACAAATATTTATTTTTCTCTTGTGTTACAAGCATCTCATGAGTCAGCTATGTTTCTGCTCTCCATTGATTCATAGCAGGGTCTATGCTGAAGGAGCAGCAGCCCCTATCTGGATCATACAGATCTCATAGCAGAGAGGAGAGAGCCTGCAACAGCTCTTACAGCTTCTTCTTTTTGGGAGAGGCATATATCACTCTGTTCATTTCATTAGCTAGATCAGTCATACAACCCAATGGGGTAACAAAAACTGTCTTTTTTAAGCAAGGAATGTTTGGCAAACATAATGATCTGCCCTAGGGAGAGAGCAATGCAAACATCTGCAGAGAAATTCCAGACATAATGAACAGCCTGTACAAAAAGTGGAAATATGTCTGGCATGTCCACGAAATTGCATGGAGGCCAGGGTGAATGGAGAGAAGCGTGCAAGCTGGAAAGTTGTCCAGTGCAGAGATGGAGAAGGAACCCAATTTTGTAGGGCTTTGTAGGCTATTGCAATGACTTTGGCTTTTAGAGTAAAGGGAGAATTTTGAGCACAAAGTAATGTGACCTAACTTTTACTTTAAAAGAATCACAGTAGTTGCTGTGACTAGATGAAATAAACAAATGGTGTTCGTAGGAAGATAAGTTCAGATGTTGCTATCAAAATGAGAAAGTGATGCTTTAGACAAGGGTAACAGAGGTGGAGGTACCAAGACATGGTCAGAAGGATATTGGAGATGAGCCACAAGTTGTTTGAGAGGGTTTGATACGGGATGTGAGAGAAACAAAAGTCAAAGTGAGATTTAAGATCTGACTTCTAACTTGCAACTGGAAGTTGTCATCAACTGAAATGGGGAAGCTTGTGGATATAACAGGCTTAGGGAGAAGATTAGGAGTCCACTTAGTACACAAGTTTGAGATGGCAATTAGATATCCATGTGTAGATGTCCAGTTTGGGGGAAAGAAGGAAGAATTTAAAAAAATAATAGTTTGAGTCTATAATTTTATTTAAAACCATTAGACTGAATGAAATCACCAAAGGTGTGAGTTTAATTATAAAAAATGACAAGGTAACTCCAATTTTAAGAGATCCAGGAGAAGTAAATGAAGGAAGCAAGATCTAGTTTACAGGAAGAAAACTTATAGTGTGTGATATGCTGAAAGCTAAGAAATTGATGTGTTCAAGGAGGCCGATATGATCAAATGGATCAAATGATGCTGCTAGATTACTTAAAAGAAACTGAAACTTGCCCACTGGCTTAGCAATGTAGAAGTTATTGTGACCTTGAAAAGAACAGTTATGTGAAGTGATGGGAGCAAAAATCTAACAAGAGTAATTTTAAGAGTGAACAAAAGACATGAATGGGAACACTGAGTATAGATAATATACCTAGGAGAGAATAGACTGGGCCAGGAATAACTTTCATAGTGGATTTCAACTTCATATAAAATGGCTTATTCTTGTACAAAAATTGACAGCAACAATATTCTAACATTTGTTAATTTCTAGGAAAATGATACACAGGTGTTTTCTAGCATGCTTTGTACTTTTTATTTAAATGAGGCAAAAAAAGGTAGAACAAAAATGAGTGCTTTAGAAGAGATTTAAGAAATTCAAACTTTAGGAATTTGACAATTGCTGAGAAAATCACATGAAGAGAGGAAATACAGGCTAATTTAGTGAAGAGTAATTTATTACCACTATCTCTTTTATTGTCAAAAAATCTATAGAGGCTAATTATAGTTATGGTGAAAATTAAAGTGCTGGGTTAACTTGAAAGATGGGTTTTGATTTATAAGGTGAGAGGCAGAAAAAAATCAAGCAAGATGGATGACATATATATCCTTTATGAAGTCTGGGATCAAAGACCTATGGCAAAATAAATCAGATTATCTGTGAGTGTCAAGCAGATGATATGCAAGATTAGAAACCCAGAGTCAAACAGAGGAACAGAGTCAAAAGCTGAAGGTAATTCTAGACTATGGGAGAAGGAAAGAGGAATAGTAGGTAGAGAACATGTAGATGTGAATGTGGATAGACGAACTGTCTTAGACTTCTAAATTGCCCCTGAAGAAGTTAACTCTCCACCCATACTTCATAAAGAAAACCAAACTGCCTCTGGAAAACACCGTGACCCTAAATATTTCTCTGAGTTTGGTCAGACTGCTTCTGATCCCTTTCAAATACAGAGATAGAAAAAGAGAGAGAGAGAGACATGTGCAAGGGTGCTCAGTGGCTTCAGTCGCATCTGACTCTGCAACCCTGTGGTACGTAGCCTTGCCAGGCTCCTCAGTCCATGGGATTCTCCAGGCAAGAATACTGGGATGAGTTGCCATGCCCTCCTCCAGGGGATGTTCCCAACTCAGGGATTAAGCCTGCCTCTCCTGCACTGCAGGCAGATCCTTTACCCATTGAGCCACCTGGGAAGCCATACATATATATATATATATA
>SJYT01009645.1:18826-93165 GCA_006410635.1 Cephalophus harveyi
GAATTATATGGGCAAAATTAGAAACCAATATATAAAAAATGCAACTAATTAAATAAATCTTCACATATTCATGAACTAGAATACTCTGCTAATATTGGAAAGAATGTTTTATAAAAATACTTGATTCAAGGAATGTCATGCTAACAGTGAATTTTTAAACTTTAAAAGTATGCTATAATAGGATTACTATGAGACAATTAAAATGATAAATATGTAAAATATGTCTTACATGTGTAAATAGATGTTTATATGTACTCCATGGTGGGAGGGATTTACTAACAAACCCTTCCTGATTATTTTATTATTTTCTGTATCTTTGATCTGATTTAGATAATTTGGGGAGATTACTTGGCTTGGAACATGCTTTTTAAAGTGGGGTTTTTCAAACTTGCTTCATTTTTAAAACTCAGGAAAAGCTTTCCTACTTCCTTCTCAATGTCAGCTTAAGTCTCAAACCTTTGTACTCACAGGATAATCAGACCAAGGGCATTAGAACAATTTGATTCTGTCCTTACCAAGAACCAAGCCTCAAGAGGAAGGGTCCTCTTGTTACTCTCCTATCCAGTAACAAGATAAGCTTATCTATTTATGAGATGCCCTAGGGAGAAAGAGGTCTCAGCCAGGCACTCACTCTAGAAAGTAAAAGGAAAATTATTTTTCTTTCTCTGCAGTTTCTGGTGGCCAGAATGAGACTCACTGAGACATCCCACTGACTCTGGAGCCTGCAGATAGCATCCTGTCAAAACTGGCAGAAGGTAAGAATTCTTACCAAAGTTAGTGCTCCCAAACCTCTATCTGTAGTGTCTGATCAAGAGAGAAAGGTAGGATTTCACACTGGCTCTTTCTTTCCAAGTTCAAATTGGCAGGAAGCAAACATGGTTACCAATCCTTCCTTTCCCAGGGATAGCTTATTGCCTTGTTTGTCTGACAATTTGGCTTGGCCGCTGTTAGTGTGAAGGGCCCTCAAAACTATAGCTGAACAAAAATGTGGGTTGTCCACCATTTTGCAGGTAGGGGCCTACTGACTACTGATTGCTGCAAGCTTCAGGGATAGTCTTTTTTTCTCTCTTGGTTGTCTTTGGGAGTGGCTCTGAATCCTGGGAGAATAATATCTTTTGCACCCTGTTGGGGACCTTTCTTGTGTGTATGGGGTTGTTCAGTACTACCAAGAATATTTGTTGTTTGTCCTGATTAAAACTTGACAGGGTAATTTCAAAGGATTTTTTTTTTTTTTTTTTTTTCTCTCTTGGTTGTCTTTGGGAGTGGCTCTGAATCCTGGGAGAATAATATCTTTTGCACCCTGTTGGGGACCTTTCTTGTGTGTATGGGGTTGTTCAGTACTACCAAGAATATTTGTTGTTTGTCCTGATTAAAACTTGACAGGGTAATTTCAAAGGATTTTTTTTTTTTTTTTTTAGCATATCTATGATCAAATGGCAACCCACTCCAGTGTTCTTGCCTGGAGAATCCCAGGGACGGGGGAGCCTGGTGGGCTGCCGTCTCTGGGGTCACACAGAGTAGGACACGACTGAAGCGACTTAGCAGCAGCAGCAGTAGAAAACTTCGGTTCCACTCTAGATGAACTGCACTAGGTTCTGTGTTGTAACATGCTCCAGGGATAATCTGTATGCATACTGAAGTTTGAGAAGCACTTCTCTAAAATATTAAGAGGAAGTGGAAATACATACTAATCTCATAACAACTTTTCTGTTTTTGCCATTAACAGAATCATTTCAGAAAAAAATCAAAGTTTAAAATAAACTTGTGGTTGGAGCACTAATTAGTTGTTTTGACAATTTGGAAATAGTATCAGAAATCTTAGAATGAATATACTTTCAGATCCAATAATATACAAATGGAAATGTATCCTAGTGAAAGAATCCAATGAAATGGTAAAAGCTTTATATACAAAGATGTCCATTGTAGCCTTATTTAAAATAGCAAAAAAAATTAGAAACAAACTACTTGTTCAACAATAGAAAAAAAAATCTGGTAGTCTACTAGGTAGAGTTTTATTCAACAACCAAAATTGTGTTTTAAAAAGTTTATATTTTAAATAGTTTTTTATCCATTTTAATAATGTTACTATTAGTTATCTTTTATATCCAATGTCATTGTTTCAATTACTTTCTTTTTTAAATATCTCTGTTTATTTTTTCCCATTCTTTATTTTCAACAATTCTGTGTCATTTTATTTTAGATGTGTTTTTTGTAAGCAGTTAAAGTTTTATTTATCCAACCTGAAATGGCTTTCAATAGGCAAACTTAACCTATGGTTCTGAAAACATTTTTTAAAAACAAACAGACTAAAAAAAAACCCTGTTAGCTCTCTGCCCATACAAAACAGGCTATGAACTTGCCAACACATGGGTCAAAGTTTAACCCTTTCAAATTAAGTAACTCTAGTTAACATTTACACAGAAGTTTCCACATGCTAGACACTATTCTAAAAACCTTACATATAATAATTTAATAATCCCTAGTAAGAACTATTGTCCCCATTATACAGATGAGGAAAGTGAGAAACAGAGACTTGTCCAAGTAGTGATGAAACTAGAATTTGATCCCAGGCCATCTGACTCCAGAATCTACAGCTTTGATCACCACAGTGTAATATTTCAACTTATAGATTAAAGAATGAAGCATGTATTTTACCATCTCCCTACTATCTTGTTTCACATTTTCTTTTACAATTGATTAGCTCTGTATCAAGAAAGTGCAGTGTCACATCAATTATTTGACTTGACAGTGTCAGATTCCTGAAGATCTGGGAAGCTTATGTTACATATCCTGGATGAGAACTCTTCATCATATCACTTTTGTTGCTTGATACAATTATACCCAAATAAGTGGTCTGGCTTTCCTCAAATCAGAACACTTTGGGGCACTTGTTGTTCAGACTCTTAGTCATGTCTGACTCTCTGTGATCCCATGGACTGCAGTATACCAGGTTCCTCTGTCCTCCACCGTCTCGCAGAATTCACTCCAATTCATGTTCATTGAGTCAGTGGTGCTATCTAACCATCTCATCCTCTGCTGCCCCCTTCTCCTTTTACCTTCAATTTTTCCCAGTACCAGGGTTTTTTCCCAATAAGTCAGCTCTTCATCAAGTGCCCACTTGAAGGCAATTAATGAAAATATCTTGGTCAAAAGAATTGTAGGAACCTTTTATTAAAGCCACAGTTTCAGCTCTGTTTCAGGGAGTTTGTGCTATAAAATCAGTTGCCAACATAAGCTTATTTATTTTCCTCATTTCCACTGAATCACTGTATTCTTTTTCCTTAAAAAAAAATCCTTTTAAAGATATGTTCAGTTTACCCTTATGATTAGGAAAAGAGTATTTTAAGCAGAAAACATTTGTTTACTTTCAGTAAGTGATACTTTCTAGAATATTGAGAGCAATAAATATTCATGGGATGCACTAAAGCTTAGACAGGGGTTAGAGAAACATTGGGCTTCCCTGGTAGTTCAGCTGGTAAAGAATCCATCTGTAATCCAGGAGACCCTGGTTCCATTCCTGGGTCAGGAAGATCCCCTGGAGAAGGAAAAGACTACCCACTCCAGTAATACATTGGGCTACCCTGGTGGTTCAATTGATGGAGATCCACCTGCAGTGAGGGAGACCTGGATTAGATTTTTGGGTTGAAAAGATCCCCTGGAGGAGGGCGTGGCAACCCACTTCAGTATTCTTGTTTGGAGAATCCCCATGGACAGAGGAGCCTGCCGGGCTATAGTCCATAGGGTCAAAGAGTCAGACATGACTGAGCGACTAAGCACAGCACAGTTCTGGATTACTACTATAACCAACTGCCACAAACTTAGTGGCTTAAAACAACACGAATTTATTATCTCATAGCTGCTTAATTCAGAAATCCAGTGGATACAGCTGTACCATCTTCTTCAGGTTTTACAAGACTGACGTCAAGACAGGGTTGCATGTCTTTCTGAAGGCTCTAGGGATAAACTCATTTCCACATTTACTCAGATTGTTGTCAAAATTGTTTCATGCAGTTATAAGACTAAGGTTTTTCTTTACCTTCTGTCCAGTAATTTGTTTAGCTTCTGGAGGGTGCCTATGTTCCCTGGTCGTGCCTCCTATCCCCTCCATCTTCAAAGTAATCAAGTAATCAAGAATTGAGTCTTTTTCATGCTTCAGATCTCTCCTCCACTTCCTTTTCTGAAACCTCCACCCCTCTCTCTTCTGGCCTTCTCTTTAGCTTTTAAGGGCTCAAGTGATTGCCTTGGATCCACCTTGATAATTTAGAGTAATCTTCCTATTTTAAGGTTAGTTGATTAGTGACCTTAGTTTAATCTGAAAACTTCCTTCACAGCAGTACCTGGATTAGTGTTTGATTAGATAACCAGAGAACNCTCCGAGAGATGGTGATGAACAGGGAGGCCTGGCGTGCTGCGATTCATGGGGTCGCAAAGAGTCGGACACGACTGAGCGACTGAACTGACTGAACTGATTAGTGACCTTAGTTTAATCTGAAAACTTCCTTCACAGCAGTACCTGGATTAGTGTTTGATTAGATAACCAGAGAACAGAAAGGGCGTATCTTTGATTTCTGTTTACTAGACTTTCTTTTTCATTTTTCTTTACTTTCCCTCTCTGAATTTCCAATTGGGAAATACAGTCTTTTAAAATATTTATTCTGCCTTTGATTTTAAGTTAATTTTCCTGGCAAGAGCGTAACAGAAAACTCACTTCATCTCATTTGTGTTGCTTATCTTAATAAATCCTTTCCCATCAGATCTTTAACTGCATTTTGAAAGCATGTATTTTCATTTCCCATAGGTTTTTAAAATTTGGGGAAATATATTTTTAGTTTTATTCTGCTTACTTGGTCAGATCATTATATTAACTTTCCTTTTAATTGAGCACACTGTATAATAACATTTTAAATAGGCAACACTATTTACCTATATTCATACTGCTCTTACATAACCATTTTTGCATATTACTTTGCAATCCTCCATGTTTATATATTACATGACTGCAATCACAAGTATATAATGCTTTCTCTTTTTTCCAGTTTTGAAACTGTAACTATAACTGATTATTTCATTTTTCTGTGAACTTTTCATTGCCTAGGGAAGGTACATGAGAAAGTAATATACAACCTTCAAAGTGTAGTTTAAAAAGTTACCGAGACCTGGATCCTGTCAACTTATCCTCCCCAAACATCACTTCTACTCATTTGACCCTCATATATTACATTTCAGCATAATGCAAAATTTGCATTTCTCACCTTTGCCCACATGTCGTCTATCTGACTTCATTTTCTTCTGCTAACTCCTATTTGCCTTTCAAGACTAAACTGATGTGTCACCTCCCTTCAGGAAATTTTCCTCATCCAGTTTAAGTGACTCTTTTATGTGTACCCACAAAATTTTTTGCATATTTTTGTCAGAGAATTTTCCATATCCAATTTTAATCATTTAATTATTTCTACAGCTCTCACGAGGACTTTAAAGTCCTTGTAAGCAAAACCCATGCATTACCAGTCTTTTTACTTGGAATGAGTTATGTTTGGCTTCAGTTAACAAACACCTCTCAAATATCAGTGGATTAAGTCAGCACAGGTTTTTGTTTTTTTGTTTGTTTGTTGTTAATTTTTACAATTGAAATTGTGTTTTAAAATTGTGTTTGTTTCTGTCATACAACACCAACAGATTTATTTCATCTTCACACCACACATGCTCAGTTGAGCAGTTGGAGGCTGTTTTCCATATACTTTTGACTAACAAGGCAGCCCTCATATCTAGAATTACCAGCTGCCTAGGCAGAGGAAAAGAGAAAGCATGATGAAGTATATGATGCCTCCTAAAACATCTCCCTAAAATGACATGTTATGTCTGCTCACCTTTCGTTGCCAAAGAAAGCACATGACCATCCCTATCATCGAGAGGAAAGAAGCTGACTCTTGTAAATGCCAGAAGTAGAGAGAGAATATTTGGTGAATAGCACTGCTGCTGCTGGTGCTAAGTTGCTTCAGTCGTGTCCGACTCTGCGACCCCATAGACAGGCTCCAGCGTCCCTGGGACTCTCCAGGCAAGAGTACTGGAGCGGGGTGCCATTGCCTTCTCTGGTGAATAGCACTAATAGCAGTGAATAGCCACAATCAGTCTCTCTAACTACGTGCACTAGATTCCTAGCATGGTCATAGCAAACTACCACAGACTGAGTGGCTTAAACAGAAATTTATTGTCTTACAACTCTGTAGCCTAAAAGCCCAAAATAAAGGTGTCATTAAGGTTGGTTCCCTTCTGAGGGATATTAGGGGAGAATCTCTTCCAGGTCTCTTTCCCTGACTTGAGGATGATCATCGTCTCCCTGTGTCTCTTTACATAATCTTCTCTTCATATCATATTGGATTCTATGCTATAAGGACACCAGCCATATTGAATTAGGACCTACACTAATTGTGAACTTATTTTAACTTGGTTACCTCTGTAATTCTGCAAATACCATCACATTCTGATGTACTAAAGGGTTAGACTTCAACATATGTATTTAGGAGGGACACAGTTCAATCCATAACAACATATAACAATATCACTGACATGATAATATCTTCATTGCATCAGTGACTAATTCATACCTGTTCTCATGTTCATATAACCTTTATAACTATGATGTTAATGGATATGATTTAATGGATATTTACTTTTCTAGGCAGAGTGAAATAATAGTTATCACTGTTTTCTGTCACAGGAAAAACACAATTAACACTTTCTTTTTTCCTCCCAGTTGATATTTTGTTAGGATAATGTTCCTACAATGGATTAACTGGTTATACATGGATTTATAAATTCATATGGTAATACACATTCCAAAATACTCACTGGAGAAAAAAAAAATCTGCTGATCAAGACTGTCATTGGCAGTAATTAACATGGTAATTGTGGTCAAAATTTTATTGCCATCATTAACTGTAATTCCATATTTACAAAATAATATCTTAAATTTGCTTTTGAATGGATTTTATTACTTACCTAGATAACATTTCCCTATGTATGTGTGTGTGTGTGTGTATATATATATATACATATATATATACACTCTTCAATTAATTTCTGACTCCTCCATACTGTTCTGCTCAATATTTTATGCCCAGTCCCTATTAAGATAGACAATGTAGGCACTCATACAATGGTTAGGAGAACAGACACATTATGTAGGAATGAATGCTGACTCTACCAATTAATGTCAGTGAAATCTGAATAGTTTTCTGTGATTCCTTCCTATGGTTAGCTTCTTCATTTACAGAATAGGAATAATAATATTCCATACCTCATTGGTTTCCTTTAAAGATTAAGTTTGTGCATATCCAGTATTTAAAGCAAAGCTTATAAGATAGTAAGCACTCAGTAAATGTAGATTTTTATTAAAACTCTTGTCATTCTGTACAATTTAGATATTTGTGGGCTTTTCTATATTTGCATTACATCTTTTCAGAGTCTAAAGTTAAATACTTTCCTCTTTCAATTGTTGCTTGCCACTTCTGAGTGCTTTTAAAAATCAAATTTATCATGGTATGCTATATAGACAAAATATTGCATCAATTTTAATTGTGCATTTTGATGGATTTTGAAACTGTATATACCCATGTATGCTCAGTTGCTCAGTGGTGAATGACCCTTTAGCAACCCCATGGACTGTTGCCCACCAGGCTCCTCTGTCCATGGGATTTTTCAAGCAAGAGTGCTTAAGTGGGTTGCCATTTCCTTTTCTAAGGTAAATTCCTGAACCAGGGATCGAACCCACATCTCCTGTATCTCCTGCATTGTAGGTAAATTCTTAGCCACTGCAGAAGCCCATATACCCATGTAATCACCATCAAGCTAGAATCAAGATTGCCAGGAGAAATATCAACAATCTCAGATATGCAGTACCACTCCAATAGCAGACAGTGGAGAGGAACTAAAGAGCCGCTTGATGAGGGTGAAAGAGGAGAGTGAAAAATCTGGCTTAAAACTCAACATTCAAAAACTAAGATCATGACATTTGGTCCCATCTCTCTGTGGCAAATAGATGGAGAGAAAGTGGAAACAGTGACAGATTTTGTTTTCTTGGGCTCCAAAATCACTGCAGATGGTGACTGTAGCCATGAAATTAAAAGATCCTTGGAAAAAAAACTATGGCAAATCTAGACAGCATATCAAAAAGCAGAGATATCACTTTGCCTATAAAGCTCCATATAGTCAAAGCTATGGTTTTTCCAGTAGTCACATACAGAGGTGAGAGTTGGACCATAAAGAAGACTGAGCATGAAAGAATTGATGCTTTTGAACTGTGGTGTTGAATAAGACTCTTGAGAGTCCCTTGGACAGCAAGGAGATCAAACCAGTCAATCCTGAAGGAAATCAACCCTGAATATTCACTGGAAGGACTAATGCTGAAGCTCTAAATACTTTGGCCACCTGATGCAAAGAGGTGACTCATTGGAAAAGACCCTGATGCCAGGAAAGATTGAAGGCAGGAAGAGAAGGGTGTGACAGGATGAGATGGTTGGATGGCCTCACCGACTCAATGGACATGAGTTTGAGCAAACTCCTGGAGATAGGAAAGGACAGGGAAAATTGTCATGTTGCAAGCAATGGGGTCACAAAGAGTTGGACATGACTTAGCAACTAAATGACAACAGCAATCACCATCAATATATTGAAAGAGCCCATTGTTCAGGAACCCGTTCTTTTGTGCTCCTTAGCAAACAATCAACACCCCATGCCTGGCCCCAAGCAACAACCAATGTGCTATGTGGCTCCCTTCTTTCTAGAAATCTGCCTTGCAACTTGCAATGGCCTCAGCTTCCCTGTACTTTGATCACCATCTACTGAATTCCATTAATCCACTAAAGTTTGGGATTCCTCCCCCTCATATTGTATTTGAAAAAGTGCAATTAAGCAGAAATCAGCATGTAACAGAACACCTCATTTTTTTCCCTTCTTTCAAGAACAACCCTGAAAATAGCAGTTACATGGATTTTGTCCTATTTCCCTAGTTATGATCGAGAGGTTAAGTCTAGTCCTTTAAACCACCATGGCCATAAGTATAGGTATATAATACTTATTTTAAAAGAATTTGTATTGTAGTTTATGATGTGCTTACAAAACTAAAATACTGAGGTACATCCACAAGTACAGGAAAACTCAAAGGCACATCTCTAAACAACCAAACCATGTCACACCTTCATTCTGGAAACTCCTGAGTAATGTAAAAATACTCATTCCCCACGAAAACTGAATGAATTAAGATATTCTGTTCCCCAGTCATTTCCCTTAATGAACATATTATGTCATCACTGGGTGCAGGGGGAGGGCTTGGACTTTTTTTGTAGCACGGGACATTACTCTGGGCTGAAGCCTGGGCAGGGCTAGGTGAGGGTGGGGGTGGTGGTGGGAAGGGGGTTGGAGGGGCTTGGGGGGGAGGGTAGGTAGGCCAGTGAAGACACACAGAGGAGAATGACTGGGTCAGGGAGGTTGAGGTTCAGTGGTTGAATTCTGGGCTCATGAGAAGCACAAGATGACGTAGTAGAAGGACGTGCGCTCATCTTCTCCTACGAGAACTCCAAAATTACATTTCAATGCTGAACAGCCATCAACAGGAGATTGTTGGATCTACTTCTGCTTTATTGACTATGCCAAAGTCTCTGACTGTAGATCACAACAAACTGTGGACAATTCTTCAAGTGATGGGAATACCAGGCCACCTTACCTGCCACCTGAGAAATCTGTATGCAGGTCAAGAAGCAACAGTTAGAACTGGACATGGAACAACAGACTGGTTCCAAATTGGGAAAGGAGTACGTCAAGGCTGTATATTGTCACCCTGCTTATTTATCTTATATGCAGAGTATATCATGCAAAATCAGTCAGTGATGCCATTTAACCACCTTAAAAACAACAGGGTGGTGGTGGTGGGAAGGGGGTTGGAGGGGCTTGGGGGGGAGGGTAGGTAGGCCAGTGAAGACACACAGAGGAGAATGACTGGGTCAGGGAGGTTGAGGTTCAGTGGTTGAATTCTGGGCTCATGAGAAGCACAAGATGACGTAGTAGAAGGACGTGCGCTCATCTTCTCCTACGAGAACTCCAAAATTACATTTCAATGCTGAACAGCCATCAACAGGAGATTGTTGGATCTACTTCTGCTTTATTGACTATGCCAAAGTCTCTGACTGTAGATCACAACAAACTGTGGACAATTCTTCAAGTGATGGGAATACCAGGCCACCTTACCTGCCACCTGAGAAATCTGTATGCAGGTCAAGAAGCAACAGTTAGAACTGGACATGGAACAACAGACTGGTTCCAAATTGGGAAAGGAGTACGTCAAGGCTGTATATTGTCACCCTGCTTATTTATCTTATATGCAGAGTATATCATGCAAAATCAGTCAGTGATGCCATTTAACCACCTCATCCTCTATCATCTCCTTCCCCTCCTGCACTCGATCTTTTCCAGCACCAGCATCTTTTCCAGTGAGTCTGCTCTTCACATCAGGTGGCCAAAATATTGCAGTTTCAGCTTCAGCATCAGTCCTTCCAACGAACCTTCAGTACTAATTTCCTTTAGGATTGACTGGTTTGATCTCCTTGCAGTCCAAGTGACTCTCAAGCGTCTTCTCCAACACCACGGTTCAAAAGCATTAATTCTTTGATGCTCAGCTTTCTTTATGGTCCAACTCTCACATCCATACATGATTTCTGGAAAAACCATAGCTTTGACTAGACAGACCTTTGTTGGAAAAGAAACCATATCCCACCCAACAACTTGCGATGCTTGAATGCAAACACATTCAATTAAATTCCCTCAAAATCTACTCAAAACACATATATATTTGGTATACACCTTCCTATGTTTGACTTCCCTGGTGGCTCAGACAGTAAAGCATCTGTCTACAATGCAGGAGACCTGGGTTCGATCCCTGGGTCGGGAAGATCCCCTGGAGAAGGAAATGGCAATCCACTCCAGTACTATTGCCTGGAAAATCCCGTGGATAGAGGAGCCTGGTAAGCTACAGTCATGGGGTCACAATGAGTCGGACAAGACTGAGTGACTTCACTTCACTTTCGTATGTTTAGGTGTACTGGTAAAGTGAAAGTGAAATTGCTCAGTCGTGTCCAACTCTTTGTGACCCCATGGACTGTAGACTACCAGGCTTCTCTGTCCATGGTATTCTCCAGGCAAGAATACTGGAGTGGGTCACCATTTCCTTCTCCTTTTCTTCTTTAGTGCATACTGGTAAAAGTACGCACTAAATACTTCTCAGTAAATTACTGCTACAAGAAAAAGAAGATAGAAAGTAAAAATAGAAATATGCAAACTTACAAAATATATACACAGCAGTATACTCACATTATTATATAAGCAGAATAAAAATGTTTTGTTTTGATCACAGTTTGGGTAATTGATTAGCAGCAATGATTCAAAAGCAAAAAATGGCTAAAGGGCTGTCCTTTTAAATTGTAGTATTCATTTTGAAATAAAGAGTTTATAAATGCAGTTAATTCTATTCTTATTCCTTTGGTCTTTGAACAAATTTGATGGGCACAATAACATATTTCTTTTGTTTTAATTATGCACAGTATGTATTTTTGATGTTGCCATTTTTCCTGAAGAATAGCAAATGTTGCATTTTACTCAATACCTTTGATTTTGTGCATTACATGCTAAATGTTTTATTCTTCTTATAACAACTATTAAGCATGTTGACATCCACAATGTCCCAGCATAGCCAGGCATCCCTTAGGATGTCATTACCAAGAAAATCATAAATTTTGTGTTCACACTTTAAAAATAATATATAACTTGTCTTAAATATTAAAATGATGGTGGAAATCTATCTAGGGCTGACATAAAAGTGTCTGTGCCTCTTTAAATCCTATATTCTTTCTTCTCTCTCATTGTTTATTCAAATATACGTGTACATGTGTATATGAGTGTCAAAGTATGTCTGTGTTCATGTGTTATTATGTGTATATGTGTGTGTCGCAAAGACATGCTGTTTTATAATGACTCTAGGTATTCAAGACATCATTCTTACAGATGCACTATTCTGCCAAAGGCATGATGATATTGATGTTTGTTGAAATAAATGAACTGATATACTTATTCAATACATTGGTTTATACTCCTTCACACACACACACACAAAGGCAAAAGAAAACATTCTCTTCCTATCTATTCCTTTCTGTCTCACATATTCATTCTCAGACAAACTAGTAAATGTACACGTAAAGCTAAACCATTCCATACTATGAAATATTTTTTTTATGGTGTCTTCTGAATGATTATTTGTTCTCTTTCAGTTCAGTTCAGTCGCTCAGTCGTGTCCGAATCTTTGTGACCCCATGAATCGCAGCACTCCAGGCCTCCCTGTTCATTATCATCTCTCGGAGTTCACTCAGACTCACATCCATCGAGTCAGTGATGCCATCCAGCCATCTCATCCTTGGTCGTCCCCTTCTCCTCCTGCCCCCAATCCCTCCCAGCATCAGAGTCTTTTCCAATGAGTCAACTCTTCGCATGAGGTGGCCAAAGTACTGGAGTTTCAGCTTTAACATCATTCCTTCCAGAGAAATCCCAGGGTTGATCTCCTTCAGAATGGACTGGTTGGATCTCCTTGCAGTCCAAGGGACTCTCAAGAGTCTTCTCCAGCACCACAGTTCAAAAGCATCAATTCTTCGGCGTTCAGCCTTCTTCACAGTCCAACTCTCACATTCATACATGACCACAGGAAAAACCATTATTGTGATCCACACAGTCAAAGGCTTTGGCATAGTCAATAAAGCAGAAGTAGATGTTTTTCTGGAACTCTCTTGCTTTTTCCATGATCCAGCGGATGTTGGCAATTTGATCTCTGGTTCCTCTGCCTTTTCTAAAGCCTGCTTGAACATCAGGGAGTTCACGGTAATGCGAGCATTATATGAGCTACATGAAACCCACGCAAAGTAGGTATATTTCAAACCAACTATGGTGACCCCTTTTTTTCAAGTAACATTAGGCGTTGCTGAAAAACTCTAGACAAAGTTTTAAGTTCGCTCTTTAAATGAAACACTTCAATGATCCTTCTAAAACACTATCTGTAAATGTCAGGGTCAATTGGGTGAAAATATTTACAAATGGCTTTGTTTCATGGGGAAAGGAGTCAGGAGGAGGAAAAGTTAAGACTTTTACCCAAGTTCTCAAAATGCATGCCAAGTTCAGGCAGAATCATAACTAAGTGCAAGCTGGCAGTGTGATTCAAACATAAAGTCAAAATTAACAAGAAGGGAGGGTTGCATATGGATGGATTTGGGATAGACAATTTGTCATTAACATGTGATGGTAGATTGTATATACACACACACATGCACACATGCATACACATATACATCTATATAAACAAACTCAGAATTGTACCCGTAGATAGATATGTAAATTGGACTAAGTGCTCAGGGTTCAGGGAAGACGGTATGCTATATTAACTTGTTTCCAGTTCCTGTTCCTAAGGCTGGTTGAGATGTAGAAGAAGCCTCACTAAGTGACTAATGGTTCACATACAACTAATAATAATTCATTGAGCATATATATTTGCAAATGCTGTGCTATTTATATATTTTTTTCTTTAATCCTTGCAATATTATAGTGAGGGATGTACAACTTTTATCCTGATTGTGCAGATGATATAACCCAAGTTAGAGAAGAAAACATGTCTTGCTCAAGGTTTGTAGCTACAAAGTCAATGGCAAAGTCAGGATTTGAACTCAGGCCTCTCTAACTCTAGCCTTTGATGTCTCAACCACTAGATTTCTACTGTCAAATATGGTTCTCAGTAGTCACCTATGGTTATTTAAGTTTAGATTAATTAAAAGTCAGTAAAAATTAAAATTCAGTTCCTGAGCCTCACTAGTTACATTTCAAATGCTCAGTAGTGACATGGATTTAGAGACAACCACATTGGCCAAGACAGATAAAGATTTCTGTTACTGCAGAAAGTCCCCTGAGACAGTGTTGCAATAGACTGCACTGTTCCATCAGAAATTATTATTCTCTTACCTGATGGAACAGGGCTTATTTCAAAACCAAATAATTACCAGTCTTCTTCAAAGAGATCACAGTTCAGGTTGACAAATCCTATTTCCCTATGCAAGGCTTCTCTGCTTCAGCACTATTGACATTTTGGCTTGAATGTTATGAGGGGGCTGTCTTGTGCATCCTAACGCATTTAATAGCCACACTGGTGGCCTCTACTCACTGGATGCTAGCAGCATCCTCTCCCACTTGTGACAGTCAAACGTAGACATTGCCAGATGCGCTCTGGGGAACAGAATTACTCCACTTCACGATGTCACTCATAATAAAATGTGAGGAAGGAAGCAAGTGCAGTGAAGTCTGAGAAGAAGACCTTTAATTTTAAAAATAACTTTTTATAAAATCTTTGTACTTCCTGCACCTGTAGCAACAGGTAGCCAGAGCCAGTGAGGCCACCAGAAAGCTTCCTTTCTTGCCAGCCTTTGTATTAATAACATTCAGGGCTCCTCTCATCTCAGCAGCCTGGTGGGCTGTTGCTAGAGACCCTGAAGGTCTCTGAAGTAATAATACACTGACCAACTAACTTCTGAAAATGAATCAATGAATGAAATAACAAACAAATGTACAAATGTGCCTCATGCCAGGACCTGACATTTTATGACATTTTCACAATGTTACATTCTCATGGTGCTAATCTTAGTCTGGTTTTACCCCCAAAGCAGACCTTGAAACAAGCAGGATTTGGATACAAGTAGTTTGTTTCGAAGGTGGTCCTAAGGAAAAACCAAAAGTAGAGTGGGTTGGTAAGATAGACAAGGGAACATGAGGAGAAAAGTGTGTAAGTGTGTATTATCAATTCAGTTAGCCCAGTGGGTAACTGGAACTCAATTCCACTGAGGAATTCTGAGACTCAGTAAGGATGGTGTGTCTCAGAGTTAACCCACACAACCCACACAATAGACCTAGGATGTTCATAGACCAGCATGAGCCAGTCATGGAATAAAGACTCGTAGGAGGTGGCAGGTGGTTTTTTAATTCCTCATCACTTCTAGCCTACTCTGGACAAACAGAACAATATTAAGCCAAAGAAAGCTCACTGACCATTGCAAGGCCCAATGTAACAGCTCTAGGAGATGGGATCAGGACTTACTATGGCACAGCAACCAATAGTAAATACAATGCATAGACATTAATAAGCCTACTTCTAAACCCCTATTGATATATCTATCTTTGTATTTAGGTAATTAACCTAGAAGTTAGTATCTGTGATTATCAAACTATTAATAGATGCAAGTTTTTATTCCAATGCACTCTCCTTGGTGCCTGGCATATATCAAGTCCTCTCTAAGTCCTCATATATATCCCTCTCTAACTGTGAAGGGAGATATTCTCAAATAGGAAGGAATCAGCACAAATCATTATCTCCTGATCCTTCCACCTCATTCTTCTTCTACTCTGGCCAAGTTAGGTTCCATCTTTATTGTAAATGGCATTTAATCGTCACAATGTCTTGGATGCATTTTCTTGAGTTAGTAATATTATAGATGAGGAAGTTAAGGCAAAGGATGACTTGTTAGAGATTATACCACTAAAAAAAAGTGAACAAATCTAGAAAATCTGACCCCAGGAACCACGCTTTTAATGATTATGCTGTTTGACATATGATAGAAGAACAGATGGATACGTATAGGGAATTGTGCTATTTCTATTAAGAAAATGACATTGGGCAAACCTGAAGTACAAAATAACCTGAACAAAAGAGACAACACTGACAGAGAACATTCATAATCATCCCAGGAAAGAAGGATATGATTTCTATAATGGCTTTCAAAATCTGGAAATTAGGAATGATTAAACTTAAGACAGAGGCTTAAATTTAAATAAAATTGCTTCATAAATATTTTAAAGCAAGTGACAAGAGGCAATCTTAAAAGCTTGCCTGAAAAGTCAGGAAGCTCTAGAACCCTCAAGGTATGGAGGAAGAGAGTGTCTTGCACTCATAGATTTAAGGTACAGAGATTCAGGATATGAGAGTGGACAGCAGACCATCAGTTGAGAATTAAAGAGCCAGGAAATCAAGGAGACAATAGAGAGGCTAACCAGGAGAAACTATCACATTGGGACTGGAAGAGCTCATCCAAAAGAATAAATAACTCTAAGATTCAGCCCATTTTATCCCCAGGAGCTGCTCCTTAATTCCTCCTCTTATGGAAAAGCACAGACTTTTCGACCTGGAGAGCCCAGCAACCCCAGGTTATATATGTTTATATGCCCTGTCCTCTGATGTAGAACAGGCATGCATGAAGTTTCAGAAACAGTTCTAGAATCCATGGTTATCCAAAGTATGCATGTAAATTAATGCTTAATAATGGCACTCTACTGAATATTTAAATAAAATTTGAATAATATGTAAATGACTTTCAAAAATATATACTGTTGGCTAAGAAACAGAAAGATCTTTAAGGATTTCTCAGAAGTAATCAGTGTGTCCATTTGAGCCACAATATTTTGGCAAAATGTCAAAAAAAAAAGTCAAATTATACTTAAGTATCCCCTGCCCCCTCACCCTTGGCCCCACAGGTGTCCACTTAACCACCTTTGCTTTTCCCACTGGCGTATTGCCAGGGTGTTTGTTTCTAGTTTTGTGAAACTCAGAGTCTCCAAGTACCTTAAGGACTATCAGATTCTCATAATGAGATTAATTTTAGTTCACTTCAATTTAAAAAGCAAATATATGTCAGACTGTACTTTTAGGAAGAGAAAATGACACCATGAAATTAAAGGTCTTTGCCTCCTGGCAGGCTGACAGATCTGACCTTGAGCAGAAGCAGATAATACTTTCTCTGGGGCATCTTTCCCACCTCATGCTAGACAGGAGTCCACCTCTCAGGTGTCTACTGCTGTCTGTTAGCTTGCTCCCACCTGCAATGAAAAGGAACACAAACTGCATGCTAGTTCCTGCCCTGGGAAATTGGTACATCACTGATCTACACAGAAATCCTGCAAGTTAGCTGTTGAACTCCTGCTTTACACATTGGGAAAATCTTTCAGAAAAGTTAACTGTCTGGCTGAAATATCTTGAGTAATAAATGAATTGGCTTGGAATCAAAGATTTCTCTGACTCCAAATCCCTTCTTACATGCTAATGAGGAGAGAAAAATTCCTTTTGTTGTTGTTTTTCTTTTCTATTTAACCTTTGCCCAAAAAGATGTTTAATTATACATTAGAATCCACCTCTAAAGCACTGCAAGTCACGCTAGTCTTTCTGGAAACACCAAACTGAGGCAATGATAAACTTTTGAAATAAAGATATCAGGAACAATACAAACTGATTGGGTGGGGGTGGGGGTTCCTTTATGGAAACTCCCATAAAGAGACACAGGGCAGATGCAGACCATGGAATTGAATAATCAGTAACCTAGAGAGCTATTATCCAAATGGTCTTAATAAAAAATCTCATAGTAGAATAGAAACAGCTTAGTGGAAGAGCTCTAACTAGCAGAGTGAGAGGCAAGCATGCTCAGAGAAAGTATCATTAAACAGATTTAAAAGAAAAATCAGGGGAAAGAAAGCAAGCATAACACCAGCTCTCATTTACTGACTCCTTACAATGAACCCAGCTCTATGAACCGCATTTCACATTCATCATTTCACATAACTATCAGTGAGTGAGCAAGAGTCACTCAGTTGTGTCTGACTGTTTGCAACCATAGTCCATGGAATTCTCCAGGCCAGAATACTGGAGTGGGTAGCCGGTCCCTTTTCCAAAAGATCTTCCCAACCCAGGGATCGAATCCAGGTCTCCCACATTGCAGGCAGATTCTTTACCAATTGAGCCACCAGGGTTATTAAAACGCCCAAAGTTCTCCTGATAGAAGTTGAATCTAGATATATCTGATTCCAGGATATTTCATACCTCCTTGATAATTAGAAATGGAAGAATGTCCCCTAAATGAAATCAGATTTATAAGTGATCAGTTCTTTTATGACTGGCAACATCAAGGATTCGGATAACAATTAGTCAGTTCCCTCATCCTATGTAATCATGTTCACAATATTGGGATCTGTATTAAAAATTTTGTGTCATCAAGAAAAGTTTACACTTTGTTTAGCCATCTTCTCTTTGAAAAGCCAGAGGTTCATTTACTGTGTCTGTGAAGGTCTTCCATTTTTATTATGGTTTACTTAATATTGACACTTCTAAGAATAACCTTCAGTCTAGAGGATGAATTCAATATCAACATTTTTAATATCACCTGTAGAGGATGCCCTTAATTGTGGCTGAGAAACATCACTCACAACCTATCTCCTTACTCTTGGTCCATTTTCTCACATTACAAATCCTCCAAATCTTTCCAAAGTACAAATCAGAAAATTCACATTTCAGCCTCTTCTGCAACTGGATGCACACACATGACCTACTTCTGACAACTAGAAGGACCCATGGTGATGTGGGTTTTCAAGTGAACAATACAAGAAAGGTGCCACACAAGCCCTACAGACTCCATCTCCCACAAAGGCAGTGCCCCATATGATCAGTACTTAATTGCAGATATATAGCAGCAGTAGCAGCAGACTTTTGCCTAATGAATCCCCCCACCTCTACTTGTCTTTCTTCTCCAACCCCTTTTCCTTCTGTGGTTTGGCATAAGTCATGGAAAAGTAACTTCCTAGCTTGGCTCCAGTCCTCCAGGAAATTCTAACCTGATGATCTCATGCTCAATCACGTCAATCATGTCCAGCTCTTTGCAACCCTATGGACTGTGGCCCACCAGTCTCCTCTGTCCATGGGATTCTGCAAGCAAGAATACTGGAGTGGATTAACATTTCCTTCTCCAGGGGATCTTCCCAGTCCAGGGAGTGAACCTGCAGTCTCCTCTATCTCTTGAATTGCAGGCAGATTCTTACCTGGGGAAGCCCTATAACCTGATACGTGCTGTGTGCTTAGTGCTGTGTGTTCAGTTGTGTCCAACTCTTTACAATCCCATGGACTGTAGCCCACCAGGCTCCACTGTCCATGGTGATTCTCCAGGCAAAAATACTGGAGTGGGTTGCCATGCCCTCCTCCAGGGGATCTTCCCAACCCAGGGATCGAACCTAGGTGTCCCTCATGGCAGGCAAATTCTTTGCCATCTGAGCCACTAGAAGAAGCTCAGGAATAACTGGAGTGGGTAGCCTATCACTTCTCCAGGGGAGCTTCCCAACTTTTGAATTGAACCAGGGTCTCCTGCATTGCAGGTGGATTCTTTACCAGCTGAGTTCCCAGGGAAGCCTCTAACCTGATATACTGATAAACAAATGCAAGTTGTCAGGTCCCAACCCAGACCTACTTAATCAGTAACTCTGGTTATTACCCAGAAGAGAGAGAGAGAGAGCCTTATTGAAATGTAACTGACAATAATAATAATAAAAATCAACCATTCATCTTTAACAAACAAACAACAACAAATATACCTGTGTGCTTCGAGTTTCAGTGGATTCAAATGATGGTCCTAGTTTGCTTGGTCATATTCCAGTAAGGACTTTGCAGAATTGCAGCATTAGCAAGCTCATCCCTTCTCTTTCAGTTGTTTCTATATTCATTATAAAAAAGAGATGAGAAGAACATTTAGGTTAGATACAAGTTCTATTTATAGAGAGCTGCTCACTGTTTTCATGTATCAGTAGGTCATTACAACCCCAGGGAGATGATGGCATCCACCTCTTACCTTGATTGATGGGGAGAATTCTATTCTGTATCAAAGATACCACATTGCATTGTGCTTAACAAATGACTCAGGACCTCTATCAATAATTAATTATGTCCCCTTGAGCATGTTATTACTTAGTCTCTTGCAAGACTTGGTTTCTTTCCTTGTATTTTGGCACTAAAATATCATTTATAAGGATATTTATGAGTAGCAATTCATGTATAAAGTGCCACATATGCAATAAGCACTTTACAAATGCCAGATATGCTATGAAAAATATAAATACATTTATAGCAATCATTTATCTTCTTAAGCAGTTCTGATCTCACATTTCTTTCAGAACTTCTGGTTTCCATGACATGCTGCCACAGCATCCAGTCCAGTTCAAGCTAAATACAGTGAAAAAGCAGTCTCTAGCTTAGAATATATCCAGAATATTATGTCTTCAGCTGCCTTATTCCCAAGCAGAGGCTGAACTGCTAACTCTGTATAAGAAACTGTATATTTAGGGGTGAGGATGGAAGGGGTGTTTATGGAGGGAAAAGCAATGGTGATTTTAAAATATTACTCATAAAAATTAAAGAAGTCAAAGCACTTAGACCCATTATATGGAAGATGCCACATTGGAAATAAATCTTTAATGTGGCAACAAGAGTGAGTATCACAATACACAGCTGTTTGGCTCTACACAGCCAGAATTATCTAACTTTTGATATGGTTTCCCTGCATATCACACGTTGTTGTTCAGTTGCTCAGTCATGTCCAACTCTTTACAACACACCAGGCTTCCCTGTCCTTCACTGTCTCCCGGAGTTTGCTCAAACTCAAGTCCATTGAGTCAATGATGCCAATCCAACCATCTCATCCTCTCTCACCCCCTTCTCTATCTCCCTCAATCTTTTCCAGCATTAGGGACTTTTCCAATCAGTCAGCTCTTTGCATCAGGTGGCCAAAGTGTTGGAGCTTCAGCTTCAGCAGCAGTCTTTCCAATGAATATTCAGGGCTGATTTCCTTTAGGATTGACTGGTTTGACTCCATATAATCTTAAATGTTCTCTAGCGTTTTCTGCCAGTGTATAGACTTCAACGTGAAGTTGGTTATTACCCAGAAGAGAGAGAGAGAGAGCCTTATTGAAATGTAACTGACAATAATAATAATAAAAATCAACCATTCATCTTTAACAAACAAACAACAACAAATATACCTGTGTGCTTCGAGTTTCAGTGGATTCAAATGATGGTCCTAGTTTGCTTGGTCATATTCCAGTAAGGACTTTGCAGAATTGCAGCATTAGCAAGCTCATCCCTTCTCTTTCAGTTGTTTCTATATTCATTATAAAAAAGAGATGAGAAGAACATTTAGGTTAGATACAAGTTCTATTTATAGAGAGCTGCTCACTGTTTTCATGTATCAGTAGGTCATTACAACCCCAGGGAGATGATGGCATCCACCTCTTACCTTGATTGATGGGGAGAATTCTATTCTGTATCAAAGATACCACATTGCATTGTGCTTAACAAATGACTCAGGACCTCTATCAATAATTAATTATGTCCCCTTGAGTATGTTATTACTTAGTCTCTTGCAAGACTTGGTTTCTTTCCTTGTATTTTGGCACTAAAATATCATTTATAAGGATATTTATGAGTAGCAATTCATGTATAAAGTGCCACATATGCAATAAGCACTTTACAAATGCCAGATATGCTATGAAAAATATAAATACATTTATAGCAATCATTTATCTTCTTAAGCAGTTCTGATCTCACATTTCTTTCAGAACTTCTGGTTTCCATGACATGCTGCCACAGCATCCAGTCCAGTTCAAGCTAAATACAGTGAAAAAGCAGTCTCTAGCTTAGAATATATCCAGAATATTATGTCTTCAGCTGCCTTATTCCCAAGCAGAGGCTGAACTGCTAACTCTGTATAAGAAACTGTATATTTAGGGGTGAGGATGGAAGGGGTGTTTATGGAGGGAAAAGCAATGGTGATTTTAAAATATTACTCATAAAAATTAAAGAAGTCAAAGCACTTAGACCCATTATATGGAAGATGCCACATTGGAAATAAATCTTTAATGTGGCAACAAGAGTGAGTATCACAATACACAGCTGTTTGGCTCTACACAGCCAGAATTATCTAACTTTTGATATGGTTTCCCTGCATATCACACGTTGTTGTTCAGTTGCTCAGTCATGTCCAACTCTTTACAACACACCAGGCTTCCCTGTCCTTCACTGTCTCCCGGAGTTTGCTCAAACTCAAGTCCATTGAGTCAATGATGCCAATCCAACCATCTCATCCTCTCTCACCCCCTTCTCTATCTCCCTCAATCTTTTCCAGCATTAGGGACTTTTCCAATCAGTCAGCTCTTTGCATCAGGTGGCCAAAGTGTTGGAGCTTCAGCTTCAGCAGCAGTCTTTCCAATGAATATTCAGGGCTGATTTCCTTTAGGATTGACTGGTTTGACTCCATATAATCTTAAATGTTCTCTAGCGTTTTCTGCCAGTGTATAGACTTCAACGTGAAGTCCTGTTGACTCTGCCTTCTTATTCCAGTGCTTGCTTTATACCTTGCTGACTAAAGATATAGAAAAGAGTAGGTCAGCAAATTTACCAAAGGCAGGCCAATGTTCTTCCCTTTATCTGTTTGTAACCTCCCCTATTATTACAGAGGAATTGCACCAAACCTTTCACAGGTTTATGTTGGACTATTCAAATTAGATGGACAATATCTTTTTCTGTCTAACATTCGTAGAGAATAAGATGAGGCGGCTTCTCTTAATAAGATACTATGCTTAACAATTTGTATCACTAGCAAGTGGCTAGTATAAATCCCACAGGCAATTTATTAGCAACGCTAATGAACTGAACTAGATGTCTAAAAGTTAGTTTGAATATATTTTAGTATTGGCAAGGTTCATTGTGTATATGTTTGTTATTCTTGTTGCCCACAACTCTAACTTGTGTATAAATCACAATTCTACTTGCTTGTGATTTGTTCTGAGATTTTTCTGGCATCATCACTTACACTAATGAAATAATAATTTGGTTTGGAAAGGTCTTCCAAAGGTTGAATTTAGGACTGAATTTACAATCAACTTTTTTGACCCACGTCATTTTTCTTTGTTATATTTTAGAATGTGTGCTGTCCAATATTATAATCACATGTAGCTATTTACATTTACATTAATTAAAAATTAAATACCTTAGTTGCACTGGCCACATTCACGTGCTCAAAAGCTAGTGGTTAACTTAATTGGACAATATACAGAGCATTCCTATCTGCAGGAGAAATTCTGTTTACCACTGTTCTAAAAGAGGTGTTAACAATTATGTTAACAATAAAGCAAAGTGATGGTAATAAATTAATTAAAAATACTCATTATTTGCTAGGCAGTTAAGGGATTGGATACTATTATTATTCTTATTGTAGAGTTTGAAGAGGCATGACTGGTGGGATATAATTACAAACAATTTAACTTGTGCCTCCCATTGTCTTTCAAATACACCCAACGCGGCAAGTTTTCTTTTGACTCCCATATGAAAATTTAGAGAGTGTGAGACTTTTCTTTACTCCAAGAAATTTATTATATAACCTTTAGTCATAAAACATAGTATCAATTTAATAATTAGAATTCCTGATCCCAAGTAATTATTAAAGTTGTGAAGCTGATTTAAAATTGAGGCTTCTCCCCTCCTACAGTCTGGATCCATTGCTGGCAGAAAGATGTTATGTGCTAACAGAGGTTTAGTTGGCTTCTTTCATGTTTTTGTGCCTAGTATGTGTTTTCTTCCTCCATCAGCTTGAATATAATAGCTGGTTCTAAGATAACATTTCTACTATGGTCTGATTATTCACAGAATGATATTTGTTCCTTTCCAAGGCAAACCATTCAATATTACAATAATCCAAGTGTATGCCCAACAACTAATGCTGAAGAAGCTGAAGTTGAATGGTTCTATGAAGACCAAGCTGACATCAAGATTGCCAGGAGAGATATCAACAACCCAGAATTCATATATTGAATCCTAATGTTCAATATGATTACAATAGGAGGCAGAAGCTTTGGAAGGTGATTAGATCATGAAGATGGGGCCCTCATGAATGAGATTTTGTTATTTTTCAGTTGCTCAGCCCTGTCTGACTCTTTACAACCGCAGGGACTGCAGCACACCAGGCTTCCCTGCCCTTCACCAACTCCCAGAACTTGAGCAAAGCTCAGCATCAGTCCTTCCAATGAATATTCAGTACTGATTTCCTTTAAGAATGACTGGTTTGATCTCCTTGTTGTCCAAGGTACTCTCAAGTGTCTTCTCCAGTACCCCAGCTCAAAAGCATCAGTTCATTGGTGCTCAGCCTTCTTTATGGTCCAACTCTGACATCTATACATGACTACTGGAAAAACCATAGATTTGACTAGACAGATCTTTGTTGGCAAAGTAATGTCTCTGCTTTTTAATATGTTCTCTAGATTTGTCAGATCTTTTCTTCCAAGGATCAGGTGTCTTTTTATTCCATGGCTGCAGTCACCAACTGCAGTGATTTTGGAGCCAAAGAAAATAAAGTCTCTCACTGTTTCCATTATTTCCCAATCTGCTTGCTATGAAGTGATGGGACTGGATGCCATGATGTTAGTTTTTTGAATGTTGAGTTTTAAGCCAACTTTTTCACTCTCTTCTTTCTCCTTCATCAAGAGGCTCTTTAGTTCCTCTTTGCTTTCTTGCCATAAGGATGGTGTCATCTGCATAGCCGAGGTTTTTGATATTTCTCCTGGCAATCTTGATTCCAGCTTGTGTCTTTGTTGGCAAAGTAATGTCTCTGCTTTTTAATATGTTCTCTAGATTTGTCAGATCTTTTCTTCCAAGGATCAGGTGTCTTTTTATTCCATGGCTGCAGTCACCAACTGCAGTGATTTTGGAGCCAAAGAAAATAAAGTCTCTCACTGTTTCCATTATTTCCCAATCTGCTTGCTATGAAGTGATGGGACTGGATGCCATGATGTTAGTTTTTTGAATGTTGAGTTTTAAGCCAACTTTTTCACTCTCTTCTTTCTCCTTCATCAAGAGGCTCTTTAGTTCCTCTTTGCTTTCTTGCCATAAGGATGGTGTCATCTGCATAGCCGAGGTTTTTGATATTTCTCCTGGCAATCTTGATTCCAGCTTGTGCCTCATCCAACCTGGCATTTCGCATGATGGTCTCTGCATATCAGTGAAATAAACCGGGTGACAATATACAGCCTTGACATACTCCTTTCCCAATTTGGAACCAGTCCATTGTTTCAAATCTGGTTCTAACTGTTGTTTCTTGACCTGCATAAAGGCTTCTCAGTACTTGGGTGCAGTCTCAAAAAATGACAGAATGATCTCTTCTTGTTTCCAAGGCAAACCATTCAATATTGCAGTAATCCAAGTGTATGTATGCTCCAACCACTAATGCCAAAGAAGCTGAAATTGAATGGTTTTGTGAAGACCAAGCTGGAATCAAGATTGCCAAGAGAAATATCAATAACCTCAGACATGGCAGAAAGCGAAGAGAAACTAAAGAGTCTCTGGTTTTGGTATCAATATAGTTCATATAATATCATAGAATGATATTATAAGTATTTCCTCCTATTCTGTTTTTTTTTTTTTAAGTTTATAAAGGAGTTTCGTTAATTGTTCTTTAAATTTTGATAGAGTTTACTAATGAAAATTTTATGTGGGCCTGGATTTTTTGTGGGAAGTTTTTCAAATTACTAATTTAATCTCCTTGCTTTTTATAAATATATTCACATTTTCTATTTATTCATGAATTCATTTGGATAGTTTATATATGTCTAGGAATTTGTTCATTTCATTCAGGCTATCTCATTTGTTGGCTTACGGATTTTATAATGTTCACTGATGTTGCTCTATGTTCCTGAAAGATTGGCAGTGATATCCTCTATAATTCCTGATTTTAGTAATTTGAGTCTTTTTTTTCTTAGTCTGTGTTATAGTTTGTCAATTTTGTTGATCTTTTCAAAGAAATAACTTTTCATTTATTTTCTCTGTTGCTTTTCTGTTCTCTATTTTCATTTTCACTCTAGTCTTTATTATTTTCTTACTTCATATTTAAGTTTCTTTTCTTTTTCCAATGCCATATGGTAGAAGCTTAGGTTACAATTTGAGATGCTTTTTTAACATAATACTTATGGGTATAAATTTCTCTCAAGAGCACTGCCTCAGTTCAGTCACTCAGTTGTGTCCGACTCTTAGTGACCCCATGAATCGCAGCACGCCAGGCCTCCCTGTTCATTACCATCTCTCGGAGTTCACTCAGACTCACGTCCATCGAGTTGGTGATGCCATCAAGCCATCTCATCCTCGGTCGTCCCCTTCTCCTCCTACTGGAGTTTCAGCTTTAGCATCATTCCTTCCAAAGAAATTCCAGGGTTGATCTCCTTCAGAATGGACTGGTTGGATCTCCTTGCAGTCCAAAGGACTCTCAAGAGTCTTCTCCAACACCACATTTCAAAAGCATCAATTCTTCGGCACTCAGCCTTCTTCACAGTCCAACTCTCACATCCATACATAGTGCCTTTGAAAGATAATATTCTATTGTTTCTAGGGAAGTAGCATTTTATAGATATTCTATAGATGCCTCTTGGGGCTTCCCTAGTAGCTCAGCTGGTAAAGACTCTGCCTCCACTGCAAGAGACCCTGGTTCGATTCCTGGGTTGTGAAGATCCCCTGGAGAAGGGGTAGGCTACCCACTCCAGTATTCTTGGGCTTCCCTTGTGGCTCAGATGGTAAAGAGTCTGCCTGCAATACCGGAGACCTGGGTTCGATCCCTGGGTCACTTTGCCCACAAAGATCTGTATAGTAAGTGCTGTCTGTATACTGATGCTTTGCATCACTTTATGCAAACAGATGGGAAAACAATGGAATCAGTGACAGACTTTATTTTGGGGGGCTCCAAAATAACTGCAGATGGTGACTTCAACCATGAAATCAAAAGATGCTTGCTTCTTTGAAGAAAAGCTGTGACAAACCTAGACAGCATATTAAAATACAGAGCCATTACTTTGCTAACAAAGGTCTGTCTAATCAAAGCTATAGTTTTTCCATAGTCATGTATGGATGTGAAAGTTGGACCATAAAGAAAGCTAAGCACCAAAGAATTGATGCTTTTGAATTGTGGTGCTGGAGAAGACTCTTGAGAGTCCTTTGGACAACAAGGAAATTAAACCAGTTAGTCCTAAAGGAAATCAACCCTGAATATTCATTGGAAGGACTGGAGCTGAAGTCCTTCTGAAGCTGAAACTCCAATACTTTGACCACCTGATGCAAAGTGCTGACTCATTGGAAAAGACCCTGATGCTGGGAAAGATTGAAAACAAAAGGAGAAAGGAGGTGGCAAAGACTGAGATGGTTAGATAGTATCATCGACTCCATGGACATGAATCTGATCTAACTCTGGGAGATAGTGAAGGACAGGGGAGCCTGGCATGCTGCTGTCCATGGGGTCACTAAGAGTCGGACATGACTTAACAACTGAACAATAGTAACAAATATGTGTATGTGTGTATGTGTGTATATATATATATATATATATATACACACAAACACAAGTTGTATGTTTGTATGAAATTAAGCAAAATGAAGAAAGCTATATCACCAATGTGTTAGAATCTGTAACCTCAAGGTGACACCTTTCAGAAAGGGAATATCATTATTTTTCACTTTGTACATTTGTATTGTTTGACTTGTTGCAAGAAGCGAGTATTACATTTCTGATTTTTAAAATCCAGTATGTATTTCAGAGATGTGCAAGAGAAACAGAATATGAGCACAAAAGAGAAAAGAACAGCAAAAGAAGATGAGAGAAGTATCCCAAGTAAGTCTGAAATAGAAGTAAAATCAGAACTTTGGGTCCGTGAGGACCCTTGGATGAGGAAAAGGGAACACCTGGCAGTCTCATTTCTCCACTGTGGGAAGATTTCCTGACCATATTGGAAATCTTTCATTTTTACTCTGCTCGTACTTGTCAAATAATACTTCTGCTTTCTGTGGCAAGTGCCATTCTGCATTTTCACTGCCCTTGAAAAGAGACATTCGTAGTGTCAGAGACATCAAATTCCAATCAAGCTTCCTTCTGGAAATGAAACATGAGCATTTGGTTTTAAAATCAGTCTGGAGGATTCCATCAGAGTGGACCATCACTGAAGCTAATTTGGTAGCTGGTCCTAAAACCCAATCCCATTAGATAAGTTCATCACTATAGGTAGTATTTAATAATCATGCAATATTCTGTCTTTTTACATAAAAATGGCAGTAGCAGTAAAGGAAAGAAACAAGGGATAGGCTTAGAATGCATTCATTGTCTGTTAAACATCCCTATACCACCCACCAGTTGGCTTATTATTTATGAAAGCAACAGACACACATAATGTCCACAAGGAGCAAGCTAGAAAATATGCTTTTGCAGATTTGGAGTATAAACCATACTGTGTAATTATAATGTTAAGATTTAAAACCATCTTTATCTGGAAAGTGAATTTAAATACTATGCACAGCAAAGAAGACCTTTTCTTTATTATAAATATGAATGCCATCTTTTACAAATATCAACATACAGTATTAGTAAATTTGTTAAAGATAATTTTCATTTTCTAAGAAAAGTCCCCAGGAGTTTTTCCCTTTATATATATATATAAAAAATGTTGTTCTTACAGATTTTAAAATGCACAGATTGATTTGGACTCAAGAGGTCTGATGCAGGCTAGAAGATGCTGAAAAGCAATTCTAGCAAATTCTATTTGTTTATTGTATTACAATTTTCTGTATTTTAATTTGCATATTTACTGAAGAGTCTTTATTAAATTTATTTTTTTCAAATGCTCTAAAAATGAAAGCACCAATGGTAGTGTTTAGTGTTCCTCTAATTTTTTCATATGTGTTTTAGCTTCTGAATGCAGTCATCATTATATATTTTAAGGTCTATCTTGTGTCTGTCTTTTACTCCAAGCACTCCTTGTCTGTCCTTCTCAGAGTACTGGTAGTGTGATTAAGGGCCATTTCTGTTCTTGGTGGTATCTCTCAGATGATGCCCAAAAGCAACATTGACTGTTTCAACTCCATTCCTTATTTGAGATAGCATAAATCTGGATGTAATTTCCTCTAAATAAATGCTATTTAATACTTTTGACACTTCTCCATTTTTACTTAAATATAGTCACAAGTAAACATGTATGTGTGTCTCTAAGTATAGCAAATTTAACAAAAGAGCTTTATTGAAACATTGATATTTATATAATTTGATGATGGACTTCCCTAGTGGCTCAGACAGTAAAGTATCTGCCTTCATTGCAAGAAACCTGGGTTCGACCCCTGGGTCAGGAAGATCCCCTGGAGAAAAGAATGGCAACCCACTCCAGTATTCTTGCCTGAAGAATCCCATGGACAGAGGAGCAGGCTACAGTCCATAGGTTCACAAAGAGTCGGACACAACTGAGAGACTAATACACAACAACAACATAATTAGGTGATAGATTACTTGTAAACTCCCATGCAAGAAGATTTCTAAATTAAGACAGCTAGCAAGTAGTACAATTATATAGAAAAATATGATCTTCTCAAAGAGAAATCAGCACAAATTAAAATATGTCAGAACCTCCCTGGCTTATATCTTCTAGTTCATGATTGATCCTTTTCTTTGCCCCATTATCCTGTGCATTTATCTTCTGCTGGTGTATGCTGGTGTATATCGTTAATACCACTGGTTCATATTAGTTTCATATTTTCAACTAAATACTTGAATGCTTGCTTAGTTCTCTGTCTTTTATTATTTGTGATATTAGTTGTGCTGCTTACTTTAATGAAAAGAGCCCTGGTGGCTCAAATGGTAAAGAATACACCTTCAATGCAGGAGACCCAGGTTTGATCGCTGGGTCAGAAGGATCTCCTGGAGAAGGCAAAGGCAACCCACTCCAGTATTCTTGCCTGGATAATTCCATGGACAGAGGAGCCTGGTGGGCTACAGTCCACTGGGTCTCAAAGAGTCAGGTATGACATGGGCGACTAACACACACCACACACAATTTAATAAAGGAATGATAACAATAACATGTGTTGGGGACTATCCCTGGGCCAGCACACCTCTAAGCACTACATAGATTTTACTTTTTCTTCTTTCTATAAGTAGCTTCTAGTTTTAATTTTTTCATTTTATAGAAAAGAAATCTGAGTTACATAGAGTTTGTACAGTTTGACCAAAGTCTCAAAGTTAAGCAGCAGAAGACTTTAACTCCAAAGTGTCAATGGCTAATTAGTAGCTGAGATCTACTATATAGAGTAGATCTACTATATAGAGTTTGAAATGTGGAGAGTTGAAAATCATGCATATTAGATACCTATTTCTGCATAACACGACACCCAAAAACCTAGTGGCCTAAATCAACAAAATGTGTTATGTCACAGTTTCTCTGAGTCAGGAAATCTGGAGTGGCTTAGTTGGTCCCTCTGAAAATGAAATTGCTCAGTCGTGTCTGACTTTTTGTGACCCCATGGACTGTAGCCTGCCAGGCTCCTCTATCCATGGGATTCTCCAGGCAAGAATACTGGAATGAGTAGCCATTTCCTTCTCCAGGGGATCTTCTCAACCCAGGGATCGAACTCAGGTCTCCCCCATTGCAGGCAGATACTTTACTATCTGAGCCACCTGCTGCTGCTGCTCAGCCGCTTCAGTCGTGTCCGACTCTGTGCAACCCCACAGACGGCAGCCCATTGGGCTCCGCTATCCCTGGGATTCTCCAGGCAAGAACACTGGAGTGGGTTGCCTTTTCCTTCTCCAATGCATGAAAGTGAAAAGTGAAAGTGAAGTCACTCAGTCGTGTCTGACTCAGCGACCCCATGGACTGCAGCCCACCAGGCTCCTCTGTCCATGGGAGATTCCAGGCAAGAGTACTGGAGTGGGATGCCATTGCCTTCTCCATCTGAGCCACCTAGGAAGCCTTAATACCAAATTGTAAATCTAATGATAAAGTTTGGGGAGTTCATGACTGCCAAGCAGATACACAAAACAGCACCACTTCCATCCAAATTGCTCCAGTACAGAGTATAGACAGAGTTGACAAAATAGAACACAATCTCAAGCAGTGTCTCTGTTATTATGTATATTTCCCTTCATATCTTCAAGTGAATCATGAAATAATCACGGGATCAGCTGGAGAAACCTAAGAAGTATATTCAAGTAAAACATGTTTTCATTAGTTCTGCTTCTGTGATTGGAATTTGCTTGATATTATTATCAATTAAAATGTTGCCACTTACATCTGAGAAATCTGATCATTAACTTAGAATTCACATAGCTCCTTTAGCCAGCACATGCTCAGTCCTGTCCAACTCTTCTGAGATGCCATGGACTGTAGCCTGACAGGCTCTTCTGTCCATCGAATTTTTCAGCAAGAATACTCGAGTGGGTTGCCATTTCCTACTCCAAGCCAGTCCCTCTGGTTCAGATCTAACACAACAGTGCCATCAAGTTGTCTGCTTGGTCTCAATTGAGAATATGACCGGGGAGAATCCTCCTCTAAGCTCTCCCACATGGTGGTTGGCAGGTCTCAGAAGTTTCAAGCCCATCCAAGTGACTATTGGTGAGCTTAAAGTTCTTGATGAATGTTGGCCAGAGGTAATAGTTCCTGTCCATTTGGGTCTCTCTATAGCATTACTCACAACTAGCAGTAGGTTTCCTCAGAGACAGCAAAGGAGAAAACAAGAGACAGTCCAGGTGGAAGATACAGTCTCTCTTTAACCTAATGTTGGAAATGAAGCTTTCACTTTCACCATAATCTGTTTATTAGGAGTGAGTCACTAGATCCAGCTCACCCAAGAGGAGATTACATGAATACCAAAAAGCAAGGATAATTGGGTGCCATCTTAGACGTAGTCTTCCAATCATGGGACCTCTATTTTGAATCTGATATGAAACAGTTATGCTTTCAGAAAGTCACAGCCACTAATTTTCTCTTCAAGCTCATGATGTTAATAACCAGTCTGACCAAAGTTGTGGGGCTATTCAAGGAATAAAAGAAAAATTATAGATATGAAAAATTAAGAGCTTGATATAAATATGACTATACTATATTATTTTTCAAAGACAAGGGATTATCACTGTCTCATTTTGATTAGATCATATCTCTTCTCCATTTATTTTCTCATTACCCTGCACATCAGTGCTAAATTTCATTTTCTTCTTATATCCACAGATAAGCAAGTAATCAGCAAAAGTTGTGAAATGACCAACAGAAAGCAAACTAATATTTGTGAAGCATGACTCATATGTTAATCTCTGTGCTGAGCACTTAATATGCATGATCTCATTTAAATCCTCACAATCGCTTTCTTAGGGGGTAGCCCATTTATTCCTTCTGCAGGATACTAACTCTTGAAGAAATACAGCTAATGATCAGACAGAGTGGCTCTGTTCTTCCTTTCACTTGTCCTCAAAGGCAAGTCCATAATAATATCTTTCATTTTGCCCCTTTCAGAGGGTTTTAGAGATGTAGAAATATCTTTATTAATATTGATCTTTTTTTTTAACTTCCAGGCAATACAACAGCCCCCAAAATTGCATAGACACCCATCTATCATTTTCTTTAAAATCTCCAGAGAAAGAAATCTCCTTGTTTAACATGTCACATCACATTGGTTCAGTGCCTGCAGTACAGTGGCTCAGGTTCCCTTACATATTGCTTCACATATATACATATATGTGTGTGTGTGTGTATCCTCAAGTTACATCAGAATTCTTTAAAAATAGAGATAACAATTTTTATAAAGCATAAAATAGTGAATCTCTCACTCTCAGAAATACACACATTCTTGCACACAACATACATAATGTGTATACTCATATGCATTCACAAACAAATCAATCATTGGATGATTGGCCTCAGTATAGTCTATTTGAAAACTACATGTATCAGTGAAATCTAACTTTGATTTTGACGTTTCTAAGGTACCCCTTTTTTATAATTGCCTTCAAGGCTACTTTTACACCACAAAAGACAAAATAAGAAATTCAACTTGCTGTTTGAATAAATATAATATTGTCCAGATCTATGATGTATGTAGTTCACATGCAAAGGCTTTGAATGACCATTTTTAATAATCAATAGCACATTCAATGGACAAATGGTCACAAAAATGCGTCAAATACCCTGAAGAGGAAATCCAAGAATGTTCAGGGTGCTTGCTGTATCTTCGGGTGTAGTCACACAATTTCTCAGTGTGACAGATTTGAAGGTAGTTGCACTCATTAGATGCTAGACTCTGATTTGCTAGTTTTCAGAAATGCCTTTCATAATTTCACATTACATCATAGTTAGTCCTACCCTAGAGGACTGTTGTTCTCCACAAGAAATCAAGGCATAAATAGTTTCATACTAAACAAGTTAAATGTGTCATTTATGTGTGATTGTATTCCATGCTGGTTAAGATAAAATTAATGAAATTACTTGGATCACATCATATACTTCTGCATTTCCCATACTCCCTTGCTAATGGCTAGATAAAAGTTATTAAATAACATGAGTTTATGTTGAATTTTTTGCGTGAAACTGACTACTAATGAGCTACTCTGGCATTTTCAAATGGTACATTCCAAAAGGTGCCATAAAAATCAGTTAATTCTTAGATAAAAATCATTCCCAAATAAGGTATATATTTTAATGTTTCCTTTAAACAATTGCTGAGTTTAGGAGAGCATGAGGCAATGTAATGGAAACAGATTACTGGGTAGATAATTTGAAAACCACAATTCTGGCCTCAGAATTTCATTTAATGCACTGAGTGCTTTGGTATAGTTGTTTTGCTTTCATATGATTGAGTTTTCCTATTTGAAATTGGGAAACCTAAATTCATAGAATGTAAGTTCTTTAAGTGACTTTAAAGATATCTAATTAAAACCCCATGTTTTACAGATTGAGACTACATCCGTCAAAATGGGCTACATTTTGCCACTGAAATATTCCCTAAATCTCAGGAACATAAAATAGCGAGAGTTTCTGTCTCACTCTTGCAAAGATTACTCAAGGTTTGAGTGACTATCCTGGGCAACTGTATTAACTAATTTAATAAGGCTATAATTAATCAGGTACTACTAAAATCCCTCACTCCCATAACCAGTTATTAGCTTGAACATTTATTACAGTAGACCTTACCAAGGATGATTAGGGGATGTTTGTATAGTCTGCATGTTGGCTAAACACTCCAGGCAGCTTTAATCTTATGATGCATATATATTAACATGATGTAATGGCTAATTGTATGTGTCAATTTAAACAGGACATACAGCTTCCAGATATTTAGTCAAACCTACTGGTGGTTTCATCAGGATGTTTTTAGATGAGGTTAAAATTTGAATCAATAGACTGAGTGAAGAAGATTGCCTCTCTTAATGTGGGTGGCCCTCATCTAAACAGTTGAAGACTGGATTACCTGCATAGAACAAAAAGACTGAGTAATAGGGTTCTCCTGTTTTACCACTTGAGTTGGAACATTGATTTTTCCCCCCAGTCTTTGGACTCAGGCTGGAATGGTGGCTTTTCTTGAGTCCTGAACCTGTCAACCACAGATCTTGGGTCTTTTTGGCTTCCAAAATTACTTGAGGTGGTTCTTTATAATCTTTCATTCTTTCTCTCTCTTTCATTAATATGTGGGATGTATGTACACATGTATATGCATGTATCCTATATCTCGTAGTTTCTGGAGACTAATGTAATACAGATTTGGGTACCAAGAGTGCTACTAGAGGAACAGAAATTTAAGGGTGAGTTTTGAATTGCTTCTGAGGTCTCTGGAATTGGCTCTCTAACCTGATTAGATGTAAAGAGAAAGTACTGATAGTCCATGAAGTGATCTGCTCTAGAGGTCTGCTGAATATTACCACTGGATACTCCTAGTCAGCCACAAAGGAGAAGCAAGGATCTTGATGATTCTCTAATAGATACTTTAACTAACCTATATTATGAGATTGACTAGTTACTCCTTGTTTGCTGGAAGTTTTACTTTTGCTTCGGGTTTGAAGGATTAGTTAAGAAAAGAAACCATTTATTACACACAAACAAATAATGTCAATATTTAATAGAGGATTATTTAACTTAATTTCAATATACAATTTTAAAAGAAAAGAGAAATAGAAACAATAGAGAAGAGTAACAGCACATACATCACCAAATTGGGCTGACCAACACCCAGACTTAAACAGTGTGCTGAAAGTGCCCAATGACAGCAACCTGGAGTCCCAGTTGGGAAAAGGTCCCAGGAAGTGTGTCTGCTCCATGGGTGAGACTTCAAGTTGCACTTTCAGGGTTCTTGCTTATAATCCCAGGCCACACACTGATATCATTATCAGTTTGCATGCAAAAATGCAGGTCTGATTTTACTTTAACATTATTTACGATGCTGCTTGTTTTATCTTGAGAGTCATAGGATTTCATTAAACCCTAGCCCTGTTGGCCAGGCTTCCAGGGGCTCAAGAATTCAAAGATGCACTCTCCTTCTTATCTGAAGTGCTGCCTGACTAGTTGTGCTTGCAGGTAGGCATAGAATCCAGGCAGTGTCCAGGCAGGCCAGAAGTAAGATCCGAGGCCTGCTTTCCTGCTTCTGGATCCTGAACAAGACTTCCTCCATTTTAATTTCCCTAACACTCTTAGTTTAGTTGGATAAAGTGGGGGAAATAAGGATGAGCTCAAAGATTTCAATTCCCAACTCAAGTATCATATTCATGAACTGAAAGTTTCTATATGGGACCTCAAGCAGATCCTTATCTCCTGTAGTTACAGTGCTGAGATCGCTGGAAATTGAACCAAAAAATATCCTGTAGTTTGATTAAATTACGATTAAAGTTGAATTCCCAGCTTTTTATGGTATCTACTGTTAAAGTAAAGGCATTAACTGGGAAGAAATGATATGCTAATGTGACCTGAGCTGCCCATCATAAGCTGGGTCTCATGAAGTTGGATGTGCACAGCAGTACTCCATTATCAAATGGATGTGGTTTATGCATATGATTAAACCCAAGCAGGCCCAGAAGGCACATGTAAGTTACATTAAGAAGTGGTCCAAATGTTCCAGGTCCCCAGTCCTCCTACACTGGCTTCTCCATCCATCTGCATCTCTGACCTCATAGGGAGTTTCCTGCAAGCAGTTGACAGAGTAAGAAAACAGTGTTTGGTTTACAAATGATTCTGCACAATATGCAGGCATTACCTTACATTCCTCTTATGGTACATCACTGAATGTCAATAGTTTCAAGAAACCTTACTAGTGATCAGAACTTCACGCAGGGCAGCTGTCATTCACTTGGCATAGAAGGAGAAATTGCCAGAGGCTTGGTTAAAATGACTAATGGGCTATGGCCAATTGGTTGGCTGGATGGATACAGACCTGGAAGGAAAATGACTTGAAAATTGGTGATAAGAAAATTTGGGAAAGATATAGGCCTCTCTGAAAAGGCAAAAAAATATGGAATTATGTGTATCCTTGTTGTTTAGTCACTAAGTCTTGCCTGACACTTTTGCAACCCCATGGACTCCAGCCCACAGACTCCTCTGTTCATGAGATTTCCCAGGCAAGAATACTGGAGTGTATTGCCAGTTCCTTCTCCAGGAGATCTTCCTGACCCGGGGATCAAACCCACATCTCCTGATTTGCAGGTGGATTCTTTACTAATGAGCCATCCAGGAAGCCTGAGTGTCCTGTGTGAATTTTCACCAAAGGGTGACCTCAGCAGAAATGAAATGTTAGTTGCTTAGTCATGTCTGACTCTTTGTGACCCCATGGGCTATAGCATGACAAGCTCCTCTTTCTATGGGATTCTCCAGGCAAGACTAGAGTGGGTTGCCATTCCCTCTCCAAGAGATCTTCCCCATGCAGAGATTGAAACTTGGTCTCCTGCATTGCAGGTAGATTCTTTACCATTTGAGCCACCAGGGAAGCCTGAACTCAACAGAGCCTGAATTCTCAACAGAGGAGAATTTTAATAATCAAGTTGTTAATATTACCCATTCTGTAACGCCAGCTGGTGTATTTCTTCAGCCACTCCTATTATTGCTCAATGGACTCAAGAACGAAGTGTCTATGGTAAGAAGGATGAAGCTTATGCATGGGCTCAGCAACATGGATTTCCACTCACCAGGGCCAGCTTGGCTTTAGTTATGGCTGAATGCCCAATCTTCCATCAGCAAGACCCAACACCATTCCTGAAAGCAATCAACAAGCTACCTGGTGGCAGGTTGATTACACTGGACTACTTCCATCATGGAAGGGACAGTCTCTTGTTCTTGTTCTTGCCTTAATAGATACTTAGTCTGGATGGAGATTTACCTTTCCTGAATGCAGTGCTTCTACCAAAACTCTCATCCATCAATTTACACAATACTTTATCCATCATCATGGTATTCCACTCAGCATTGCTTCTGATCAAGGGATTTACTTCATGACAGAAATGTAGCAATGGGTTCATGGTCACAGAATTCACTGCTCTTATTGTGTTCCCTTTTGGAAAGGTGGCCTCATGTGTGCAGTCTTTCCACCCCTACTCCGTCATCTGAGAATGGGCCTTGGGCCGAGAACACTTTCTTACCAAGAGATAAAGAGCCCACACAGCCTGTACCAGACTTATCAACTTGTGTGGGAATATTTTTCTCTGTTTCTATCTCAGTAAAAGTAGCTTTGTTCCAGTTAGGCATGTACATCAATGGCCCTCAGGAAAAGCCCCATCTTTTAGTTTTCCAGATTTCATGGAGGAGGGCTCAAAGTCCTTCTAATGTAGCATAAGAGATATGCAGCCAGACAAATGCCCCTTCTTCAGCTGCTTGTAGAAGCAGGATGAGGGGATAAGATGGAGCTTGCTAATCATACCGGATGGACCAATGCACACTCCTGAAGCTAATTTTGCTCCATCTCTTCTCCATGTAAGTAAAGCCCCATCCCATCCATGGCTTGATTGTATTTTGTTTACTTTCACAATTTTGATATCAAGATACAGGTATTTGGTCTTCTGGCAATGTGATGATCTTTGTTATTCCCCCACATAATTTGAGTCCTCCTTTGGCATTAAGTGTACAAGATGCTTTGCTTCACCATCCTGAAGCAGCTGACTTGTTAAAAGTGTGAAATAGCATTTTAAAAACTCAGTTACAGTGCCAGTTAGGTGGCTGTGTCTTGAAGGGCTGAGGAAAGGTTTATTGGAAGACAGTATTTGCTCTGAATCAATATTCAGCATATGGTGCTGTTTCCATGATAGCCAGAATTCACAGAAATCGAGACATCAGGAATCAAGGAATGAAAATTCAACTGGCACTGCTATTACTCCTAGTGACACATAAAAACATGTTTGCTTCTTGTTCCCATAACCATTATTCTGGGTTTGTCTATGAGGGTGTTTTTGGTTGGGATTAATATTTTAATCAGTCGACTGAGTAAAACAGATTGGCCTCCTTAAAGTGGATGATTCTCATCCAATCAGTTGATGGACAGAATAGAACAAAAAGACTGAGTATCAGGAAACTTCTCCTGACTGCTTGAGCTGGGACTTTTTTTTTTTCTCTAGCCTTGGGACTCAGACTGAAACATCAGCTCTTCTTGGGTAGAGTGTGCTAGAATTTTTTAGACTAGAATTCATGCCATGGACTCTCCTGGTTCCCTCTCACACGTATGTTCACGCAATAGAGAACAGATGTCAGTTATATATATTCTGTTTCTCTGGAGAACCCTAATTTAATGTTAAAGAAGAAAAGATGACACAGTGTGTGCTGGCTCCTAAATGCATCCACCAGGAAGACACATATCATTTCTGCTTATATGTCATTGACCAAAGCAATTCCTGTGCTCACCTTGACTTCTAGACTTCTTGACTCCTAGATACTTCTAGGAAGTACAGCCCTTCCTTTTCATACTGTTCATGGGATTGAATGAGATGGTTGGATGGCATCACTGACTTGATGGACATGAGTTTAAGCAAGCTTCGGGAGTTGGTGATGGACAGGGAAGCCTGGCATGCTGCAGTCCATGGGGTCACAAACAGTCGGACACGACTGAACTGAGCAGTTGAACTGACAGCCCTTCCTATACTTGAATGTAGTCAGGAATGCACTTTGGTGATTAATGAATAATGATTAGCACAGTAATTCAATCCATTTATGAAGATACTCTTAATTTGTAGTAAAGTTATTGTCACATTATTTGTCTATACTTTAGGCATGTAATGAAGGTGAAAGCCATAATAGAAGATGGAGAATTAAAGTAAGTTACAAAAAGCAGAAACATACATACAAATTTGAGAGATTTGTGAATATTAATTCATTGGACTATTTATTAAATAATTTAATATATGTGAAGAGCCTAGAATCACCCCTAGTATACTATAAGTTCTCAATTAATATTACCAAGCACTCTTATTATTGTTACAAAATAGAGCTCTACTGATAAAGTTAGATTATCAATAACCCTCTTAAAGAGAGCCTCTTTTTGCAAATATCAAGATAATGATAATTCCTACCATATTGTGACTTATTGCCCTATAATACTCTTTTGTGGCATGGATCACAAAGGTAACAAAAACATTACAGTGAAGCAGAAATGAAATCATGGGATTTTTTTCCATAAATATTGGTTGTGTGTCATCTCTGGAAATAAAACCCCTTGGACTGAGTATTTCCTTTAAAACATTCTGAATTAAATGAAGGGCCCTTGAAAGCTAGGAACAAATGGCATACTTGCTTTGATCTGACATAAACGAGATAGGTACATTTAAATACAGCCCTATTCTAAGTTTCAGTCCAGGAAACTCTGAGCAAACTGTCAGTTAAAATCAGCTACACTGATGACAGATTTTTACAAGAGAGAACCACATAAGGTTAAATAAATGGAGTATACAAACAAGAAAGATGTTTGGAGCCTCTGCTTATGGCCTGCATAAACTAATTAGATCAGCTTTCCGTTGTAATGTAAAGTATTATTTATAGTATATCAGAGCACAGGTTTTCAAATATGAATGAACTAAATTGGATCCCCCAGCCTTAGTCACTTAATAGCTATGATATCTCTTCATAACTTAACCTCCTTAACCTTCTTAAGTTTCAGTGTCCTCATCTTACTATAGATAAAATAATTCCCATAATCTGATAACTTCATAAAGTTATTAGGAAACTTAGCTTCCTTAAGTCTCAGTATCCTCTTCTGTGCTACTAGAAAATAATCTCTGTAATGTAATAACTTTATAAGAATATTATATTAAGCAATAATCTTCAGAGATTAAATGATAACCTTATTAAATGTGTTGATAATGGTGTCTGGCAAACAGATGAACACAGTATGATAACAATTATCATTATTAAATCTAGTACTGACATTCAGCATCTGTTAAATTTGTGAACAGAATATTCATGCTCCAACTATCTACTGCTGGGTAACAAACATCCTGAAACAAAGTGGTTTAAAGTAATAAACTTTTATTAATATTTCACCCAAATTTTGTAGGTCAAGAATGTGTACCAGGCTCAGGTGGGTGATTCATTGGCTCCATATGGTGTCAACTGTGTTGTCAACCACTCAGTGGTATTCAGTTGTCAGATGAACTGTTCAAAAGGGTCCCAGATGGCTTGACTCTAGTGTCTCAAAGGGTATGACTGAAAGTCAGGGCCTGGCTGAGACTGTCACCTACCATCCCTACATGCCATGAGGACTCTCTAGCATGGTAGTCACAGGGTAATGAGACTTCTTAAGTGGCAGTTTACAGTTTCCATGAAAATACTCCAAGGGACAGGAACTGGCATGATGTTACTGCTACTGTGTCCTACTGATAAAATCAGTCACAAAGTCTGTCCACATTCAAGGAGAGGGAACAAAAGACTCAACCTCTCAGGAAGAGGAGTGATCATCTTTATAAGGTCACTGTAATAACCATCATTACAAGGTACACTCTGAGTTCTTTGTGTTGTATTGAAAGCAGCATATCACTATGCATATGGATTATGTAATGTGACATGGTGCACTTGAGTTAGAGTTTTATGGATATGGAGTTTTACATATGGAGCTTAGGAACTAATGTTCCATCTGGCCACTTACATATTGCAGTAGCTCCTTTCTCACAGGGAATGTGAAATACTATATTTTTCAGTATCGTCACTATACTCATGAAATTGATATTCCAAAAAAGACATCAGAAAGTGTTTTCTGTTAAGGGTCAGAGAGTAAATAGTTTAGGCTTTCCGGGCCATATGCTGTGTCCCTCTTCTTTTTCTTTTGTTTTTTAACAACTCTTTAAAAGGTGTAAAAAACAAAACAAAACATCCATGGCACAGAAGGCCGTACAAAAACAAGCCAAGGGCCAGATTTGGTCTGAAGGCTATAGTCTGCTGACCCCTGAACTAATGAAGAGCAATATAAGTATAAATGACTCCAATCCTAAACTATGAAAATGTGTACAAAACAGAAATGAAGATCCTGAAAAATGTAGGATACTCAACCCTAAGTCCTTAGGAGCATTAGAAAAAAGAGTAAAAAAAAAAAAAAACTTGTATTAAGAATTTAATTTGTTCCAAACAGTATTAAGTTCTGTTATGAAATTATCACATTTACTACCTACAACAACCTTAAAGGTGACTTGTTGTACCCATTATATAGATAACAATTAAAATATGAGCTATTTAAAGGCAAGTATTAGAATTTACTTATGTTCAAAATCTAACACATAGACTGATATAGAATAGAATTTAAATACATGTTGGATGAATTGAATTAAATGATGAACTATTGGGGTTCAGAGTTATTCATCAAAAAATCACAGAGGTCCAGAGTTGAGGCCCTGGAATTCAAAAGTGGTTTCTTTATTTTCAATACTTCACAAAACTCTTTCTCACTGTGTTGCCACTTTAACAACTTCTAGCACCAACAATCTGACTTAAAAATAACTTACTACAGCAATATGATTACTGTCCTTAGGAAATTAAGCAGTATTAAGCAGTATTTATCTATAAATGAGGTAAAATAAAGTCTTAACATTTGTTTTATTTTTGCAGAATTTAATTTATGATGTGGGGGAATCTTTGATGTCCATGGTTTATTTATTTCAACCACTCTCTATCTATACTCTTAATTATTACAAGCAAGGACAGGACAGAATCAAGTTTTGTAAACTTTACATATTTTGGGTGACCTTCCTTAAGAAAAAGAATATAGAATAAGACACAAAAATAGTTACAAAATAAATGTCCATTTAAAAACCATAAATTATAAGAAATTTCACATTTTATAGATCTGACAAATAAAAAATGTTTCCTCTAAACCCATAACTCATTAATTAATGGGCTGACATACGTCTATAATACTTCTTTTTTGAAATTTGGTATGACCAAAACTTTTGAAAAAATGCTATATAGACTCAATTTGAAATTGAGGCATATGGAAGAGCAATTGAAATAGATTTTTAAATGTTTTTGCACTGTCTTAAACTTAATAATTGAATAAATACAACATAGTTTGACATATTGATGAATAGCTTACAGTATGAGTTTGTCACAGAAGTATTTGTTTCTTTAGGGTATCTTTATTGCATTGGTGAATATATGGAGTGTCATTTCATGTTCAAGTGCCAGACTTTGTCACTTGATATGGTAACTCCAACACACTGAGATGTAAAAGTCACCCAGCTACACACATACTAACTCTATTTGCAATATTGCAATACATTTGCACCCTCAAACACAGGGACTCTGAAAATCGTCTGTATTTGTAAAATCTCTGCTTAGAAATTACACACACACACACACACACACACACACACTTTCTCAAAAGAATAGTGTGTATCTTCTGCCTTACTGAGTAATTCCTACGAGAGAGAATATTTGTTTTAATTAGATGTCAAAGAGAAGCCCATTTTGCATTTGGAATTTTTTTACCTAAAAATTAGAAGTTTCGGCAGACTTGTTTCTGGCCCCACACACTTAAGCCTTGATTCCACTTCACCACCCATGTATTTTCAGGAACCCACACTAAGGGATATTCTATCACTGTACAGAAGCCATGGCATTGTATCATTGTGCCACCACACAGGGCAACCTGGCACAATGGATGTCAAATTCTTGAGATCCATTCTGTGTCATGGTTGTTATTAATAGAAATAACTGTGAATGAAAACATTCTTAACACACCCAAATTAGATGTATCCTCATCTCAACTTTTCCCCTAACTAGATTCCCCAAAATGCCTGAGTCTCTCTAAGAACATTTAAACAAGTGTGATAGAGGAAATTGAAGAGGAAGGAAGCAGTGTTAGTAACCTATTGTGCTAAAAATTCTTTTCTTGCAAATTTCAAAAACATGTGACTACGTAAAGACATTGTTGCACACCACCCCCTCACCCTAAGGTACTGGAAGAGGTTGATGCAAGTGAGAGACCCTGAATGCATGAGGTTCATTAGCATCACATTAATTCTGCCCAGGGGAGTAATTCAGAAACAGAGAAAGACAGATGGGGATGCCTAAAGAGTAACTTTTGATGGTTGAAGGCAATATTGGTTTATCAGTTCAGTTCAGTTCAGTTCAGTCGCTCAGTCCTATCTAACTCTTTGAGACCGCATGGACTGCAGCATGACAGGCATGCCTGTCCATCACCAACTCCCAGAATTTACTCAAACTCATGTCCATTGAGTCGGTGATGCCATCCAACCATCTCATCCTCTGTTGACCCCTTCTCCTCCTGCCTTCAATCTTGCCCAGCATCAGGGTCTTTTTAAATGAGTCAGTTCTTCACATCAGGTGGCCAAAGTACAGGAGTTTCAGCTTCAGCATCAATCCTTCCAATGAATATTAAGAACTGATGGATAGACTGATGGGATCTCCTTGCAGTCCAAGGGACTCTCAAGAGTCTTCTCCAACACCACAGTTCAAAAGCATCAATTCTTCAGCGCTCAACATTCTTAATAGTCCAACTCTCACATCCATACATGACTACTGGGAAAGCCGTAACTTTGACTAGATGGGCCTTTGTTGGCAAAGGAATATGTCTGCTTTTTGATATGCTTTCTAGCATAATTGGTCATAAATTGGTCATAATTGGTCATAATTTTTCTTACAAGGAGCAAGCGTCTTTTCATTTCATGGCTGAAGTCACCACCTGAAGTGATTTTGGAGCCCCCCAAAATGAAGTCTGTCACTGTTTCCACTATTTTCCTATCTATTTGCTGTGAAGTGATGGGACCAGATGCCATGACCTTAGTTTTCTGAATGATGAGTTTTAAGCCAACTTTTCACTCTCATCTTTCATTTTCATCAAGAGGCTCTTTAGTTCTTCTTCACTTTCTGCCATAAAGGTGGTGTCATCTGTATATCTGAAGTTACTGATATTTCTCCAGGCGATCTTGATTCTAGCATGTGCTTCTTCCAGTCCAGCATTTCTCATGATATAATCTGCATATAAATTAAATAAGCAGGGTGACAATACATAGCCTTGATGTACTCCTTTTCCAATTTGGAGCCAGTCTGTTGTTCCATGTCCAGTTCTAACTGTTGCTTCTTAACCTGCATACAGATTTCTCAAGAGGAAGGTCAGGTGGTCTGGTATTCCCATCTCTTTCAGAATTTTCCACAGTTTGTTGTGATTTACACAGTCAAAGGCTTTGGCTTAGTCAATAAAGTAGAAGTAGATTTTTTTTTGGAACTCTCGTGCTGTTTCAACGATCCAACAGATGTTGGCAATTTGATCTCTGGTTCATCTGCCTTTTCTAAATCCAACTTGAACATCTGAAAGTTCACGGGTCATGTACTGTTGAAGCCTGGCTTAGAGAATTTTGAGCATTACTTTACTAATGTGTGAGATGAGTGCAGTTGTGCAGTAGTTTGAGCACTCTTTGACACTGCCTTTCTTTGGGATTGGAATGAAAACTGACCTTTTCCATTCCTGTGGCCACTGCTGAATTTCCAAATTTGTTGACATACTGAGTGCAGCACTTTCACAGCATCATCTTTTAGAATTTGAAATAGCTCAACTGGAATTCCATCACCTGCACTAGCTTGGTTCATAGTGATTCTTCCGCAGGCCCACTTGACTTCACATTCCAGGATGTCTGGCTCTAGGTGAGTGATCACACCATCATGATTATTTGGGTCGTGAAGGTCTTTTTTATATAGTTCTGTATATTCTTGCCACCTTTTCTTAATATCTTTTGTTTCTGTTAGGTCCATACCATTTCTGTCCTTTATTGTGTTCCCTTTGCATGAAAATTTCCCCTGGTATCTCTAATTTTCTTGAAGAGATATCTAGTCTTTCCCATTCTGCTGTTTTCCCCTATTTCTTTGCAATTATCACTGAGGAAGGCATTCTTATCTCTCCTTGTTATTCTTTGGAAATCTGCATTCAAATAGGTATATCTTTCTTTTTCTCCTTTGCCTTTTGCCTCTCTTCTTTTCACAGCTATTTGTAAGGCCACCTCAGACAACTCTTTTGCCTTTTTGCATTTCTTTTTCTTGGGGATGCTCTTGACCGTTGCCACCTGTAAAATATCATGAACCTCTGTCCATAATTCTTCAAGCATTCTTTGTGTATCAGATCTAATCCCTTGAAATTATTTGTCACTTCCACTATATAATTATAAGGGATTTGATTTATGTCAAAACTGAATGGTCTAGTGGTTTTCACTACTTTCTTCAACTTGTCTGAATTTGGCAATAAGGAGTTCATGATCTGAGCCACAGTCAGCTCCCAGTCTTGTTTTTGATGACTGTATAGAGCTTCTCCATCTTTTCTGCGAAGAATATAATCAAAAGATTCGGTGTTGACCATCCGGTGATGTCCGTGTGTAGAGTCTTCTCTTGTGTTGTTGGAAGAGGGTGTTTGCTATGACCAGTGCATTCTCTTGGCAAAACTCTGTTAGCCTTTTCCCTGCTTCATTCTGTACTCCAAGGCCAAATTTGCCTGTTACTCCAGGTATTTCTTGATTTCCTACTTTTGTAGTCCAGTCTCCTGTAATGAAAAGGACATCTTTTGGGGGGCGTTAGTTCAAAAGGTCTTGTTGGTCTTCATAGAACTGTTCAACTTCAGCTTCTTCAGCATTACTGCTCAGGGCATAGACTTGGATTAGTTTCTTCAGTCAGTGTCTCCCAATAGGAAGCTTCCATAAGCCTCTTATCCTTCTCCATCAGAGAGCAGACAGAATGAAAACCACAATCACAGAAATCTAACCAATCTGATCACATGGACCACAGCCTGTCTAACTCAATGAAACTATGAGCCATGCCATGTAGGGCCACCCAAGATGAACGGGTCATGGTGGAGAGTTCTGACAAAACATAGTCCACTGGAGAAGGGAATGGCAAACCACTTCAGTATTCCTGCCTTGAGAACCCTATGAACAGTATGAAAAGGCAAAAAGATAAGACACTGAAAGATGAACTCTGCAGGTGGGTAGGTCCCCAATATGCTACTGGAGATCAGCAGAGAAATAACTCCAGAAAGAATGAAGATACTAAGTCAAAGAAAAAATAACACCCAGTTGTGGATGTGACTGCTGATGGAAGTAAAGTCTGATGGTGTAAAGAACAATGTTGCATAGGAAACTGGAATATTAAGTCCATCAATCAAGACAAATTTGAAGTGGTCAAACAAGAGATGGCAAGAGTGAACATCGACGTTTTAGAACCAGCGAACTAAAATGGACTGGAATGGTTAAATTTAACTCAGATGAGCATTATATTTACTACTATGGGCAAGAATCCCTTAGAAGAAATGGAGTAGCCATCATAGTCATTGATTTACAGACCGTTGCAAAGCATGATTCTGTAAGGCAAGATAAAACAGAAACTGAGATACTACCTTTGTTTCAGTTACACTTTTTTTAATTGTATTTTTTTCTCATCCTCTCTCATATGTTTTAATTCTGTTTTATAAGAAAGAAGCAAACCTTCCAATTTGTTAGATGAAAAAGAGAAGCTTTATAGCAAATGTCATTGAAAAGACAAGGACAGGTACAATTTCTTTCCCCCAATAAACAGACATGATCAGAAACAGAAAGATGTATTAAACCTCTTAGTGCTGAATTCAGATATATACTGTTGATGATATATACTCTTACTAACCCCAGCTGTTAGTTTAATAATTTATCAAAACACTTGATATTTTATTCATAGATTAGCCAAATCAAAAGCTTCTAATTACATCCATAAAGTTTTTTTTAATCTAGTCTTTTGAAGACACAATTGAAAATCAGTTACACAATCAAAACAAGAATTAAAAAGAATAACCATAAATGGGGCTTCCCTCCTCTCTCATAACCATAAATACAAAAATCAATATTATCTTTCCATCTTATGGTACATCAACAATACTTTATCACAGTCCTAATTAAAGTGTTAAAATGCCACACCAGTCATTAGGAAAAAAATAAACTACAGTGAAATGTGTCTGCGAATGTTGAAAACCACCAGGTACAAATCTATATTGCTTAGGGCTTCCCTGGTGGCTCAGAGGTTAAAGCGTCTGCCTCCAATGCGGGAGACCTGGGTTTGATCCCTGGGTCGGGAAGATCCCCTGGAGAAGGAAATGGCAATCCACTCCAGTATTCTTGCCTGGAGAATCCCATGGATGGAGAAGCCTAGTAGGTTACAGTCCACCAGGTCGCAGAGTCGGACACGACTGAGCGACTTCACCTCACCTCACCTTTATGTATATAGCAAGTACTTGCCTTGCCATTGGAACTTGTATTTCCACCTGTGACTAAATAGAATAACTGCTGTTTTATAGGGATTATAGTTGAAACCCATATCATCTATTTGGTAGGGCTTTTAACCCAGCTTCACTTCTATAATTTATTAAAAAAGTGCTGAAACAGCCACTTAGAACATATTACTGCTTTCAAAGTCAATGTAAGTCTGAAATGTATTGACAGTTTCCAGGTATTGGTTCTAGGTCAGGTTAATTATCAGTGTAACTGACAGAGATGAATAGTGATTTCATTTTAGCCATCCCTGTTCATTTTGGAGGTGAACTTCCACTTCTATTAATGGTTACCCAGACCTAGTCAATGGCATCATCTAGCCACAAGGGGGCTGAGAAGAGTAATCCTATACTAGGTCCAGAAGTTAGCAAGCAAATACTGTATTTGGGGAAAGGTCCCAAGGATTACCATATAAGGATGAGCATATATCACTGAAAAATTCATTGCTGGTAAAGTAGTTAATCAAATTTACTATATTATCCATCCTAGAAACATTCTACATTTTGTATTTTCTAAATTTTAATGAGTTAAATTTGATTGAGTAATGTTTTATATTACCTGGTATTGGTAATTAACATAAGTGATCTAGTTAGCATAGGTCAACATAGGGAATAAAATTTATAAAGCTAATTCATAATTTTCAACCATACTTAGTACAAGCAAGATCATTTATTTGAGTATTAATACAATCCATTATAACGAGATATTTTTTCCCCAAACCCTTAATATATTATCTAGGCTTAGAGGTCATTAGTCACAGTAGCTTTTGACATATCCTGCCATGGTAGTAAAGAAATGCCAAATGTCTCAGGAAAGGGCATTGGAATGTTCAGTTTTACCATAGATAAAGACAGGGGACAGCCTCAGATGGTCAAAAATAATAGGATATACTGTTTTGACCTATCAAGGGTCTTTCTCCCAAAAACTCACCCAGATTTTGCAAAATACTGTTTTCCTCTCAAGCTTAGATATTTGCAAATGTATAAAAATTACCGTAAAGTTGGAAAAAATCCATAATCTTGTAAATAAAAAATGCATTTGTCAGTTACAGTATCTGATTAGATAGATTTCACATAAATTTAAAATCTATGTTATATTGAATATATTTTGACATTTAGAACTCTAGAAAAACATTCCCTCAATTTGTCTGTGCTTAAAGTGAAATATCGGAGAAGGCAATGGCACCCCACTCCAGTACTCTTGCCTGGAAAACCCCATGGACGGAGGAGCCTGGTAGGCTGCAGTCCATGGGGTCGCGAAGAGTCGGACACGACTGAGCGCCTTCACTTTCCCTTTTCACTTTCATGCACTGGAGAAGGAAATGGCAACCCACTCAAGTGTTCTTGCCTGGAGAATCCCAGGGATGGCAGATCCTGGTGGGCTGTCGTCTATGGGGTCGCACAGAGTTGGACACGACTGAAGCGACTTAGCAGCAGCAGCAGCAGCAAAGTGAAATATTTCTATCAGGTGTCATTTTTAAACAAAAACACTACATTTAAACCAGCAAATCACACTGACTATAAACTAATATTTAAGTAAACTCTTAAAATTATTTTCATGAATTTCTTTTTCTCTTAAGTTTTTGTACTAGACTTACGGAAATGTTTAATATTATTCAAATAGGCAGTATGAATCAACTTAGTTTAGTTCTTAGCTTGTGTTCTTCTACTACTGGTATATTGCATTATATGGCTTTGCATTACATGATCTCATGATTTACACGGTATAACTTGTTCTATTTCTTGGCTGGAGACCAATTAAATAACCACTGATGCAAGCAGTTATTACCTGCTTAAAAGGAAATCTGTGGTTTCCTTATTTAAACTGCTGAGTTTTAATGTCCATCAAAAAGTCTGTTATTTCAATGAATAATTTAGCCATTTAGGTATACTACACATTTTAATACTACAAGCATGAATTTAAGACTGCAAAAGATTCCTGTAGTTTCTCACAGTCCCAGGAATCATACTTGCTGTAAGTCGAGTTATGCTTACTATTAAAATGACAGGTTTAAGGGACAGTCATTTTTTATTATTTAGAGAAAGAAAACTAAAGTATCAAGTTTACCAGAAGTAGTTGGAGAAATGATTGATCGTAAAGACCTCAAAAACGTGTTTACACATACGTAAGTGGATACAGATGACCGAACTTCGAAAAAGTTAAAAGGTCAACGGATTTCGAGATGTAGGGATGTCATTTCCTCAGTTTGTCCCTTGGTGGCGTTCTTGAGTCACTTTCTCCCTTCCCGTCAAACTGCTTTATATTTCTTTCCAGAACTGGCTATCATGTTTACTGTATTTAACCTTTTTTCTTGTATTATCGTAAATACAGCGTCTATAATGAATGAAAGCCCCCTAGAGATCATATCTCTGGCACGTACTTCTTTGTATTCATTCTAACCCATAAACTTTTGTTGTTGTTTTTCCTCTTCCTGTCTTAAGGTTTATACTACAACACGGACCCTGAATGCTATTTTTCAGTTCAGTCATTGATTTTTTTTTTTTTTTTACTGCAAAGCAGTTTTAAGTAAGGAAGGTTAGTCGATAAATTTAAAAAGAAAAACCAAAAACTACCAAGTATTGTAAGATATTGGCATAGAAAAGAAATCGTTGACCGAGCTTTTATTGTCTATTAGAATGGAGTGATATTTCTATAATAAATTTTCCTTTTGAACCTTCGTTTCAAAGGGACATTTCTTTTTATTGTCCTTAAAAAATTTTTTTTTCAACATTCTCTCAGATACTTTGGTTCATACAAGGGATAACGTTGTATCTGATCAAGGCGAGTTTTAGGACACTGATCTCATTTTCTCTAATTCTGGACCCCAAAGCAACAGCAGCGGCAGCGGGCTCTTTAATTTATTGCAGCCGGTTACACTTTCGATTCCATTTCCTTCTGAACCCTTTCCTCTCAGGTTGAGAAGATAAATGCAGCCTCGGGTTTGAAGGGCCGGGCGGGGTTTGTGGGTGGGAGCGAACCCCGATATCATACTCCCTTGTGAAGTCTCGTACCGCCGGGGATTTAGCCCCCCGGTTGCATTTAATGAAATTGCTGAGCACTTGTGACACTGGCTCTGAGACTGCGGAAATGGGGCGGGGGTGGGGGAATCGGCTTCTTGCCTCCATTCATCCTTCGCGCCGGCTGGAGGCAGGAGTTGGAGTGTCAGTCCCTAGACAGGGGGCGGAAGAGGACGGGAGCTCCGACCGCGGCAAGGGCGCTCGGAAGGCTCTCCTCACCTCGCCCACAACCCTACCCCGCCCATTCCGTTCCTTTTCCCAGGAACCCTTCGAACGACCAGGCAAATCTGCCAATACTCCTGGGCTGCTCTGGCGGAAAGGTCGGAGCCGGGGAACGTGGGGGAAGGGAGAAGCCAGAAGGCTTCCAGGCCTCGGCAGTCTGGCCACGCTATTCTCCATGCCCGGCACGTCGGACCCATTTCCCACGCCGGTTTGGCTGCGCGGCGGAGTTGGTAGGGATGAGAGTGGGGAGGGCAGGCTGGTGACTCGCAATGAGGAAACCACTCCACTGTGAAGGACGCCGCCCCCCCTCCCCATTCCACCCCACCTCCTGGTCATCTGGATGAAAATTTCAACGCTCTAGGGAAAAGCCGCCTACTCTTCGCCCCCACGCTGGTGTGCGCCTAAAGACTGCGCGTCGGAGCGGTGGGCGCACGGGCTTGTTCAAGTTTACAGTCTGGCGAGGCAAGAGGGAGTGTACAGTGTCTCTGCCTACGCGGCTGCCCGAAGTTTGCAAAATCTTAGGAAAGGCGGCGAGAGGACTGAGTTTACTGCACCATATTGCCGCGTATTGGAATGCGCGGGCTTCCGTCTTGGACCCTGGAAAAAACGGGACTGGGGATCTCAGAGAGACAGCGTTCTGATTAACCAGAGTTTGCTCAATACAAGGGGAATTTGGCTTTATTGACACTTAGCCTGCCGCTTCTGCGCTGCGGCGCCCGCCCCCGCCCCCCGGCTCTAGACTGCGGCGGTGAGCACTGAGTCTGCGCGCCGAGCAGTTCTCGCTGATGCTGCAGATATAGAGCGGAGAGGCTCCGGTGCCTGCAAGGGGTAGGAGGTGGAGAGACAGGGGGTGGGGAGGCGGGAGGAAAGGCCGGATTCCCGGCCTGGCCTCAGAGGAGGAGCCACTACCCCCAGAGTGCTACTGTTTTAGCAGACTGGAAAATACTCGCCAGCTCCCTGGCACAAACCACGATTGCTTCAACCTCCGCACCTCTACGATCCCCCATAGGGAATGCTTGGAAATCTCTGCCGCCTCTCCCCCAATTCCTGCTGGCTGCGCCCGCCTAAATAACCGCGCGCTATGTCTGCTCAAAGACTTTATTGGTGTTTGTCTTTAAATCATTCCGCCGCCCCACATAGGTATCGTAAAGGCAGAGTACTCACTCTGGCCGTATTTCTTTCTCTTTTCTTCTTTTCGCTTAAAATTTTCCTTTAAGTGGAGGACCTTAAATGCCTTTAAATTGGGCAAACCGGCTGAGGACTAACCAAAACCTAGTAGCAGCCCCCATTCTTTTTTTGAGATGCTAAGAATTTCCTCCAAGTATTTCCTACCCACCTCAACCCCCGCTAATCGTGGCTAGGCCCCCTTGTTTAACTGCCGCTGAAATAAATGAAGAGTAAATGTCTATAGTTCGGAAAACGCGACCAGACTTGAAATCCGATGAGGCGAGCTGCGGTGGCAGTGTCTGAAAAACTGGGGAAGCCTCGTGTGGGGGAACACCATCTACGTTCTAGTGGCACAAAGTCAAAAGGAGAGAAAAGGAGCTAGGGACAGTTTGGTACACAAAGTTGACATTAAAGTTTATTTCCCTTTTATCCAGATAGGTGACGCTACACTTTGCCAGTTACTAAAAGCTGCAGGTTTCTGCTCAGAAAATAATATCGAGGCTACCTCCATGTGTTTATTCCCCAGGCGTGCGCACACAAGGTCTACCCCGTAAGCAAGCACGGCGACAGGAATGCCAAGCATTTAAACAAAGACAGAGCACCCTCCCCCTCCCCAAACCCCAGCCCTCCTAACTCTGTGTTCCCAAAAAAGGATCGCTCTCCCACTCTCTCAGGAGTTCGCAGTTCTCTCTTAACGACTGCAGCCCACCATGGTTTCTCAGAACACCAGCGTAGCTCCCTGGCCACACGCTGGGTCCCTGAAGCCACAGCTGACCAACCCTTAACCAAGAAGCTAATTCGCAAACCAGAGACAGTGGGTGGGGGGCAGGGATGAAGAACATACTCTGAGAAGGGGAAGGAGAAACGTTTGCTGACACATGTTCCGCGCTCTCACACACGCTCTCGGCATTAGCTAGAGCCAGAAGGAAATTTACCAGCCCCAGGGAGGGAAAGCAAGTTCCCCCAGAAGGCAGCGGCTGCACTCGCTCGGGAAGGAGAGGGACAAGCTTTGGCTTAACGGGGACTTGTTAGGATCGCGCACACTTGGAGTGGCCCCCGGAGCTGAAACTGGGCTTTCCGGAGCGGGGCGGCTGGCTAATGCTCCCTCCTGTCTCCCTCCCCCTCGATCCTCCTCCCTCCTTCTCTGAGAGTGTGTAGTTTCTACGGCTCCACTGCTACCGCCGCCGCAGTAGCGTCAGGGACAAGCTTGAGCCGCAAGCAAGGCAGAGAGCTCCGAGCAGCAACCATCACTTTGGGCAAACTTGCGGGTTTCCGGCTCGCGGCTGGCGAGCTGGAGCTTCCCACTTGCCATTCAGTGTCTTAGAGCCGTGGCAGCCAAAGGGGCGGCGGGAGCGCTAGCACTAGACTCTCCCAGACACCAGAGGGGACGAGACAACTGCGGAATTCACCCGCCGTGCCAGGGCACTTCCGAGGCAACAACCGACTGGCACTTTTTCTCCCCTTGGCAAACTGTGTTTTTTTTTTTTTTTTTTTTTTTTAAGCTTCTTGGCAGATGTCTCTGACTCCACCTCCCCCCACCCCATGCCTTGTGCTTTTCTTCGGAAATCCGGACAGAATTGGGCATCTTTGTTAATTGCCGTTGGGGGAGCCCGGCTGGGGTCTTTCGCCAGGCCAGCGTCGCCTGCCCACCAAGCCTGGTTTGCTCACCTTTGAACTGCAAAGGGATCAAGTTCAGCTCGAGTTGCCTGTATTGGGACTGGGAAAAAGGAGAGGGAGCGCGAGGGAGAGAGGAGTGGGAGAAGGGGAAAGGGGAAACGGGAGGAGGGAGGAGAGAGGAGGAGGAGAGAGGGAGGGGAGGGATCGAGAGAGAGAGAGCGGGGAGAGAGAGAGGCTGCAATCTCCTCCCTGAATCGCGCACAGCGCTGCAGATCCCAGTGCTCTGACATGCGGGCCGAATGCAGGTGAGGAAAGGCACGGACTCTGCGGCTGAGAACACAAACTTGGGCACCGCGCGGTGCGCACGGCTCAGCCTTCACCCCCGCGGGCGAACGGCTGCTGCGGTTTCAAGCGGCGGCTTCGAGACTAATGACCTTGCGCAGAGTTGTTAAGAGAAAAGAGAAACCCAAGCTCTCTGGGTGAGACGGGACCGACACTCAGGGCGTCTCTGAAGATGGCTCGGGCTGCTTTTCCGCGCACGGGGGGAACCCGGACGCGGACCGCTGTGTGACTCGAGTCGTCTCCACTGCACGGTGCCCGAAGCGACCTGCCGGGATTTTTCATTCTCGTTCTGTTGACTGGCTCCCCCGCTGCCTGATCGGAGTCGGAGTTGAGACTGGCTTGTTGCTGGCCCTAGCACCTCTTGCAGGAAGCGACTCACGTTTGCCTGGGCAGTCGGAGCAGAAGCTGGGTCTGGAGTGAGTGCCTGGAACGTGAACTGGACTCAACTCGAGTAGCAGCAAAGACGAGCTGGGTTGGCAGGCGGGGGAGGCTGCCGGCTTGCTCCCGGCCGCTTCCCGGCTCCACCGCCCGCCTGCCGGAGCGGTTCCAGCCCCATCTGACTGAGCAGTGACGGGAGCCCGGGTTCCTCTGCCGGTTGCGGGTATGACTCTGGGGGGGCGCCGAGCCCGCGGCGCGCAGTGTCCCGTGAACTGTGAGTACTGCGACTGAACGGCGGCTGGCTAGCGGGCGATTAGCACCCATTGCATAAATTATGAAACAATAACTTTCGGAAGAAGCAAGAGGAGGAAAAAAAAAAAGAAGGATCTATCGCTGGTCCCTCCTGGCCGACTCTGGACGCTGCTTTTGCCCCCTCCCTACGTTCCCTCTTGCTTCTTCCCTTCCCGGAGAGGGGAGAGGACTGGGAGGAGGGCAGGCCACGGGCCCCAGAGGAGGGGGGCGCCAAGGGGCCGTAATTAGAAGGAGCAGTAGCAGCAGCAGCAGGAGAAGATGCTGAGGATGCGGACCATGGGATGGGCGCGCGCCTGGTGTCTGGGCTGCTGTCTCCTCTTGCCGCTCTCGCTCAGCCTAGCGGCCGCCAAGCAACTCCTCCGGTACCGACTGGCCGAGGAGGGCCCAGCAGACGTCCGCATCGGCAACGTCGCCTCGGACTTGGGCATCGTGACCGGCTCCGGTGAGGTGACTTTCAGTCTCGAGTCGGGCTCAGAGTACCTGAAGATCGACAATCTCACCGGCGAGCTGAGTACGAGCGAGAGGCGCATCGACCGCGAGAAACTGCCCCAGTGTCAGATGATCTTCGACGAGAACGAGTGCTTCTTGGACTTCGAGGTGTCGGTGATCGGGCCCTCGCAGAGCTGGGTGGACCTGTTCGAGGGTCGAGTCATCGTGCTCGACATCAACGACAACACGCCCACCTTCCCGTCACCCGTGCTCACGCTCACGGTGGAGGAGAACCGGCCGGTGGGCACTCTCTACCTGCTGCCCACCGCCACCGACCGCGACTTCGGCCGCAATGGCATTGAGCGCTACGAGCTGCTACAGGAGCCCGGGGGCGGCGGCGGCGGCGGCGGCGGCGGCGAGGGCCGGCGCGCCGGGCCTGCCGACAGCGCCCCCTACCCCGGGGGCGGCGGGAACGGCGGGAGCGGCGGCGGCCCCGGGGGCTCCAAAAGGAGGCTGGACGCGCCAGAAGGCGGCGGCGGGACCGGCCCCGGCGGACGCAGCAGCGTGTTCGAACTGCAGGTGGCCGACACCCCGGATGGCGAAAAGCAGCCGCAACTGATCGTGAAGGGGGCGCTGGACCGCGAACAGCGCGACTCCTACGAGCTGACCCTGAGGGTGCGCGACGGTGGCGACCCGCCTCGCTCCTCTCAGGCCATCCTGCGGGTGCTCATCACCGACGTGAACGACAACAGCCCCCGCTTCGAGAAGAGCGTGTATGAGGCTGACCTGGCCGAGAACAGCGCCCCGGGGACCCCCATCCTTCAGCTGCGTGCCGCCGACCTGGACGTGGGGGTCAACGGGCAGATTGAGTACGTGTTCGGGGCGGCTACCGAGTCCGTGCGGCGGCTGCTGCGCCTAGACGAGACGTCCGGCTGGCTCAGTGTCCTGCACCGTATAGACCGCGAGGAAGTGAACCAGCTGCGCTTCACGGTCATGGCCCGCGATCGCGGGCAGCCTCCCAAGACAGACAAAGCCACGGTGGTCCTTAATATCAAGGACGAGAACGACAATGTGCCATCCATTGAAATCCGCAAGATCGGGCGTATCCCACTCAAGGATGGGGTGGCCAACGTGGCCGAGGACGTTCTAGTGGACACCCCCATCGCCCTGGTGCAGGTGTCTGACCGAGACCAAGGCGAGAATGGAGTGGTCACCTGCACCGTGGTGGGCGACGTGCCCTTCCAGCTCAAGCCGGCCAGTGACACAGAGGGCGACCAGAACAAGAAAAAGTACTTCCTGCACACCTCGGCCCCTTTGGACTATGAGACCACCAGGGAGTTCAACGTGGTCATAGTAGCGGTGGACTCCGGCAGCCCCAGTCTCTCCAGCAACAACTCCCTGATTGTCAAGGTGGGAGACACCAACGACAACCCGCCTGTCTTTGGCCAGTCAGTGGTGGAGGTGTACTTTCCTGAGAACAACATTCCCGGAGAGAGGGTAGCCACGGTGCTGGCTACAGACGCGGACAGTGGGAAAAACGCTGAAATCGCCTACTCGCTGGACTCTTCCGTGATGGGGATCTTTGCCATCGATCCCGATTCTGGGGACATTCTCGTCAATACCGTGCTGGACCGCGAGCAGACTGACAGGTACGAGTTTAAAGTTAACGCCAGAGACAAAGGCGTCCCCGTGCTACAGGGCAGCACCACAGTGATTGTTCAGGTGGCTGACAAGAATGACAATGACCCTAAGTTCATGCAGGACGTCTTTACCTTTTATGTGAAAGAAAACTTACAGCCCAACAGCCCCGTGGGAATGGTCACAGTGATGGATGCTGACAAGGGGCGCAATGCAGAGATGAGCCTATACATAGAGGAGAACAGTAACATCTTTTCCATTGAAAATGACACGGGGACTATTTACTCCACGATGTCTTTTGACAGAGAATATCAGACCACATACACTTTCAGAGTCAAAGCTGTAGATGGGGGAGATCCTCCTAGATCTGCAACAGCCACGGTCTCTCTCTTTGTGATGGATGAGAATGACAATGCTCCCACTGTCACCCTTCCCAGAAATATTTCCTACACTTTACTGCCACCTTCAAGTAACGTCAGGACAGTAGTAGCTACAGTGTTGGCAACAGACAGTGATGATGGCATCAATGCAGACCTTAACTACAGCATTGTGGGAGGGAATCCCTTCAAGCTGTTTGAGATTGATTCCACCAGTGGTGTGGTTTCCTTAGTGGGAAAACTCACCCAAAAGCATTATGGCTTGCACAGGTTGGTGGTGCAAGTGAATGACAGTGGGCAGCCTTCCCAGTCTACCACGACTCTGGTGCATGTGTTTGTCAATGAAAGTGTTTCTAATGCAACTGTGATTGACTCCCAGATAGCCAGAAGCTTGCACACCCCACTCACCCAGGATATAGCTGGTGACCCAAGCTATGAAATTAGCAAACAGAGACTCAGTATTGTCATTGGGGTGGTTGCTGGAATTATGACTGTGATTTTAATCATCTTAATTGTAGTGATGGCAAGATATTGCCGGTCCAAAAATAAAAATGGCTATGAGGCCGGCAAAAAAGATCATGAAGACTTTTTTACACCCCAACAGCATGACAAATCTAAAAAACCTAAAAAGGACAAGAAAAACAAAAAATCTAAGCAGCCACTCTACAGCAGCATTGTCACTGTAGAAGCTTCTAAACCAAATGGACAGAGGTATGATAGTGTCAATGAGAAGCTGTCAGACAGCCCAAGCATGGGCCGATACCGATCAGTTAATGGTGGGCCTGGCAGTCCTGACCTGGCCAGGCATTACAAATCTAGTTCCCCCTTGCCTACTGTCCAGCTTCACCCCCAATCACCAACTGCAGGAAAAAAACACCAGGCCGTACAAGATCTACCACCAGCTAATACATTTGTGGGAGCAGGAGACAACATTTCAATTGGATCAGATCACTGCTCTGAGTACAGCTGTCAAACCAATAACAAATACAGCAAACAGGTAAGATGCATCCCACATATATTTAAATATCTAAGACAGGGCATCTTCTGCAAAGTCTTATCTTCACTCTTAAAGCTATTAGTTAAATTTTTAATAGCAGGAAATTAATGTTGGTGTAATTCTTATACCACTTATTTAGTAGAAGACATTTACAAAAGGTACACCACTATAGTTTGCACCTTATACCAGAGTGTACTAAGTTACAGAAGAAAACACTGTAAGTGGTATTTTACGCTTCTCTTAGTGTTTGACAACTCTAATTCATGCTACATTTTTTGTTTCCAGATAAATATCTGTGAATTGTTTGGATGGCTAGTTTTAACCTAAAATTCTTTTCTTTTGTGCTACTAAGTGGATAATTTTATCCAAAGACAAAATTTCTAAAGTTACTACTGCTGTCTATGCAAATTGGACACTAAATAGTTTTAGCTACATTATACATTATGCAGAATTTTACAGATACGCAGATGCTGATTCATGCAAATGAAGTATCAAGTCTGAGATATTGAAATGCTGACTGACAAAAATGCTGACTTAAAAATATTTAATGATATGTAAATGCCATAAAAAACTACATTTTAATATTTCAGTATCTATACAATTAGGCTTTTATGAGGATATGCAGTTGGCATTTGTAGTATATGTATTTGGTATGAAAAGTTCATAAGTAAAAGTAAATTGCATGAATCATGTATTATTTAAACCAAGTAACAAAAATGTTCATGTTTGGTGTACTGTGTGTGAGAATATTTTGGTATGCATTGTGATATGTTGAGACTATAAAGGTTTTATGGAATATTTGACACAGTTGTTTCTCAGTGAAATGTGGAAACTGAAAAAAAAGCAAAGTATATTCTGAGGTGAACTTCAGAAAATATATAATTTATTTTTGAAAGTTTTGTTTTGTGTAATGTGTGTGTGAGTGTATAACTCACAAAGTTTACTTTTCTCACCCATCAACATTTGACACACAACAAATGAAAACCGTTTAGAAACGTCTGTATCTAAAGCTGTAGCAACTCTGCTAATAAAACATTACATATTTCTTACCGCCAGAACATTTCAGGAAACATATTTATGTCTGTCAAGCAATATCCAATAAAGAATGTTCTATTAAATATGTTTTGCATGTAGAATGTGTGATCTTAAAATAATTGAGGCAATGTAAAAAGTTTATTTTATAGCCTCACTGAAGATGTTATTGATGGGCTCATTAAAGGTATAGAAAAGAGATAAATATTAATTTCATATTGTTTTATATAATTTTAAAAATAAGCATTATAAAGAAATGTTTTTGATGTATTCCTTTATTGTAGCTATTTGCATAAGGAGAAATAGTATGCTTTTATATCCAGTTACCAAAGCAATCCAAGAAAACACAGGTTTGAACTACATTGAATTAAATGACTTTTAAAAAGATGTCTTTTCAAGTACGTGAGTCTTATTTCCTAACAGCACTTTTATAATATCAGTTATAGAACCCACAAATAGAGATTTGTAGAGATTTCTTTAGAAAATGATAATTTGTTAAGAGAAAGCATGTGAAAAGATCTTTATGCAGAATACATACTTCACTGTCATCTTAAAAGAACTTTGTATCCTGTGGTTGCATTCTAAATTATGTAATCTTAAACTTTTGAGTGGACATATCAAGTGGCAGATTTATAGATATTATATACATGTTCTGTATATATATGTTCTGTTCCTCCTATGTTCTGTTCTGTCACTTAAGCTTTACTTGACTCATCAAATAGGGTTAGCTCTATATTCTTGAATATTTAAAACAGCCAATATCAAGAGTGTGGTGGCATCCTGTCTAAAAGGCAAAGTGATATGCTTATAAATAAACTAATGTATGGTGTTAGTCTCTTAACTGAACAAGGAAGTCCATATATCAGAAGAGAAAACCTACAAAGCCGTTCAAATGAACCATGCAGTTTGCCAAAAGTAACTTTGGAAAACGTGTATGTTCTTAAGCACTTGAAAGATGTATAAAATTTTAATCACAATAAACAGCTGATCTAAAATGAAATAAAGGCAAATGAAATACATTCCCCTTAATGTAATTAGTGATAGTAATTGATATGCTTCATCTACTCAGTATTGCTGTCAGGAGACAAGGGATCCATTTACAAATTTACATTCTGTTTTGACATCTGGCATAATGAGATCTTTTTTGTTCTCATTTTTGTTTGTGCTGTAGATAGATGATTTTCTATATTTGTTTTTAAAAGATATTGCCTTTTTAAACATAACCAAAATGTATTTTCTTTGATTAAACCTGAATTTTTTTAAATTCAGAGTTTTCTTATAATTTCTCCCCTTTAATGCTGAATTTATGTAAAGAACATCTTGAGAGTTGCCATTTTTAAATTTCATATGGTAGGGATTAATTAAAAAATAGAATTTATCTGACATAAAGCCTTTATTAATTTATAATTTTCCTGAATTACCTTATTATAGTTCCTTATTTGTGATACAATGAAAATGATGTCTATTCCAGTGTTTTTATCTTCATGAGAATAAGTGTTGCTCCTAAGTTCTGTTAATGGTTAGGCTATAATGAGTTAAACAGCTTTGTAGAAATGAAAGTTTGTAAAAAATGCCCCCTCCTCTTTTTTGTTTGTTTTCATGGGTTCTAGAGACAGTCAAATCAATCTTCTATAGTTAACTCCTGGGCAGAATCTGGGAGATAATGTGTTGCAGAGATACTGGAATTATTTCACAAATCCGCACATTTGATGACGTAGCCCAGGTTTTCATACTTCAGGCCTTTGCAATTCAAACAAGAGCCCTTGTTCTCAACTAAATAATGTGTCTAATTGAGAAAAATGGGGATCGTTGACAGCATTAAGTATCCACCTTTTCATTTCATTCTTCCTTTCCTTTGTAAATCTGGCCTTGGTGGTTGTTAAAGTTTTGTGACCTGGAAGTTCAACTGTGCTTTTGATTTGTAAAATGAAAGCAGAAACATTCTGTTTTCTATTCATTTTACTATGTGTTAAGTATTTTTCAATTGTCTTTAAAATAATATATTTTCAAAAGATTAATAGACAATATAAAACTATAGTTCCTACTTTGCATATTATTTTCAACTCCTGTCGATCTTATCTTTGCCATGATGTTATTTAGATAATGTACTGGCAAGTAAAAATTTCATTTTATTTAGTAAATGGAAGGTAATGTACTTTATTTTTGGCAAGCAGATAGAGGATACAGCTTGAATAAACATTAACTTAAAACTCTACTTGTAGCTGATTCTGAAATACTCAAGAAAAATTCATATTAACTGCAGTGACAGTTTCTTTTGCCTAAAAGAACTGCTGAATGTCGTCAGAATAATGTTCCCTTTAATTGATCAATTTGTGGTCAATATATATATCCATTATATACTTTGTAAAGATATGGCAGAAATTATTTTTTAATTACTTAGATTTTGGAAGCAAGAAATGACTTGCCATCATCTATTACAGTTCTAAGCTCTAACAAAACTGAGTATCGATTTATTTGTGAATGTATGTTATACCATATGTATTATAGTGGAAATGCATTTGCATGGTGATGCCAACCACAGCTTTCTGCTTTAACTCCATAAGCATTACTTCTACAATATGGTTCTGCTATCTATGACCAAGGACACTTTGAAGAGGCAGAATGAATCTGCATATGGTGGGATTTCTGTTACATACGGCCGGAAATCATAGACAAGAGGCTAGTGACTGATGAAAGTTAGACAGTGTCTTTAGTCAGGAGCTATCTACCAAACAGTTCTCGACTTTCTGGATGTCTGTAAATCAAGGAAAGGGTCATTCACTGATTTGATCTGCAACGGATATACAGTTTTTCTGAAGTCCAGATATGACCATTTGAACCTTATCTCAAACTTCTTCTAAGTCAATTAATGAATTTGACCGAAAACCACAAAATCAATTTAATAATTGTAAGTAAATCATGCAGCTGGACAACTGTAACAAAAACATTCTTTCTTGTTATCTTTTGAGTAAGTACATATCTCATGTGGAAAAGCATACTCCTGTGATAAATATGTATCATAACCACCCCCTTCTCTCTTGCTCTTTCACACACACCCATACAGACACACAAACAGATGTATTCGTGTAAACTAACTATGGTGCTATTAGGCTCTTATTTACTGTGATATTCATACACTGATATGTAGAAAAGACTTAAACTTTAAACACAAGCAAAACTGACACAAAATATATCATAATCAAATGTTTAATGTCAAAATTTCTAGAGATATCACATTTTACAATTAAAAGATATTAACCAAACCAATCTTCTCACTTTGTAGAAGAAACTGAGGCTTAGTTTGAAAGTTAGTTTGACTGAGATCATAAGATTATCAGGGCTATAATGTAGACTAGCGTACAACTTATGGAATGCAGAGTCCAGGGTTCTTTTTTTTAATCATTCTACCAGTAGGAAAAAAAAAATTAAATTTCTGTAACTTTTTCTGTATTTCAATAGTGACAGAAATCTCTTGAGGTTTTCTTATGTAGATATAACTATATATTTGGCTTTCAAAACTGATGTTTTTTAACAGTAGTATATAATTCTGCTTTGGGTTCTAGTTTTTATCTGTAAAATTATTGGGGAAATTGTATTCAAATTTTATAGATTTTTAACAGAAATTCATAGTTTCCCCCCCTTATATAGGATAACAATTGATGGCATTCATTAAAATAACTTAACATGGTTTAGAACATATATTCAGCAAGTTAAGAGGATTTTTCATTTTAGCAGAACAATGACAGTAGACATAAGCTCCTATATAGCATTTAGTATATCCTCAATAAAAACGTATTTGTAATGGAAATGAATGAAGCTTTCTATATGTTGTTTATGAAAAAAAACTTTCTATGCATTCTAATTGGGATGATCTTTTACTTTTTTCATCAGTAGTGATGATTCCTTTGGCTGGCTTCTACACTGTTTTTCATTTTGCCAACTTTGCAGATGCACTTTACTTGAATAGTGTCCTTAACACACAATTGTGGACTATTTTTTTCCTCTAATTTTTTAAAGAAAGTGCCATTTTATTATTTTTCAGTTGAATTGCTTCCTTGGTAGGCAGTTTACCAATCTAGCTTTTTCTATTCTAAATTTAAATATTCTATTTACCAATATTCTATTGGTAAAATACAAATTGGTGAAGTTATTAATTCCAAAAGTAAAACCCATACTGTTTTTAAAGCTAAATAAAATGTAATGAAACCATTGCTTTATCGTAACCACCAATGCTTTCAGATATTTTAACATTCCTTTTCCTAGAAGAGGATAGTACAGGTTATATATAGAAAATTTAGTATGATAATTGTTTAGAGTTTTATGTTTAACCTGTATATACCAAATTCTAGGCTATAGCAAAGCTCATCATCCATTTATTTACATTTATGACTCTATGGAAATAGTAGAATCTTTGTGCATATATATATATACACATATATATGTGTGTGTATATATATCTATATATACACACACATACATAAAGAGAGAGTCAGCTTTGTTTTTCTATCTTATTTATTTTAAAAGCCCTTAGAATCTTTTCTAAAGCAGTGACTCTGTTTCAGAACATTACACAGTGCTTTATTTAGCATTAGTGTTGTGGGAGAAATCACATTCCAAGAAGAATTGAGCTGAAACCACTAAAACTAATCTTAATTATCACTTCTGGTGAATTAATGTTCTAAAGGCAGATAAAGGGTTATTTTCAGGAATTTAGTGATGTTTGTATTGAACTCTAATGCTGTTTATAAACAAAAACAACTTAAAACTATTACAGCTTCCAACTAGGATTCATCCAAGTTGACTTTTTCCCACCTGAATGTATTTATTATTTACAAACACATAATTTGCAAATAAGAATTCTCTTCTCCAAAACCTCCACCACAACATTCCAATTTTGGGCATAAGCCATTGGGGAAATTTCTTCATAAGAGTTTTTTTTTTTTTTTACCTGCTTAAATTTTTATTTTCCTTCTTTCAGATGCGTCTACATCCATACATTACTGTGTTTGGCTGAATTCCACTCAAATATGATGCTCCATTATGCACCATACTCTGATGACCTTGCTACTTCGAAACCTGCTGGAGCCTGCCCTTGGCCGTGGGGTGTCAGCCAATCACTGCTTGTTCCATTTGTTGTGCATTTGATTTTCATTTTTTTTTCTCATTTAAGGAAAAATAGTATTGAAATAAATAAACTTATAAAAGAAACAGTATTAATAAAGAAATGTGCTATTAGTGGGTGTCAGTTACCAGGAACTACATTCTCAGAGAGGTAGTTAGTAGAATTTAATAATGAAGTCTTTAAAAAAATCTAAAAATGTATTTCAACAATGATTTTAAGACTCTGGCTTTGTGTAAACCAAGGAAGTCTATGAAGTCTCTGTCTATAATATATTACATAATGACTATGAATAAAATCCTAAATTACTCAATAATTTTAAAGTTGCATATTCAAAGCCTTTTCCAGACCAGGGAGAGAGTTCTGTTAAAGTGAAGGATAGTGTCTCTTGCGCATTCTGTGTGTATATTTCTGTGTGTATAAATGCCACTGTGTGTGTTTGTGTGTGCTCCCACAGGTTATATGCAAAGACTCTAAACAACATTTATAAAAAGCATTTTCTCTAAGACAAATTTGAGAGATTTATTTTGTGCTTACCACAGGCACTGCCAGTGGATTGTTTTTTCCCCTAATCTTGAAATATTGACCAAAAATATCTGTAGAATTTTCACTACTTTGTTGTTGTTAAATTTCTTAGAAACATTGAGTTAGATTCACAGTAGTCATTGTGGTCACATTCAGAAGGAAGATGTAGCTACCTATTTTTTTTAGTTTTCGTTTATCAGAAGACTATTCTATTTGATGTCAGGTAACATAAGTTCAAGCAACTTCTGAGAATTCAGCATGTTATATATTTTTGAGAAAGCAAGTAGCTGAATTTTAGTTATACAAATAGTAATTTTCTAGGTAAGTCAAGAGTTCTCTGTATGTTTCCTCTAACTCTCTGTTTGTATATTTATGTCTCTATTTGTTATGTTGTATGTGTTCGTGTGCCTAAAATAAGTGTTCCATATATAAACTTTGATAATTTTGTAATATATTTATCATACCATCTGCCCTATTAAAGTTTTCCCCAAGTTTGAGTTACTGACCAAGAATTCCAGATTCTTGAGAATTTTTTGGTGAATTATTGTCAATATAAAAGCCTTTTAAGAAAAAGAAATATATTGGGACAACATAAGTATACAGAGTGATAGGAAATGCTCACTAACACTTGTAAATCACTAAAGCTTGTATTTCAAATTGTTTATTTTATTAGCTGTTTATTTAATTTTGCAAAATGGAAATTTTCAGAAATATCACTGAGACTATAGTGAAATTCTTCAATAAAAGCTAATTATCATTAATCTCTCATTTTGTTTTGAGCACAGGACCAGTGTAAGAAACTAGTAAAAATCAAAAACTTCTTACCACTTTTGGTTTGTTGGAAATATTATGTCTTCTCATCCTAAAGTAGTAAACTTCCTTAGACGTATACTTAAACAAAATTCTGTACTGAATCAAATCAACTAAAAGACAAGTTACAGACAAAAAAAAAGCAAACAGAAAAAAAATGTCCAGAATTTTGGAATAAACTAATGTGTAGCCACATGGAGGGGATATTTATGAATACCTTCACAAAGAACATTCTAAGGCACATTTTTGCAAACTTGGGTATATAAATCAATTTGTGAATTTCTACTACAATCTGAAAGATACAAAATAAAGCAGAAAAAATTCAAGTAGGCCATTCATACAGTGAGGCTAAATATTTTCTTGTGCAATCCTTATTTCAGTTGTGTTTGTATGCCTCCATTACTCCCTGCTTTTGGTTGCTATGTAAAAAATTTGTCTTATTGTGGAAGTAGACCAAAAGGAATGAGAACCACCCCTTTAGATTGTTCCAAATGGGGAACAATGGCTATTTACTGTTATGATTAGAAAACACAACAAATCAAAACAAAAAGTACTAACAATCCCAAGGATTTTAGTGCGCTTAAAAGCTAAATCAGAATAATCAACAGCAGCAAGCTATGAGATGTCTATTATCATCCCTCTGGTGTTCTCTTGTTTGTTTGTTTGTTTGTTTTTTCCCATCTTTGAACATTTTGCCATTGGTTCCTGTCCCTGCACAGACTTCCCCTCTGCCCTAACTAACCCCCTGCTCCCAAATGTTCTCCACCTCAGATCTCGACCACTCTCCTTTTCAGTTAGTGGAATTTACCTTTTAGGGGGGTGCCTATGGAAATAGACTCAGAGCAATCCACCACCTTATATATTTTAGCATTTGGACATTTTATTTTAAAAGACAATGCAATACCTCATTCTCCGTTATAAAAACTAAAGAGGAATATGAGGATGTTAGAGACTGATTTAAGTACAGTTTATTTACTTTAACACATCCAATATCAGCTGATACTGAGTATGCAAAGAAAAATAAGATAAGTCTTTGTCTTCATGGAATTGATGTATTATGAAGAAGATTACAGAGCAGAAAAATGATAGATTGTGTTTGCCTTATGCTTCTAAAGTTTCAAATCATTGAATTCATGTTTGCTCCTCAGAGCAATCTTTGAGGAAAAGCACCATTATTATTTCTGAGGTAAGGAAACTGGAGTAATGAACAGCTTTTTCAGGACCCTGATGGAACTAGCAAAGAACTTTATCAAGTCTTGGAAGAAATAGTCAGTCAAAATTCAAGCATTTGGTGGAAAGTGGTGAAATCTGTGCTTTTGAATATGGTATATTTTTAGACTTACCGGGGTAAACTCTTCCCAAAAGAATTAGAACAAACCCAGTTTTTCAAACTTTTTCTAGTCACAACCTACACTTTATACTATCAAAAAAAGTGTTGTGGGTGTAATTTGAAGATCTAATCAATTACCCTATTTTGTAAACGACAGCCCCATATGAGATTAAAAACAGACAAACGTCAAGAATTAGGTAAGCAACCAAGATTAACGTTTTTTTTGAGGCTATCTCTAGAAAATCTACCGATATCCTCCAGAAGTAATTAATTCCACAGTTTGAAATGTCTCTGGGAATAATTTCTATCTATAATTTTGAAAAACATTTATCTTGGTTGTGTATAACTTCTGTAATCCATTTATTTTATAGAGAATAGGTTGATTTGCTTTCTCTTTTATACACTATGCAAGCCTTTGTAATTAAAATGATGGCTAAAACAAAACTCTTTAGTGCAAAAATAATATACTATGACTTAAGGCAAGGGATAAGTGAAGCTCAGAGAGACTGCCCCCAAGTTTGTCTTGTTCATCAAGATATTCCCAGTCCTGTTAGAGTGCTCAGCATACAGGAGATACCCCTAAATATTTGTGAAACAAACAATGATCAAAGGGCCTGGGCTTTAGTGCTAAGTAACCTGAAAATCCGTCCACATCAGATCAGTGAACTGTGGTGTGACCTCTTTTATTTCAAACTCTGAGAACATCCTAGTTGTTATTTTCTTTCCCTGCTGGGTGATGTCTCCAGGATAAAGGACTACCTGCCGGGTTGGCTAGAGTCCTTGCCTTCTCTGCAGGATGTGTGTCTCTTGTTTCTGTACCAAATGAGCAATTCTCTGATTCCCCCTCCTGGCTTCTTCTTAGTGGTGTTATTATAAACACCAAACCCTTCAAAAAGATTAAACTAAAGCAAATGTGGGAGGGAGGCACTGGTCACACGGTAGACTTCTGGTATATTTTGAGGGGCTGTGAAGAGGTGTGTAGACATATGGGTTTTCAGGATTTTTTGGGAGATCCTCATCTGTGAGGAAATATGGATACATGCACGCCCATGCACATGCATGGGTCTCTGTATTTGTCAATTTATATACCCCTGAAAGTGTTATTCATTCACTGTGCCAATCTATGCTCACTGATAATGTATTATTTTTTTCCATTTTCATTCTGACTCTCTCTGGGGAGCAGTTGTTTTTAAAGATGAGAGTCTAGCATATCTGTAAAGAGAAACATGTACTTGATGTACTCAGGAAAGACGTCTAGGAGAGGGGATATGTCCTTCCTGTGGACTGATGGGCGGTGAAGCTGAGAAATGCCTTACAACTCAAAAGCACTCCTTAGAAGTCCCCCGAGATTCTAAGAAGTGCCTCTTTTAAATTGCAAATAACCTGTGAAGGAGTTGATTCTGTCTTTGGCACACCTGGGTGTAAATTGCTCTAAGCAGATAATGAGGTCAGCACCTCCCAAAGATCGATAGTTCTTAAGAAATGAGGATTTTGATGAGGACCCTGAAGAAGGGTGAACAGCCTTCCCTAGTTTAGAAGACTGAGAACTCTTTTAAGGCACCGTGTGACTCAGACTCCAGCTGGGAGTCAGGAGGTAAGGTAAGATTATAGCAGCAAAGGGTATTCAGTCCTGATAAAAGCGAATATTTGTGTCCTTGATTTTGTGACCAGAGGGATGACACTAGATGTCTAGGCTTTATATGACTGTGAGGTGAAGTCGCTCAGTCGTGTCCGACTCTTTGCAACCCCGTGGACTGTAACCTACTAGGCTTCTCCGCCCATGGGATTCTCCAGGCAAGAATACTGGAGTGGATTGCCATTTCCTTCTCCAGGGGATCTTCCCGACCCAGGGATCGAAGCCGGGTCTCCCGCATCAGAGGCAGACGCTTTAACCTCTGAGCCACCAGGTGGTAATATATATGACTGTAAGACTGGTGTTAAAAAGTAGTCAATGTTTACTTTCTCCCATTTCTACTAGTTGTTTTGTTTGGTTTTGGTTTTGGTTTTCAGCCTGCAGTATCAGTGCTCTCTATCTTCATTCATTTTCTACCCCTGTACGTGAGAAAAAGAGGAACAAAGAAAGAGAAAAGACGGGGGGAAAATGCAACCACTGCATGGCCATACACTCACCTTCTCCCTAGTATTATTATTAGACTACTGTAATCAAAATAGTTGCCATTATTGCCATGTAGCTGTTTCTTATCCTAATTTAATTAAATTCTCAGAAATTGAGTGCTATTATGTCTTTACTGCGGAGAAGACAATGGCACCCCACTCCAGTACTCTGGCCTGGAAAATCCCATGGATGGAGGAGCCGTAGGCTGCAGTCCATAGCATCGCAAAGAGTCAGACACGACTGAGCGACTTCACTTTCACTTTTCCCTTTCATGCATTGGAGAAGGAAATGGCAACCCACTCCAGTGTTCTTGCCTGGAGAATCCCAGGGACGGGGAGCCTGGTGGGCTACAGTCCTTGGGGTCACAAGGAGTTGGACACAACTGAGCAACTAACACTTTGACTTTCACTTCAGGTCTTTACTAAGGGCTTCTCAGGTGGCTCAGTGACGGAGAATCAGCCAGCCAAGCAGGAGACACAGGTTTGATCCCTCGGGAAGATCCCCTGGAGAAGGAAATGGCAACCCATTCCAGTATTTTGTCTGGAAAGTCCCATGGACAGAGGAGGAGTCTGGTGGGCTATAGTCCATGGGGCCGCAAAGAGTCAGACAGGACTTAGAAACTAAACAACAGTAACAAAGGTCTTCCCTATAGATATCCCAGAAACCTGAATTTTTAACACTTCCCCCTTCTCGATTCTGACAGCAGAGGGTAGGTCAGGCTACAAAAGACTTGAAGTTTAGAGCCCCTGAAATTCCTAACTTCTGCTTGCTGGTTTGGTTTTTGACAGCCTCTGACAAAATAGAAAACTGAAGCCTGATAAGGTGATAGAAAAATCTGCCTTTTGCCCTGACTGTGTCACTGACTGGCCAGTGCACCCTTGTATAAGTCCTTTCAAGTCCTGAAGCCTCTCAAACTCATCTTCTGTCATTTTACATAATAACCCTTGCTCTGATTATATGACAGGGTTTATGAGGGTTGCATAAACTGTTTGGGACTTATAAAACACTACTGTAACTTGAGATAGTATTTCTCCATATCTATGAATTTCTCTAAGCCCTACTTAAAGTACATTTGCACTTTTGGAATATTTTCACTATCTGTAATATTATATGAAAAGTTTTTTTTTTTTTTTTAATTTCAGTTTCTTGGTGCTTTTTGTTTTGTCATAATCACTTATTTGAAGCCTCTGATGTTCTCTTATCCTGGTTGATTTCTTTGAAGTAATGTTGATCAAGGTGCAACTAGGGTGTGTACCTATCCATAGACCAGGAGACACTGGGTTTTGTCCAAAGTCATTGCAGAACCTATAACACCTAAATGGGAAAAGGGAAAAGAAATAGTTTATTGCTGCAAAGCAAGTAGCTTAGGAAAGACTCACAATAGTTTGTATCCATTTTGATACTTTTTAAATAAATTTACTACTTTTTAACAGTCCTTTCCTCTTCCATTCTGTATTTCCTGGAAGTTTTTCTTCCATTCCTCATGTCCAGTCTCTAACATTGAATGATCATTTATTGAGCTTTAGTTCTGTGTCAATCACTCTGCAACGGTGTCTATACCACATTATAACATTGACTTCTCCTAACAGCTCCAGGCGGAGAAGGCAATGGCAAGCCACTCCAGTACTCTTGCCTAGAAAATCCCATGGATGGAGGAGCCTGGTAGGCTGCAGTCCATGGGGTCGCTAGGAGTCGGTCGTGACTGAGCGACTTCACTTTCACTTTTCACTTTCACACAATGGAGAAGGAAATGGCAACCCACTCCAGTGTTCTTGCCTGGAGAATCCCAGGGACGGGGAGCTTGTTGGGCTGCCGTCTATGGGGTCGCACAGAGTCGGACACGACTGAAGCGACTTAGCAGCAGCAGCAGCAGCAACAGCTCCAGGAGACAGGTTCCATTATTTGCATCTTGTGACACATGTAACGGGGGAAAAGAAAACAGAACCTCATAGGTCCCATCCTCTCTATATAAAGCAGGTGCATTCAGCTACTTGTAGTCAACTCTCCTCCAAAATAATTCTCTCTCCAAACCTGAGAGTTATCATTAGCACAGTAGTCCTGATAGATTTTAATTTATGTGCTTCTGTATTTAGGCTTTTGTGTGCATTTTGTTCTAGTCCACAATACCTGCTGTGTATCCCCAGCAGTCTTACAAGACAGAGTCTGTGTTAGTCCACAAGGTCTGCCATAACAAAATACCATAGACTATGTGCCTTAAACCACAGTAATTTGTTTTTTCACAGTTCCAGAGGCTAGAAGTCCCAGATCAAGGTGCCAGCAGATCCACAGAAAGAGAGCTCTAGTGTTCCTTTCTCTTCTTCTAAGGAAACCAGTTCTATCAGATTAGGGCCTTAACCCTTCTGATATCATTTAACCATAAACTAGCCTCAGAAAGATTCTAATTTTGGTCAGATCTTCAACATATGAATTTCGGGGGCACACAATTCACTCCGAAACAGAATGTATTCTTAAAGGCCGTGCACTCATCTTGTCCTGCCAGAACACCAGAATGTATTCTTGACTGGAGCAGAACACGTTGGACTGGACCATTGTTTCTTCGTGAGCTTGTTATTCACCACATACAGTCTGTACTTTCATAGTAAAGAAGTTAAAATAACCTTCCATTTAAAACCTTTCCATTTTACAAGAACCTTTTTTTCCTATCAATTTCCGAAAGCAGCCCTATAGATATGTGCTTGGCATTGATGAAAAATTACTATAGCTTTTGTGAAAAAATATGAACGTGTAATGGGTATGCATGTGCATAAATTTTGAAGTTCATTTTTTAGCTCATTATGTCTAACTTGTTATGCATATCATTGAATGCTTTTTGCAGTTTTCAGTTTTACAGGGATTTGTGATATTAAATGGGGCTTTCCTGGTGATACATGAATGGTTTCATGATTGTTTTTTCTGTGATTAAGCAGTAAATTTTGGACACTTCGTTTTTTAAAATTTATTTATTTTAGTTGGAGGCTAAGTACTTTTATGTGTTTTATTTATAGTATAAAAAAATAAAAGTCATTTTTAATGTGGTTGTCTCTCTAGGACCTCTGCTCCTGCCTCTGTTATTAAGCAATATGTGTAAGTTAGCTTACTGAAATCCCCAAAAATAGTTCTTAAAGGTACCTGGAAGCTTTCAAATTGATGCCTTCAAACTGTGGTGATGGAGAAGACTCTTGAGTCCCTTGGACAGCAAGGAGATCAAACCCATCAATCTCAAAGGAAATCAACCCTGAATATTCATTGGAAAGACTGATGGTGAAGCTGAAGCTCCGATACTTTGGTCAACTGATGCAAAGAGCCAATTCATTGGAAAAGACTCTGAGGCTAGGAAAGATTGAGGGCAGGAGGAGAAGGGGGCTGACAGAGGATGAGATGGTTGGATGGCTTTGTCTACTCAATGTACATGACTTTGAACTCCAGAAGACAGTGAAGGGAAGCTTGGCTGTAGTCAATGGGGTGGCAAAGTTTTGGACATGATTGAGAAACTGGACAGCAAAAGGAACCTAGGAAGTCATATTGATGGGAACTTTTCTCATGTGTCCTGGAGTGTCGGGTTTAATTGAGCCTTACCTCTTCAACGTGGTCAGACAACGAGGCTTTCCTCTGCATCTTGACTGAGCTTGTCTCCTTCCATTGTCCCGAGTGTCACAGGGCAGGAAGACACTTGAGGTAGAACTGACTCCAGAGGGTCGTAACAAAAGCAGGAGGGCTGAGAGGCTACTCCATGTTCATGGTCAGGAGGGGTGGCTGTGAGGAGATACCCCTCGTCCAAGGTAAGGAGTAGCAGCTGTGCTTTGCTGGAGTAGCCGTGAAGAGATATCCCACGTTCAAGGTAAGAGAAACCTAAGTAAGACGTTAGGTGTTGTGAGAGGCATCAGAGGGCAGAAACACAAACCATAATCACAGAAAACTAGTCAATCTAATCACACGGACCACAGCCTTATTTAACTCAGTGAAATTAAGCCATGCTGTGTGGGGCCACCCAAGAAGGGCGGGCCATGGTGGAGAGGTCTTACAGAATGTGATCCACTGGGGAAGGGAATGGCAAACCACTTCAGTATTCTTACCTTGAGAACCCATGAACAGTATGAAAAGGCAAAATGATAGGATACCCAGGTCGGTAGGCACCCAATATACCACTGGAGATTCGTGGAGAAATAACTCCAGAAAGAATGAAAGGTTGGAGCCAAAGCAAAAACAATACTCAGTTGTGGATGTGACTGGTGATAGAGGCATGGTCCGGTGCTAAAGAGCAATATTGCTTAGGAACCTGGAATGTTGTTAGGTCCATGATTCAAGGCAAATTGGAAGTAGTCAAACAGGACATGGCAAAAGTGAACGTCGACATTCTAGCAATCTAGAACTAAAATGGAACTGGAATGGGTGAATTTAACTCAGATGACTGTTATATCTACTGCTGCGGAGAGGAATTCCTTAGAAGAAATGGAGTACCCATCATGGTCAATGAAAGAGTCTGAAATGCAGTACTTGGATGTAATCTCAAAAACAACAGAATGATCTCTGTTCATTTCCAAGGCAAACCATTTAATATCATGGCAATCCAAGTCTATGCCCCAACCAGTAATGCTGAAGAAGCTGAAGTTGAATGGTTCTGTGAAGACTTACAAGACCTTTTAGAACTAACACCCCCAAAAGATGTCCTTTTCATTATAGGGGACTGGAATGCAAAAGCCGGAAGTCAAGAAACACCTGCAGTAACAGGCAAATTTGGCCTTGGAATACGGAATGAAGCAGGGCAAAGGCTAACAGAGTTTTGCCAAAAGAATGCACTGGTCATAACAAACACCCTCTTCCAACAACACAAGAGAAGACTCTACACATGGACATCACCAGATGGTCAACACCGAAATCAGATTGATTATATTCTTTGCAGCCAAAGATGGAGAAGCTCTATACAGTCAGCAAAAACAAGACTGGGAGCTGACTGTGGCTCAGATCATGAACTCCTTATTGTCAAATTCAGACTTAAATTGAAGAAAGTAGGGAAAACCACTAGACTATTCAGGTATGACCCAAATCAAATTCCTTACGATTATACAGTGGAAGTGAGAAATAGATTTAAGGGACTAGATCTGATAGATAGCCTGATGAACTATGGACGGAGGTTCCTGACATTGTACAGAAGCCAGGGATCAAGACCATCCCCATGGAAAAGAAATGCAAAACAGCAAAATGGCTGTCTGGGGAGGCCTTACAAATAGCTGTGAATAGGAGAAAAGGAAAGAAATACCCATTTGAATGCAGAGTTCCAAAGAATAGCAAGGAGAGATAAGAAAGCCTTCCTCAGTGATCAGTGCAAAGAAATAGAGGAAAAGTACAGAATGGGAAAGACTAGAGATCTCTTCAAGAAAATTAGAGTTACCAAGGGAACATTTCATGCAAAGATGGGCTCGATAAAGGGCAGAAATGGTATGGACCCAACAGAAGCAGAAGA
>SJYT01009645.1:94545-288970 GCA_006410635.1 Cephalophus harveyi
GCTGGGAGGGATTGGGGGCAGGAGGAGAAGGGGGCGACAGAGGATGAGATGGCTGGATGGCATTATGGACTCGATGAACGTGATTCGGAGTGAACTCCGGGAGTTGGTGATGACAGGGAGGCCTGGCGTGCTGTGATTCGTGGGGTCTCAAAGAGTCAGACACGACTGAGTGACTGAACTGAACTGAACTGAATTTTCATGATGTCTTATTATAGTTGATGGAATAATAAATAAGGAAATACATATTGAGCATTCAAGGAAAATTTTAAAGAAATCACCTGAAAATTAGTATAGTGAAAAAAGAAAACAAAAACACTTTCTTCCCTTGTGCTGAATCTGATCTACAGACTCAGTGCCATCCCCATCAAAATTCCATTGAGATTTTTCACAAAGATGGAACAAATCTGTAATATTTGTACAAAACCTTAACAACCAAAGCAATCCTGAAATTTAAGAACAGAGCTGGAGACGTATTTTTGAATTTCAAAGCTATACATTACAAAGCTGTATTAAATAAATCAATAAGACACTGGTATAGAAAGAGAAACAGACCAAAGGAATAGAACATATGTATGGGTTTATTGACTCATATATAAGCTTATGCATATATGGTCAACTAATCTTTGACAAGGTTGCCTATCATAAGTAACAAGAAAAGGCAATTAATTCAATAAAACATGTCAGTAACACAATATACAAATATAAAACATAAATAAGTAAATAAATGTGTGAATGAATGAATGAATTGAGAAATAGAAACTAGGCCCCTAGCTCACACAACTCCCAAGAAAATATAAATGTTTAAAGACTCAAACATAGGTATTATAACCATAAGACTACTAGAAGAAAATATAAAAAACAACTACCTTGGCATTGATCTTGGCAATCAATTTTGGAGATGACGTTAAAAGTACAGACAAAAATGCAAAATTAAGAGCTAAGACTGTATCAAAGTAAAAAGCTTCTGCTTTGCGAAGTAAACAACCAGATATAAAAACAAATTATGGAATGGAAGAAAATATGTGAAAATCATGAAACTGATAAAGTTGAATATTCAAAACTTATATGGAGTTTATACAGTTCAATATATGTTGCTCAGTTGTGTCCAACTCTTTGCAACCCATCGACTGTAACCCACCTGGCTCCTCTGTCCATGGAGTTCTTCTCCAGGCTAGAATACTGGAGTGGGCTGCCATTTCCTTTTCCAGGGGATCTTCCTGACCCAGGGATCAAACCTGGGTCTCCTGCATTCCAGGAAGATTCTTTATCATCTGAGACACCAGGAAAGCCCCCCCGCCCCCAAGTAGCAAAATATAAATGAATAAAGAAATTGCATAATCCATAAAATTCAGCAAAGTACACAAATAGACCTTGTTCCAAAGAAGATATACATTGGCCAACAGGCTTATGAAATGTGTACAATATTTGTCATCAGGAAAATGCAAATGGAAACCATATTGTGATATCAACTCATGCCTATTAAAAATAGCTTATATAAAATTATCAACAGGATACAAATTGGTGAGAATGTCAAGTAAAGGTAACCCTTAGACACTGTTAGTAAATGTTAATTGGTATAGCCATATGGAAAACAATATGGATGGTCTTCAACTTATTAAAATAGAGCCACAATAAAGTATAATAATACCACATCTGGAAATATATTAAAGGGAAATAAACAGGATCCTGAGGAGATATTTGCACTTACATATTCATTTCAACAATATTGTTCACAATATCCAAGATATGGAAACAAATTAATTAGATTGATGGATATAAGGGTGAATGGATAAAGAAGATATCTATAAATACTGTTAAAATATTAATTACTCATATAATTTGAAATACTAAAATAATAAATATATCCATAAAATTTTGCCTTGAGCAATGAGAAAACTATCACTTCATGGGAAATAGATGGGGAAACAGTGGAAACCGTGTCAGACTTTATTTTTTTGGGCTCCAAAATCATTGCAGAGGGTGACTGCAGCCATGAAATTAAAAGATGCTTACTCCTTGGAAAAAAAGTTATGACCAACCTAGATAGCATATTCAAAAGCAGAGACATTACTTTGCCAACAAAGGTCCATCTAGTCCAGGCTATGGTTTTTCCAGTGGTCATGTATGGATGTGAGAGTTGGAGTGTAAAGAAAGCTGATCGCTGAAAAATTGATGCTTTTGAACTGTGGTGCTGGAGAAGACTCTTGAGAGTCCCTTGGACTACAAGGAGATCCAACCAATCCATTCTGAAGGAGATCAGCCCTGGGATTTCTTTGGAAGGAATGATGCTAACGCTGAAACTCCAGTACTTTGGCCACCTCATGCGAAGAGTTGACTCAGTGGAAAAGACTCTGGTGCTGGGAGGGATTGGGGGCAGGAGGAGAAGGGGACGACCGAGGATGAGATGGCTGGATGGCATCACGGACTCGATGGACGTGAGTCTGAGTGAACTCCGAGAGATGGTGATGGACAGGGAAGCCTGGCGTGCTGCAATTCATGGGGTCCTAAAGAGTCGGACACGACTGAGTGACTGAACTGAACTGAACTGAATGAGAAAATCGTGCCATGGATAAGTTTAAGAAGACATAAAGCAAAGTAAAAATAGATTGAAACTATTGATGTTCAAGCTGGTTTTAGAAAAGGCAAAGGAAACAGAGATCATATTGCCAACATCCGCTGGATCATTGAAAAAGCAAGAGAGTTCCAGAAAAACATCTATGTCTGCTTTATTGACTATGCCAAAGCCTTTGACTGTGTGGATCACAATAAACTGTGGAAAATTCTGAAGGAGATGGGAATACCAGACCACCTGACCTGCCTCTTGAGAAACCTGTATGCAGGTCAGGAAGCAACAGTTAGAACTGGACATGGAACAAGAGACAATTTCCAAATAGGAAAAGGAGTATTTCAAGGCTGTATATTGTCACCCTGCTTATTTAACTTCTATGCAGAGTACATCATGAGAAACACTAGGCTGGAGGAAGCACAAGCTGGAATCAAGATTGCTTGGAGAACTATCAATAACCTCAGATATTCAGATGACACCACCCTTAAGGCAGACAGTGAAGAAGAACTCTAGGGCCTCTTTATGAAAGTGAAAGAGGAGTTGAAAAAGTTGGCTTAAAGCTCAACATTCAGAAAATGAAGATCATGGCATCACTTCATGGCAAATAGATGGGGAAAAGTGGAAACAGTGGCTGACTTTATTTTGGGGGGCTCCAAAATCACTGCAGATGGTGATTGCAGCCATGAAATTAAAAGACGCTTACTCCTCGGAAGGAAATTTATGACCAACCTAGACAGTATTTTCAAAAGCAGAGGCATTACTTTGCCAACAAAGATCCGTCTAGTCAAGGCTATGGTTTTTCCAGTAGTCATGTGTGGATGTGAGGGTTGGACTATAAAGAAAGCTGAGCATCGTAGAACTGATGCTTTTGAACTGTGGTGTTGGAGAAGACTCTTGAGAGTCCCTTGGACTGCAAGGAGGTCCAACCAGTCCATCCTAAAGGAGATCAGTCCTGGGTGTTCATTGGAAGGAGTGATATTGAAGCTGAAACTCCAATACTTTGGCCACCTGATGCAAAGAGCTGACTCACTGGGAAAGACCCTGATGGTGGGAAAGATTAAGGACAGGAGAACAAGGGGACGACAGAGGATGAGGTGGTTGGATGGCATCACCGACTCAATAAACATGGGTTTGGGTGGACTCTGGTAGTTGGTGATGGACAGGGAGGCCTGCTGTGCTGTGGCTCATGGGGTTGCAAAGAGTTGGACATGACTGAGCGACTGAACTGAACTTAATAATACATAATTTTGACAGTTAGCCAAATAGACTCTGAATAACTAATGAAATATTTTGGGTTCCTTTCACCTAAGAGGAAGAAACCAGGCTACTAAATCCTCTTTAATTGTCACCTCTAAAAATAAATATTTAATAGCTTCAGATAGTCTCTTGTGAAACAAAACACACTGAGGATATTCTTGGGAAAACCTATTCCCAGATTATTGAATCTCTAAGCATCACTTGTGAATACCTTCTATGTGGATAAGCATTGTGCAAATATCCTTTTAAATGCTCCCATGACATCCTTGTTTCTGAGGCTGTAGATAAGAGGATTGAGCATGGGTGTGACAATGGTATAGAAAGCTGATACTACCTTGTCTTGCTCAGGAGTGTGAAATGACTTGGGCAGCACATAAGTGTAGAAGGCAGCCCCATAGAAAATGCTGACTACAGTCAAGTGGGAAGAACAAGTGGTAAAGGCCTTTTTTCGGCCTTCAGCAGAGCGCATGTGGTGGACAGTTAACAAAATGAGGGAGTAGGAGGTTGAGATAATAGAGATGGGGATGAGCAACATGAGCACACAGCAGATGTACATCAAGGTTTCATACAAGGATGTGTCAGCACAGGCCAATTTGAGGACAGCAGGGATCTCACAGAAGAAGTGATCGATGATGCGGGATCCACAGTAGGAGACATTCATGGTGATAGGGGTGAGCAGAAAGCCATCCAGGGATCCACCAAACCAGGCACCAGCAGCCAGAAGGAGACACACTCTGCGGTTCATCAACACTGGGTACCTAAGAGGATTGCAGACAGCCACGTAGCGGTCATAGGCCATGAGGCCCAACAGGAAGAACTCTGATCCAATCATGGTTAAGTACAGGAAGATCTGGATGCCACAGGCCACAAAGGAAATGGTCTTCTGTAAGGAAACCATGTCCACCAGGAGCTTTGGGACGGTAGTACAAATGAAAAGGGTGTCCATGATGGACAGTTGGCTGAGCAGAAAGTACATGGGGGTGTGGAGGTGGGAGTCCATGTGAATCAAGAATATCATGACCAAATTTGAAGTTACAGCCACCACAAAAATAGCCAAAATAACTGCAAAGACAATCCCTGTAGCTTTACTGTTTACTAGAAGCCCCAGGAGGATAAAGTCAGAGGAAGCAGTTCTATTCTTCATTGATATATCTGTTGAAAGCTCCAGGGAAAAGGGAGCCACAAATGTGATGGAAAACAAGAGACAGAAAGCACTTCCTAGAAGGTAGAAACTCACAATGGAGATAATATCTCAGAGGCTACTGGTTCAGATAAGATTTTCCAAGTCATAAAGCTAGAGAAAAACAAGCAGACCAAGAGACATTATAAATTAGGAACTATAGATCTATTTTTTTCTTTCTGGGGCACAACCTTTTTTATATTGTGCTGCAATACATATGTAATACAAATTGCTGGCGTTTTCTTTATCTAGATTGGAGTTTTAAATATCACTATCTGCCCTATTTATTCTGCATTGGTGGCCTTCAGAATATTGTTCAGCCAATAGTAGGCTTAATTAAATAAAATTGGTTATTTGGATTGCCAAAGATAGGCAGAATGAATAGCTGATGAAGTGAAGGATATAAAAGAGAAGACACGTCCTGTGTGTCTACTCTCAGCAACACTTTCCGACACTTCAGATAACCAGATGTGTGGGGTTTTCCCCACTTGTGAAGCAACCAGCAAATTTCCATTCACTAGATTGGCATATTACAACTTAATTCAGTTCTCACACTGTCTGCCTAGATATAGCCCGATATCCATTAGTTTCAGTCCTCTAAGACTGACCCCACTTCAGAAACCAATTGCTAGTACATGTCATCACCTGTGCTACGAATCTCCTGGCTCTATATTGGAGTTTCTTATGACTGTCTCCAAGAGTGCAATTAAATTTTCTAGAGTGTTTCATAGAACTCAGGACAACATTTTACTTAACTGACTAGTGTATAACTCAGGAACAACAGAAGTGGAAGATATACAGGGGAATATGTGGGAAGATTCCATCATTTGTGCTTGCATGCTAAGTGGCTTCAGTAGTGTCTCTTTGTGCCACGAGGGACTGAAGCCTGCCAGACTACTCTATCCATGGGATTCTCTGTGCAAGAATACTGGAGTGTGTTGCCATGCTCTTCTCCAGGGGATCTTTCCGACCCAGGGATTGAACCTGTGTCTCCTGCATTGCAGGTGAAATCTTTACCGCTGAGCCACTGCGGAAGCCTGCCTCCATTAGTCACTGGTGATTAATAAAATCTCTACGCTTTTTTTCCCCTTGGAGATCTAAGAGGTAGGAATTTAGGAGTTCCAAACCATTGAAGGTATGGTTAGTTTCCTGGTAACCAGCTTCCACCGGGTAGGGCTTTCCATAAGTAACCTCATTAACATAAATTCAGGTGTTGCTAGAAAGGATTACTTATGAATAAGATACCTGAGAAAGCCTCATTTCATTTAGGAAATTCTGAGGAATTTAGGATCTCTGCCAAGGAATTCAGACAAAGACCAAATATATTTCTTATTAGACACCACAATATCACAAAATGTTAGAAAAACTTGTTTGGGCATCATGAGTAGAATGTTAAAGCTGTTTTTTAAGTTTTTTCAGTAGCTTTGCCATCATCTACTTGTTCTTTCCTGTCTGTTTTTATTCTGATCTCAGTAGAGCACCGTGATTTTGAGAACTCTACATCAGACCAGGTAACTTTAACCTCAAAACTCAGTTGAGGAGCTTCACATGCCACTTTAAGGCCCATTGTGTTGTGACAATTTCATCCTCTGAAGTCATTTTCTTCTGCCTCCAATGCATTTGCTCTGGTGCTACAGCTCCTGTGACCTCCTTGCTGATCCTTTGTCCTCACTTTGTGGGAGTTTCCCAGCCCAAGTCCTTTGCTTCTGCCCTAACCCTGGCTTGTTTCTCACTCTCATAACTGTATGTGGTCATCTCCTCAGGTTTTTCCTCAAAATCCACTTCTCAGGAGGATCTATTCTGTAGGACTTGATGACTTTCTATTTTTCATTGTCCTTAACACAATCTGTCATACATAATCATTTTATTTTGTGTTTCAGTCCTGCCCACTAGACAGTAAGATGAATATGGGCATGGATATTTGCTTATTTTGCTTACTGTGCACTTTCAAAATATAAAATAATGTCTAAGATCTGGTAACTTTGTTGAATATTTAAATGAATGATTGTTTAGCATATGCACTCCTTAAAATGCAATTTTGGTTTTTTAATATGATTCATTTTTAGTAGAATTTCTTTAAAATTCACCCCAGTATGTTCTATAGAATATGCCAAAATGAAATTATAGTCCAGGTCTTTCTGTTTATCTTAAGTCTAAAATAACATCATAAAATAGGATTCACTCACACTTTCTAATTAAAAAAAAAAAACTTAGTAATAAGAAACAGAACTACATTACAACTGTCTCTTATACACATCTAGCCATGAAATTAAAAGACGCTTACTTCTTGGAAGAAAAGTTATGACCAACTTAGAAAGTATAATCCAAGATCAATACAAATATTACATCTTAATGAAGTTTTATGTAAACAAATTTGAAACAATCACTGTGAGTTAAAAGCATCATTCTTTTAGAAAATGAAACTCACCTCTTTATCTTTCTTTTGAATCTGATTTTTTGATGACAGCTATTCATTCATTATGTATCAATTATTGAGTAAAAGACAAATTTAACTTCAGATGTAATTATTCATACAGTGATTGTTTTGTAGAAGTTAATATAGTTTGAACTCACCTTACGTTCCACAACTAAAATCAGAAAATAAATCATTGTGCATTATTCTTAGCAACAAGTTTCCATTTAGTATCAGAAAAATTGTGCAGTAAATGCTAGTGTTAATTTGGTATCATTAAAATAGTAAGTCTGTAATAGATTAACTTGTGTGCATGCATGCTAAGTCACTTTAGTTGTGTCTGACTCTTTGTGACCTTATGAACTGTAGCCCACCAGGCTCCTCTGTCCTTGAGATTCTCCAGGCAAGAATACTAGAGCGTGTTGCTATGCCCTCCTCTGGGGATCACCCCAACCCAGGGATCGAACCTGTGTCTCCTATGTCTCCTTCATTGGCAAGTGAGTTCTTTACCACTAGTGCCACCTGGGAAGCCCCATAGATTAATTTAGTGTTAAACAAAGCCTATCTTGAAAGGCAGAATAATGTTCCCACCCCAACTCAAAAAACCCTCCGTTCTAATCCCCAGTCTATAAATATCTTCCCTACTTGGCAAAAAAGACTTTGCAATTGTGATTCAGTTACAGATGATGAGATGAGATTACTCTGGAATGTCCCATTGTGCTCAATCTATATTCCAGGGCCCTTATTAGAGGGAAACAGGAAAGAGGAGGCAGGGATAAGAAGATGAGATGTGACATTATGAACAAAGGTCCAAGTAATACAAATGCTGGTTTTGAAAACGAAGGGAACTATGAGGCAAGGAATTGGGTGACCTCTAGATTATGAAAATGGAATCTCCTCAAACAGTTTCAGAAAGAAGTATAGCCCTCCTGACATCTTAATTTTAGCCCAGCATGACCAGTTTTGGAGTTGCAGTCTTCAGAATGGCAAGATAATCAATTTGTATTATTTTAAGGCACTGAATTTGCTCTATTTGAATAATAGCCACAAGAAATTATCATAAATAATTTTATCAGATTTTAAACATAAGTATAACATGAGGGAGTCATATTGCTAATAATAAAATACCCAGCATCCATCTATGCCAGGCATCTTTTCGCATTCTTTAGTGTTTGATGTAGTTCCTCTTCACAGCACCTCTGTGGGGCAAATTACCGTAATTATCACCATCTTATGGTTGGAGAAAGTGAAGCATAAAGAATAAGTAGTGGAGATGGGTCCTGGCTCAAATCTAAGGCTTTGTTTTCCATATACTCCACAGCTACACTCATCTGGCCCCTAAATGCATAGTATCCTTTTAATCATCAGTAACTTCAACCAGCTAAAAAAAATGTCAGAAGAACACCAACTGCAAGACCATAATCTCGATCAAGAAAAACTTGAATTTCTGGTCAAAACTTGTCGACAAATTAGAAAATAACATAATGAAGTTAAATATTTCCAGATATTCAAAATTCTCTCTAACTCCTGGGCAATCTCTAGTCATCACATACCTGTGTCTTTCTAATGATGTCCAGGGGGAAAAAGGTCCTCACCAAATGGATGCTGAGAAAAATCCTGCAAACATCAGATTCACCAATCACAAATCTCACTGCTGAGCACACACAGCCAATGACAGCTTCTTGTCTCCAAGCAGACCTAGGAATGTCCCATCCAGAAGTCCTGCTGTCAGGCTATCATCGGTGTAACCACCATTACAAATACAGCTCAGGAAAGATTGTCCCAAATTTCCTTTTGAATACGGAGTTGAATTAAGTATTCTGTTAATGTGTATCAGAGGAAAGTAGCAGAGTTCACTTAAGGATAAAGAACCCCTGAGGACAAGACTATTACATGAAGTTGAGTAAAGAATAAACAACAAAACCATTTACAAATATTGCATAGAGTTATGAACCCGCTTTGGAGTAGGGAATGGCAATCCACTCCAATATTTTTGCCTGGAGAATCCCATGGACAGAGAAGCCTGGTGGACTACAGTCTATAGAGTTGCAAAGAGGTGGACACGACTGAGTGGCTGAGCACAAACACATGCACATGAATCCATTTTAAATCCTTGTGAAATAAACCGAAATGTCTTCAGAATTATCCTGTCAGTGATATATAAATCTAAAATCACAAACTTGCAAGCATTTTAAAATTATAATTATCCTCTTCTACTATATTTTCCTATATACAGGTGCTCCCAAATGGGGAGCAGACATAACATTTTAAATTGCATTTTTCAAAAGATTCTGTGAAATGTGAACCCTGCAATTAGTCTTCTATATTTCATGGTTATGTGCAATTTTTGTTGAAACACAGTACATCATTGTCTTAAAGCAAACCTTCCCTCCAGGCAGTGGTACTTTGAAAGTTCACCGACTTGTGAATCTAGGACAAGTGGTTACATCAGACCAGATGTTTCCAGTACAATTATTCCCTGCTGGAGGTGGATCAGACTTATTATTAAAGAATGTCATTTGAAAGCTAAATGTGTTCCCAAGCTTCTTTTCCAGCCAGGTTGTCCCCTCTGTATTTTCCTGGGTGATTTTAGAAAAACAAATCCCACCACTTTCTCCCCTGAATATGTATGATGAGTCACTGAATCTTTTGTGCCATATTTCTTTAACTATGAGGCTATGAGATGTGATGAAATGTTAAGCTGTTAATCTGATTGTACTCAGCTATGCACTGCATGCTCAAAGTGAAAAAGTTGGAGCATAAAATTAATCTGCTCTAACTCTTCTTGTTTGTACAGGCTTAAAGAGGCTTCCTCAACAAGACTGATGTTGGAGAGCACTGGCTGCATCCTCTTCTGTTGCACAGGACACGGGCTACAGAAATGGGATTGGAACTGCCAATCTCACTCACATTGAACCTCTATTTGAGAGTTAGATTGTTCCAACACTGAGTATCTAGAGAGTACTATCATATATTGCTGGTGAGAATGTAAGTAGGTACTATTTTTGTTAGAGAGAGCAGCAAACCAATATCTGGACTTTAAAAATAACATATACTTTCTACTCCTAGCAAATTTTATATAAAAATTAAGATGACCCAGAGGGGTGGTACAGGGAGGGAGGAGGGAGGAGGGGGGTTCAGGATGGGGAACACGTGTATACCTGTGGCAGATTCATGTTGATGTGTGGCAAAACCAATACAATATTGTAAAGTAAATAACCTCCAATTGAAATAAATAAATTTATATTAAACAAAGAAATAGGTGAGCAATTTTATATAAATATTCATCTTGGTGTTTTTTGTATTACTAAGAAAGCAGAGGCAGCTTTAGCATCTGCTCTTGGACCCTTACAAAATTATTTAGTTTTTGGAATTAGTAACAAGATTCCAAGCATCCTTTAGGATATGAGGTAGACTGAAAATCATTATGGTATGACAGTTTCATTGCATTCTTAAGTGAAAAATCCAGCAGTTAGAAACTCCTATGTTCTTTATATATAATATAAATATCTTACCATAATATATATAAAATTTTTGCATGTGTCCAACAGCAGATGCTATTATGTATATATTTTTCCTCTCTTTGATAAAAAAAATCTTACACATATAACCTATAATATATATGTGATAAGGATATACATATCACTAGTATACATGTGGTAAAGAGCTATATACAAAACATATATACATATATTTTAATGTGCATATATACGTGCACATATAAGTATGTGAATGCATATATGTACACACACACACACACATATATATATATATACATACACAGTTATGAAGTAAAAGTTTCACTGATGGTCAAGTCTCAAGAACATCAGTTTGTCCTCATTATATTTTCCGTTTTCCTACATCATAGATTATGTGTGTAAATATAATTTCAAGTTAAAGAATAAGCCTCCTATTCACAACTTGGAGAATAAATACCTATAATTTTCCATTTCTCAATCTTTCAGTATCAATAGGGTCACTAAGATGTGTCAAATTTACCCCAGAATCCTGCTTAAATTGGATCCTGCATTCTGAAACAGAATTCATCTGATTCCTTCTGACTCTTAAGCTTCTATACTGCAAGATGTCACCTGAAGTATGTGCTTCTGGCCTTAAAATATGCACTTTAGTCTCCGTCTCTGCATGTTAAATTTAAAGGGACTCACTAACATACATACATCAAAATAATCAGAAAATGTGAACTTGTAAACATGTAACTTATTAGAAAAGTAAAATAACTTTTTATCAAAGAGAGGAGAAATATATACAAAATAATTCTCATAAGCGATAGATTTATGCATTAGTATAAACAACTCTGGTTTGATAGTTTAAATTTCCCAGGTTTCTATAATCACTTCAAATGCTGTCAGTTTACCTTTTGTTCCTGATCATTATGTAAAACCGGTACCTAATTACCTTGGGTGAAAATCCAAGACCTGCTATTTATTGGACATATGACAGTGGGAAAGTCCCTCTTCAAATTTGTGACTAGACAAAAGTACACCAGAGCAGCCCCTGCCCTCAGGGTTATTGGGAGGGTTTTGTGTAAGGATCTCATAACAGTACCTGGCACCTGATAATGCTATGGAAATGTTTAGACTCTCTCTTCACTCAAAATAAAGAACTCTCTAATTTGGCAATTGTGGAAACAGAACAGGCTCCAGAATGAGAAGATAGTATTAACTTTTGAATTTGAAAGTGGCCAGTATGTATAACTTTTCCCTGTATTTAAAGCAAACATGATAGTAAACATAATTATATAATTTTTGAATTATAAGTATAAATATATAAAAACATTTGTTTTCAATTAAAATAGTGCTAGAAAAGTTCTCTGTCTTAAGACTGAGACCATTGAAGACATGCACTGCATATGTTGCTATCTTGTTGTTAAATATACTCAAATATAAAGATTGTTATAATCTTTCAGATTACAAAGGACCATTATTTACAGGGAGTCCTGACTTCCTTCAACTCTATATTCATTTTCGTCTCATGGAAATTTTCCCACAATATTTCCAGGGATGCAAGGAAATAGCTCTCTGTTGCAGCTTCATCAGTTCTATTAGTTGAACTGTAGATGAAGTCCAAAGACATGGACTTAACTATGTTCTAACCTGTTTCCTCATTTTATCTTCCTAAGGTTATTGGCTGCTGATTAAAACCACTGCCCATTGCAGGTAAACACTATGGAAATTCAGGGAAAGGATAACTTTTGATAATGCCAGCTCATATATACAATCATAAGCCTTGTTCTAACATGTAAGTTTTCAGTCAATATGGAAAAAATGCAAGTTTCTCTCTCTATACCTGAGTAAATGCCTACCTATGATACCTACTTCTTATTGACTCCAAAGGAGGACAGATAACTATGACAAATCTAGCAAAAACCAATGATGTTTCTTAGCAGGAGTCACAGTTCTAAAATGCTTCAATAGAAATGATATCTGAACTGGTGGTTCAGTTAATTTTATGCCCATATCCCTCACCTGTAGAAAGACCCCAGATAGGGGGTCTGATTGCCTCTCAGCATGGAACATCAGGTCCTTGGTAGACCAGTCTAGCTGGCACATAACAGAAGCTGAACATAGATTTTATCTGCATGTTACTCCCGGAGGGATATGTTTTCCCCAGGTCATTATCAGGATTAACAAGCGTCCAGGTTTGTATTGTGCCATATGCCTCCCTGCTTTTGGAAATTTTCTATCAAAGAATAGCAAGTTTTAGCACAAAATCACAAGACCAGAAGTCAGAAAATATGGTAATAAATTTCTCTATCTCCTATGAGGCTAATTCCTTCTCAAAATACTTGGCAGAACTTTGTGAAGATCAAAGTCAAATAATGTAGTTAAATGTGTTTTGAAAAATGGAAACAGTTTTCCCTTCATGTTTACCCCATGTTTAAGAACAGTATCTGACATCTTGCAAGTATGCAATTGGTTTTTTAAATTAATTATAAACTATTACAATTTATCACTTTCAATCTCAAGCTAATACATTATATTTTAAAATTTAATTTTATTTTATACTAGAGTATCTTTGATTTACAATGCTGTGTTAGTTTCATGTATACAGCAAACAGTTATAAACATATCCATTCTTTTTCAGATTCTTTTCCCTTATAGATTATTATAGAATATTGAGTAGAGTTCCCTGTGATATACAGTTCAGTTCAGTTCAGTTCAGTCGCGCAGTTGTGTCCGACTCTGCGACCCCATGAATCACAGCACGCCAGGCCTCCCTGTCTATCACCAACTCCCAGAGTTCACTCAGATTCACGTTCATCGAGTCAGTGATGCCATCCAGCCATCTCATCCTCTGTCGTCCCCTTCTCCTCCTGCACCCAATCCCTCCCAGCATCAGAGTCTTTTCCAATGAGTCAACTCTTTGCATCAGNTCAGTCGTGTCCGACTCTTTCGGCCTCATGAATCGCAGCACGCCAGGCCTCCCTGTTCATCACCATCTCTCGGAGTTCACTCAGACTAACGTCCATCGAGTCAGTGATGCCATCCAGCCATCTCATCCTCGGTCGTCCCCTTCTCCTCCTGCCCCCAATCCCTCCCAGCATCAGAGTCTTTTCCAATGAGTCAACTCTTTGCATCAGATGGCCAAAGTACTGGAGTTTCAGCTTTAGCATCATTCCTTCCAAAGAAATCCCAGGGTTGATCTCCTTCAGAATGGACTGGTTGGATCTCCTTGCAGTCCAAGGGACTCTCAAGAGTCTTCTCCAACATCACAGTTTGAAAACATCAATTCTTCAGCACTCTGCCTTCTTCACAGTCCAACTCTCACATCCATAATGACCACTGGAAAAACCATAGCCTTGACTAGATGGATCTTAGTTGGCAAAGTAATATCTCTGCTTTTGAATATACTATCTAGGTTGGTCATAACTTTTCTTCTGAGGAGTCAGTCTCCTTTAATTTCATGGTTGCAGTCACCATCTGCAGTGATTTTGGAGTTCAAAAAAATAAAGTCTGACACTGTTTCCACTGTCTCCCCATTTTTTTCCCATGAAGTAATGGGACTGGATGCCATGATCTTCGTTTTCTGAATGTTCAGCTTTAAGCCAACTTTTTCACTCTCCTCTTTCACTTTCATCAAGAGGCTTTTTAGTTCCTCTTCACTTTCTGCCATAAGGGTGGTGTCATCTGCATATCTGAGGTTATTGATGTTTCTCCCAGCAATCTTGATTCCAGCTTGGAATCAAGCATATGGAATAAATAATAATAAAAAAAATAGCCCTCACAATAACGTGAGGCTGTGCTTAAAGGACCTGCAATGAGAACAGGATTCCCTGCAAAATCATCAGAGAAAGCATTAAAACACATCTTCATAGGGTAGCACCCTTCTGCTCTCCACTTTTGACTTGCTGCTCCCCACTCTTACTCAATTAAAGAGACAATTACTTGCCATCAACCTACCTGGGGATAGATAGCAGAGAAGGCTTAAATTTATTGTCTTTCTATATATATTTGTTGAAAAATTTGTTCAGCATGCAAATCTGCTGTTATAGAAGAGGATTATTTTTACCAGCAAAAGTAATAATCGGCCCTCTGTATCCATAGATTTAACCATATTTTTATATTTTAAAAATATTTGAAAAAAATCCAGAAACTTCCCAAACTCTAAACTTGAATATGCTACATGCCCAGCACAATGAGTCCATGCAGATGATGTCATAGGCAGGCACGCCCTGCCTGTAGCCTCCTAATATTCCACAGATTCTTAGTCTCTCTCCTGCATTTGTTATTTGAGCTACTTGTGCTGTGGGCTTCCTTTGTTTCTGTGGGGAAAAAAAAAAAAAAGAATCCTAACATGCAATCCCTCAAAGGCAAAGGGAACCAGCAAATTGCTGTGTTTCAACAAGGAAATAAAAATCTTAAGTCTTTTGGGAAGTGGCACGCAGCTTGCCAAAGTACGTTGTGAGGTAAGAATGTATTGAGCATGTATGTGAGAAGGCAGAAAGAAGGAAGTTGAAATTCATGGAAGTGTTAGTGCTTCCCTTACAATGGCAAAAATGGTCTCTCTGGTTTGTGATAAAGTGCTTACAAAGACTGAGAAAGCATTAAATGTGTGGCTAGAGGACATATCACAGAAGCACATCCCTGCTGATGACAAAATTATGCCTGAGAAAGCACTATAAGCACTACTGTGAAAGTGTTGAGGAGAACCAGAGGAATGTCTTTAAAAAAAAAAAAAGAATCCTAACATGCAATCCCTCAAAGGCAAAGGGAACCAGCAAATTGCTGTGTTTCAACAAGGAAATAAAAATCTTAAGTCTTTTGGGAAGTGGCACGCAGCTTGCCAAAGTACGTTGTGAGGTAAGAATGTATTGAGCATGTATGTGAGAAGGCAGAAAGAAGGAAGTTGAAATTCATGGAAGTGTTAGTGCTTCCCTTACAATGGCAAAAATGGTCTCTCTGGTTTGTGATAAAGTGCTTACAAAGACTGAGAAAGCATTAAATGTGTGGCTAGAGGACATATCACAGAAGCACATCCCTGCTGATGACAAAATTATGCCTGAGAAAGCACTATAAGCACTACTGTGAAAGTGTTGAGGAGAACCAGAGGAATGTCTTTAAAGCTAGTACTGTAAAGTATGACTGGCTAGCTCTGTACAGCCCCAAGAATTTACAGATCACAGGTGAGGCGGCATTGACTGATGCTGAGGCAGAATCAGTGTTCCCAGAAAAGCTCCAAAAACACATAAGTAAGGCTACCTTCCAGAGCACACCTTCAGTTGTAATGAAAAGGGCTTGTTTGAGAAGAAGATGCATGGTTGCACATTCATAAGAGTGCCAAATAGACCTCAGCATGCAAGGCCTGAAAAATTTTCCTTACTCTGGTGTTATGTGTCAACATAGCAGGTCACATGATCAAGCCAGGCCTCCACTAGCAAGCAAACAATCCCCAGGCCCTTAAAAACAAGACCAAAAATTGCCTGCCCCTGTTCTGGCACCACAGTCAGAAGACTTGGGTGATGGATGTCTTGTTCTTAGAATGGTTCTACCAGTGCTTTGTTCTCAAAGTAAAGAAATGCCTTGGAGAAAAGGGACTGACATTCGAGGTTCTCCTCATAATTGATAATGTTCCTGGCCATTCCCAATCTCTCTGCTTCACCAAAGAGAGCATGCAAATGATGTTCCTGCATCTAAGCACTATGTAACTGCCTCAGACACTTCATCAAGTGCGTTAAGGCAACTTACATTTACCTCACCTTTGGGAGGGTTTGTCCTGTCCATGTTAACCTTGGTGGCAGCATCATGGATTTATGAAAAAACTTTACAATTGCAGGTACAATTTTCTTATGGCATAGGTTATAGATGCTGTCAAGCCCAAGACAGTCAATGTGTGTTGGAAGTCTTACAGAGCTAAGTGGTCATTGATTCCAGGGCATTCCCCACTATGGATGCAGAAGTCAAGAAGATCTTGAAGGTTGCAAGCAAAGTTGCTGAAGAAGGCTCCTCTGGCACAACTGACGACAATGTCAAGGAACTCACAGAAGAGCATAGAGGAACCCTTACCAATGAGGAGCTTGAAGATCTACTGAAGTCCTTTGCAGATGATGATGATGATGATTAAGGTTTATAGGAGGCAGAGCCATCAATGTGGGCCCTTGAAAGTTTTTCAGCAGTTTTTAAATTAGAACAAAAATTAAAGGATGTTATCTTGAGTATGATCCTTCTATGGAAAGAATCCTCTGTGTCACCTGAAAGATAATAACATCTCAATGCAAAATGTGTCTGAGGATGCAAAGAAAAAGAAAGAGCTACCTATAATGATGTTTCTCACTAATGCATCTGCAATTCTGAGGCCTTGCTCTTCAACCTTGAAGATCCTCAGCCTTCAACCTCCACAGATCCTGACATTAGTATTATTGATCCTTCTCCAAAGCATCAATGTTTGCAATCAAAACCCAGTTCTTCAAACATAGGTAATTCCTCTGACATCCTGTCAGAAGGTTCAGGTTAGTCTGGTGTCTCACACTTCCTTTTAGTGCCACACACCATATCACCACATCACCATATCACAAGGTACCATATGGCAATCATCATTGCCATCAATCATTGTTCGAGAGTTATCAAGAGAGAAGAGCCAGAGTTTTGGTGTTAGCAGTGTGTGTGTGTGTTTGTGTGTGTGTGTGTTTGTGTGTGTGTGTGTGTGTGTGTGTGTCTGTGTGTGAGAGAGAGATAATGAATTTATATTTTCTTCATTTATGTTTTTATATGTACTTGTATTTTAATTATTCTATGTTTTATTCTATTTATTTCCCCTTCCAATCATTAAAGGAAAGTTAACTGTAAGTGTTGAAAGAATTAAAGAAAACATGCTGTTGCTGACATGTTCTATGTAGTTAAGCCTACAAGATCCTTGCAACTTTGGACTTCACAGGTGGTACCGTGGATGGGGCTTCCCAGGTAGCACAGCTGGGAAAGAATCAACCTGCAATGCAGGAGACCCCAGTTCTATTTCTGGGTCAGGAAGTTCCCCTGGAGAAGGAATAGGCTACCCACTCCAGTATCTTGTGCTTGCCTGGTGGCTCAGATGGTAAAGAATCCACCTGCAATGCAGGAGACCGGGGTTTGATCTCTGGGTTGGGAAAATCCCCTTGGGGAGGGCATGGCAACCCACTCCAGTATTCTTGCTTGGAGAATCCCCATGGGCAGAGGAGCCTGGCGGGCTATGGGGGTCAGAGAGAGTCAGACACGACTGAGCGACTAAGCACAGTATAGCACAGTGAATAAGAATCTGCCTGCCAATGCAATTACATAGGTGCAATCCCTGCTCCAAAATATTTCACTTGCTGCAAGGCAATTAAACCCATGTACCACAACTACTAAGCCCATACTCTAGAGCCCCAAAACTGAAACTGCTGAGTCCACATGCTGCAACCACTGAAGCCATGTGCCTAGACCGTATGCTCCACAGCAAAAGAAGCCACCACAATGAGAAGATCTAACACTGCAACAAAGAGTAGCCCCTGCTCACTGCAACTAGAGAAGGCCCATATGCTGCAACAAAGACCCAGCCCACCCAAAAATAAGTAAATTCATAAATAAATAAATTATTTTAAAAAGATCCTTGTATCTGTATTAAACACATGAAGATTTTTCTGGTCATTTATTCCCTAAACAACACAGTATAAAAACTATTTATGTAGCATTACATCATATTAGGTTATTATAAGTAATCTAGAGATGATTTAAAGTATATGGGAAGATATTCATAGGTTATACATAAATGTGACACCATTTCACATAAAAGACTTGAAACTCTGCAGATTTCAATATCTGCAGGGGTCCTAGAACCCATCCCCTGGGGATTCCAAGGCACTTGTACTTATTTGAGAGCAAGTTTGCAATTTTAATGACTTGTTCTCATGGTCGTTAGATCACATTTTTACTCTGTGCTGTGCTTAGTCTCTCAGTCGTGTTCGACTCTTGGCGACCCCAAGGACTGTAGCTTGCTAGGCTCCTCTGTCCATGGAATTCTCCAGGCAAGAATACTGGAGTGGGCAGCCATTCCCTTCTCCAGGGGACCTTCCTGATTCAGGGATGGAGCCCAGGTCTACTGTACTGCAAAAAGCAGCCAGATAGGAAAACAGAAATGCAGGACCTTAGCATAAAAATCCCTGGAGAAGAAAATGGCAACCCATTCCAGTATTCTTGCCTGGAGAATCCCATGGATGGAGGAGCCTTGCAGGCTACAGTCCATGAGGTTGAAAGGAGTTGGACACAACTGAGTGACTAACACTTTCACTTTTTCACTATTGCACCTATTTAGAAGCAAGCTTGCAATTTTAGTGATATGTTCTCATGGTTGCTAGATTGTATTATTATCCTAAGGCCCTGAATTTCTGTTTTCCTATCTAGCTGCCTTTGTTTGCACTCATTTTTGGCCAACATAATTGCTCAGAGATTATTCCTACCTCCAGCACCCTTCTCTGGGCTTAACAAACAAAGGCATTGCTGGACATCTCTTCCAGCAATAGTCTTGGGAATGCTATTTTTCAGCAGTGAAGGGAATGTACATAGCTTCAAAGTGTATTCACCATTTTTCAACTGTCCTATCCTCGCAGGTTCTCAGCTCTTCAATTTGGGGAAACATCATGAACTGATTTTTAAAGCACTTTTCTACTCTTTTCCACCATGCTTTACTGTCCTCTCCTTAGAGATATGTATTTCCTCTTGACATCATCTTGTAAAACATCTTCTTTAAAAAAAGCATGCCTGTTGCTCTATTTTATGGGATGAGGAGAAACTGTCTTTTCACTTTCATGTAAATGTATATTTTAATCAGTTTATGGGATATTTTCAGGGTGACTATTTTTATTTTAATCACATAGAATAATGAACTGATACATTATTTCTGTTTGGCATAATTCTGTTGCTTTTTTGTCCACTAAATAGTAATGACAGACATACTGATTCCCACAGATAACAGATACCATTTTTATTTTTACAAATAATATGTGGAAATGGTTTGATAGATGTGATAAAGCCCATATAAAAAGATAATGATAAGCCTTTATTTTGTAATGCTATGTTAAACAATTTATTCCTTTAAAATCACTATAGTCTAAAATATTTAACTGTGACCCTAAAGTAAGCTCCAATTTGGTGACTATCTTTAATTTTTGCTACTTATATTAAAAACTGAATTTTGAATTTTATTGTGTACCATAAAAATGACTTCAAATATACACAGCACAATAGTTAGCATCTATAATGCAAAATATAATAGCACAAATCATATGGAAACATATATTAGAACTTCAGAGAGGTTGGTGTATTCCATTGAAACAAATTTTAACAGCATTCTATTAACATTTGTTCATAATAAGATAAGTCAAAGATTGGGAAGAGATATTTGTACCATGAAAAACTTGATGAAGCGTTATTATCTATTATATATTAAGGATTCACAAAAATGTTAAATAATACAGTTAAAGTAGAGAAAATACCTAAATACATATTTACTATAAGCAGAAACATTAATGAAGCAATAATCTTTAAAAGGACCTTGTGAGAAACATGAAAATGAATGTTAAGACTGCAATGAGATACCTTTTACACTTAGCAGATCAGTAAGCAATTTTGACAAAATCAAGCATCTGTAAGACTGGAGTAGCTTCCCAGATAACTCAGCTGATAAAGAATTCACCTGCGATGCAGACTCCAGTGCAATTCCTGAGTCAGAAAGTTGCCCTGGAGAAGGGATAAGCTACCCACTCCAGTATTCTTGCCTGGAGAATCCCCATGGACAGAGGAGCCTGGCAGGCTACAACCCATGGGTCTCAAAGAGTCGGACACGACTGAGCCCCTAAACACTAAGACTGGAGGAAGCAGAACACTGCTGTTAAGAGCACAACTTATCTAAACAACAGTTGAAAACATTTGGCATAGTTTCTTACTATGATATATGCTATAAGCAATGATTCCATTTCTGTGGATATATTCTAGAGAAATTTTTGAATTTTTAATTAGTAAACAATCACTAGAATGTTTTTAATAGTATTATTCAAAATAGCAATATCCTAGAACCAATCCAAATATCTTTCAAAAGGAAATTGAGTGGATAATTTGAGGTAGATTCATACAATAAATTAATCCATGCAAATGGAGAATCAATGAATAATAGGTTCATGCATCAACATGGATGAATTTTTGAGGGTGATAAGTTGAGTTCATAACAAAGGCTTCACATACTGAGATATCATTTTGATGAAGTTCAAAAATTGCCAGTATTGAAAAATATATTGTTTAGTAATAGTCTATATATATGATTAAAGTCTATAAACAAGTATATGATAAACTAAAAATTCAGAATAAGAATTATTTGTGTGAATGAGAGAGATGCATTGAAGGAAGTATGTATAAGAAACTGAAACAATATTGGCTTGATCTATTTCTTAAGTAGAAAGCTAGAACCATTTCTGCTGTCATTATTATACTTCATAATTTACAATTTCATATGTGTGTGTGTGTATGTATGCACTCAGTCATATCCATCTCTTTGTGACCCCATGGACTGCAGCCCATCAGGCTTCTCTGTCCATGGAAGTTTTCAGGCAAGAATACTAGAGTGGTTTGCCACTTCCTACTCCAGGGAATATTGCCAATCCAGGGATCGAACCTGAGTCTCCTAAATTGAGAGGTGACTCTAACACTGCATCACCTGGAAAGCCCATATTATAGCTACACACACACACACACACATATATATACATATGTAACATTCCTATACATATTTGTATATATCAGATATTACATAATAACTTTAAAAAAAAAGAGTATGATAGCTTGCTTTAACAAGTAGATGACTTGTGTATGTTCTGAACATAGGATAACATTAATCCAGCATTCAAAATTCATAGAATAACCAGCATTAGATGTTAAGAACTGATAGGTTTTCATTCACTGAATGCTTTGAAAGATAGGAAAATTAAATTTTTTCCCCTGAAGTATAGGATATACTACATGGATAGTCAAGACATAGAACTTTCCAAACCTATAAACCCTTTTAACAAACTTCCCATAATATGTGCCTCTAGGCTGGTCTAGTGTGATGTGATCTGTCCAGCCTGACACAGCTCTAGACCACAGGCAGCGGGCAGGGAAGGAAGGGAAGATGTCAAATTATATGTTATACAAAGGCCTATAAGGTGTTGCTAACAGCAGGGTTACCCAAATCAATCATATTTTCTCTGTAATGGAGTAAGTAGATGAATCTCAGTAGTGGCCAATAGAAATTAATACATTTCAGCTGCTAAGTAGACAATAAACATCATCCAATTGCTAGAGCTGTTTTGGATTTGGATCAGCATTTCCATAACTTAACCTCCTTCTAGTCTGTGAAAGTCCCAGCTATGTTATCATCACACTGTTTCTGTGGGGTTTGGCTGCCAAGCCAAGATTCTGTCTTCCTAACACATCTATATTTAGATCTTCCTTCACATCAATATTTAGAAGAAATACCTATTATTTGAGTTAAAAAGCCTCTAAGACATAGTCTTGCTGTAACTGCATCAATAATCACAATAATGTTTCACAACATATATGGATACTGTAATATACTTACACATTGCCCACATATGTGGTTCTTTGTGTATATTCGTAAATAATTTAAAATACAATGTATTATTATACTTTCTAAAAAACTAAATATCCCACTTCAAAAGTAAACCCACACGTGACAAAAATAGTTAGCTGTAAAAGTGTCATATAAGGGCTTATCTGGTTGCTCAGTGGTAAAGAATTGGAGAAGGAAATGGCAACCCACTCCAGTGTTCTTGCCTGGAGAATCCCAGGGATGGCGGAGCCCAGTGGGCTGCCGTCTATGGGGTCTCACAGAGTCGGACACGACTGAAGCGACTTAGCAGCAGCAGCAGCAGTGGTAAAGAATCCACCTGCCAATGCAGGAGACATGGGTTCTATCCCTGATTGAGGAAAATCCCACATGCCACAAAACAACTAAGCCCCCTGTGCNGAGCCCAGTGGGCTGCCGTCTATGGGGTCTCACAGAGTCGGACACGACTGAAGCGACTTAGCAGCAGCAGCAGCAGTGGTAAAGAATCCACCTGCCAATGCAGGAGACATGGGTTCTATCCCTGATTGAGGAAAATCCCACATGCCACAAAACAACTAAGCCCCCTGTGCCAAAACTATGAGCCTGCACTCTAGAGCCCAAGAGCTGTAACTACTGAGCTCACTGCCGCAGCTACTGAAGCCCATGTGCCCTAGAGCCTGTGCTGCACAAGAGAAGCTACCAAACTGAGAACCTTGTGCATTGCAACTAGACAGTACTCTCCACCTGCTGCAACTAAAGAAAAGTCTGCACAGCAATAAAGATCCAGCATGGCCAAAAATAAAAAATAAACAGAATAAAATTATAAATATCCTATTAAGCTCATCCCTTAGAAAATATAACACATGATGAAAAGTAAAAACTTTTCTCAACTTAATCTCTGAATTCATTCTCCAAAAGTAACCACAGAGATTATTATCTTTCCAAAAATAACTCTTCTGTGAATACACCCACTTATTATCTCTTTTTCGGATTGAGAAATCTGTATGCTGGTCAGGAAGCAACAGTTAGAACTGGACATGGAACAACAGACTGGTTCCAAATAGGAAAAGGAGTACATCAAGGCTGTATATTGTCACCCTGCTTATTTAACTTATATGCAGAGTACATCATGAGAAACACTGGACTGGAAGAAACACAAGCTGGAATCAAGATTGCCAGGAGAAATATCGATAACCTCAGATATGCAGATGACACCACCCTTATGGCAGAAAGTGAAGAGGAACTAAAAGGCCTCTTGATGAAAGTGAAAGTGGAGAGTGAAAAAGTTGGCTTAAAGCTCCACATTCAGAAAACGAAGATCATGGCCATCCGGTCCCATCTCTTCATGGTAAATAGATGGGGAAACAGTATCAGACTTTATTTTTTGGGCCTCCAAAATCACTGCAGATGGTGACTGCAGCCATAAAATTAAAAGACGCTTACTTCTTGGAAGAAAAGTTATGACCAACCTAGATAGCATATTCAAAAGCAGAGACATTACTTTGCCAACTAAGGTCCATCTAGTCAAAGCTATGGTTTTTCCTGTGGTCGTGTATGGATGTGAGAGTTGGACTGTGAAGAACGCTGAGCACCAAAGAATTGATGTTTTTGAACTGTGGTGTTGGAGACGACTCCTGAGAGTCCCCTGGGCTGCAAGGAGATCCAACCAGTCCATTCTGAAGGAGATCAGCCCTCGGATTTCTTTGGAAGGAATGATGCTAAAGCTGAAACTCCAGTACTTTGGCCACCTCATGCGAAGAGTCGATTCATTGGAAAAGACTCTGATGCTGGGAGGGACTGAGGGCAGTAGGAGAAGGGGACGACAGAGGATGAGATGGCTGGATGGCATCACTGACTTGATGGATGCGAGTCTGAATGAACTCCGGGAGTTGGTGATGGACAAGGAGGCCTGGTGTGCTGCGATTCATGGGGTGGCAAAGAGTCGGACACAACTGAGTGACTGAACTGAACTGAACTGAGCATAATGTCCTGTGTAACGCTTTACACCTTTTTGCATTTATTTATTGGGAAACCTTTTCGCATCAATTAGTTCAGTTCTAGAGTTTCATTTGTGTTTAACAAACTAGTCTTCATATTTTTACTACACATACATATACCTTTTGCTCACTTTTTCAAATAACATCATACATTACTGTACTCCTGGGGAGCATTTTCCCTTTGTTCCAGAAACTATATATATATATATAGATAGATATGTATACATGTAACTGCATACATATATATATGCAGTTACATGTGTATATATATATATATATGTATATATAAACATGAACTGAGTGTATCATAGAATTGATCACATTTGGTCTAAGATTAAACAATGAAATTAGATACATAGCCAGTCTGACTAACTATGAATCACTTCTGAAGGAATCCCAATGAGTTCAGCTATTATCCTTCATTTGATCTTTTTTCTATACATGTCTTCTTTACATATATTTGTTTTCATTCTGGCATCATCATCAACTTTGTCCTTTATACTTTTCCTATTGTGATTCTGATAACTTTCTCTAAATCTTATGAACTGAATTATTAATTTGAATCATATGAAATTTCTATTTTAGTAAGTAAAATAATAATTGAATATTGGCAATTGCATATGGCCCAATTCGATGATGAAGGACAGGGAAATCTGGCATGCTGCAGTTCAAGGAGTCGCAAAGAGTCAGACACAACTTGGCAACTGAACAGCAGCAACAGCACAATTCTTACTCTTTTGATGTTGGGAGTAGAAATACTCCTCAGTGGCCAGTACCGTGTCCTGCAACTTGATACACATTTGTAGGTGCATATGTGCTAAGTTGTTTCAGTCATGTCCAACTCTTTACGACCCTTTGGACTGTAGCCTGCCAGTTTCCTCTGTCTATGGGATTGTCCAGGCAAGAATACTGGAGTGTGTTACCATTTCCTTCTCCAGCGGATCTTTCCAATTCAGGGCTCGAACCTGCATCTCCTGTGGCCCCTGCATTGCAGGCAGATTCTTTACTGCTGAGCCGCCTGTGAAGCCCCATATAGTTGCATAGTCAAAAATAATATAATTTCCTTCCTGATCATAACTGTAACTCATCTTTCTACTTGACTACTAAATAGCTGAAATTTGCTGTTTTTAACTAATCAGGTTTCTTTCACCATTGTTTTCTTTTAGGTTTACCTCACTTGAAGGTAACAAAATTTGAAACAAAAACTGAAGTCAGTAAAACTGAAAGAACTGTTCATACTTAAGTGTAAATCCTAAGTGCGAAACTTAGAACACTTCAACTTTACCCCAGTTGTTCCATTCCAGTAGGCTCCACATTTCCTTGAACCCTATACAGATATATCTTAATTACTTACGGTAAACATTACTATATGAGACATGCTTTTGGTTGTTTGCATAATTACTGTAATAAGCTTGATCTATTCCATGTCTCATCTAATATGCCAAGGAGAAAATTTGTGCAATAAGAATTTTCTGCAATAAGAAAGTATTTTTACTTCTTAATTAAATGTTCTGCACTATTCAACAGAAAAGGTATGCTTCTTTTCTTCAGATAAGAACTTTTAGTTTACTGCTTTGGATGGCAGGAAGGTCAGAGCTAAAATCCGCGTATACTGAAACTAAGAAAGAGAGAAGAGAGAAAGTTAGTCGACAGTTGTGTCCAACTCTTTGCAATCCCATTGACCGTAGCCCACCAGGCTCCTTAGTCCATGGAATTCTCCACGCAAGAGTACTGGAGTTTGTTGCCATTTCCTTCTCTATTGAAACTAAAATAATTTTATAATCCTTAACTTTAGTTCTAATATTAACCCTAAACTCTAATTTGCTTCACTTCTTTCCACAACTAGATTTAAACTTGGAATTTCTATATTGACATTCTTACCACAACTTACAGTATTTTAGTGACTTCATATACTTTTTAAGGAATCAGCTGAAATCCATAATAAATAAAGATAGTATTGAAAATCAATTACAGCATAATTTAGTGTAAATCCACACAGAATAAAATTCAGTTCAGTTCAGTCACTCAGTCGTGTCCAACTCTTTACGACCCCATGAATCGCAGCATGCCAGGCCTCCCTGTCCATCACCAACTCCCGGAGTCCACTCAGACTTGCATTCATCGAGTTAGTGATGCCATCCAGCCAAGTATCCACAAAAATTAATAAATTTATTTTTGAAATAGAAAATAAATAGATTATAAATATACCTTGAGTTGATTATAAAATAATTTAATATTAGGAATTTCAAAGCCAGATAATAGCTGAAAATAGGCCAAAAAGATTTTAAGGAAATGGAAAATACTGTGTATAATACTATAGTGGTAGATATATGTCACTATACCTTATGAAACCTATAGAGTGCATAACAGTAAAAGTGAACCTTAGTATAAACTATGGACCTTGGGTAATAATGATTTGTCAATGTACTTTTATCAATTGTAACATACGTACCACTCTGTTGGAGGATACTGATAACACAGAAGGCTATGCATGTGTGGGGACAGGGAGTAAATAGGTTATTTCTCAATTTTGGGGTGAATGTAAGCCTGCTCTAAGAAATCATCTTTATAAAAATAGATTGAAATGATTATATAAGAGCAATTTTTATTTTGTGTCTGCAGAACTTGAATTCTTACCTTGTAATTTCATAAAAATTCCTAAAGTTTAAAAACAATGTTACTTTTCATAACAGGCTTCTCTGGTGGGCTCAGATGGTAAAGAATCCACCTGTAATGTGGCAGACCTGGGTTTGATCCCTGGGTTGGAAAGAATCCCTGGAGGAGGGCATAGCAACCTACTCTATTATCCCTACCTAGAGATGGCAAATCCCATGGATGGAGGAGCCTGATGGGCTGCAGTACATGGGTTCGCTAGAAGTCGGACACGACTGAGCAACTTCGTTTTCCCTTTTCACTTTCATTCATCGGAGAAGGAAATGGCCACCCACTCTAGTGTTCTTGCCTGGAGAATCCAGGGACGGGGGAGCCTGGCAGGCTGCAGTCCATGGGGTCGCACAGAGTCAGACATGACTGAAGCGACGCAGCAGCAGCAGCAGAAGCAGAGAATCCTATGGATAGAGGAGCCTGGTAGGCTACAGTTCATAGCATCGCAAAGAGTTGGACACAACTGAGTGACTAAGCACAGGACAGCACACATTTCACAGCAAAATATTTCTTCTTATATCATCTTTTTAAAACCACATTGTTTTTTGGCTTACAAAGGTAAATGTCTGGCCAAAATCCAAGCAAATGTACACAAATTCAAAAATAAAATGTTTAACCCATACAGTTTAATGCTTTTGAGAAAAACCAAACTAATTCCAATTCTTCATAAATACTTATAATTGAAATGGAGGAGGATGGTTTTGGATCTAAAATATTACCAGAGGTAATAATTATAGTATTTAAAGACATCAATAACTAAATTTAAAAGTTGATTTACCTTTCTGTGATATGATTCTAAGTTCAGTCTTTAACTGTACTTGTATTGTCTGCTTCTCATTTATCAATAAAACTATATATATCTGTAATCCTTTTTATTTATGTTTTATGAAGGGAATGGCTACTGATCCACTCACTTATATCCTCATTCCCAGTTTAGTAGATACTGTGTTTCATGATGTGCAATGTAATAATATAAGATGATACAGTATGATTGCTAAAAGCATCAGAGTGGGAGAATATGAAATCTCATTAGGTATACTGGCAGGTTGCCTTGTATTTATGAATCAAAGTTCTCAATTCTCACTAGAAGTAAGTAAAGGCATCTGTTACCACATTCTGTTCAAGTGAAGACATGTGTTCCACACAGAATTTCAAAATCAAATGTAGTCTGCAACCCCATGCCTTGGAAACTCATTTTTCTCTAAAATTTAAGTGTTAAAGTATGTATATTGCATGTGATATCATCCATGATTTCAAGCATAGCTTAATCTATCTAATAATTTTGTATGTTGACCCTCTGTAACTCAGTGTTCTGGGACTACCCACTCTCACTGTGTCACTTATTTAATGGGTAAGAATTTTAAGATCTTCATCAGTTTTGTCATTTGTAAAATGAGAAAAATTACCTACATCATTGTATTCCTTTGAGTATAGGTATCAACTACCTGCCTCTCAAGGAGTGCTGCTTTGTTATCTAGGGGAGGTAAGTTACGTGTTTCCCAGGAGGCACAGAGATAAAGAATTCATCTACCAATACAGGAAACACAGGAAACATGGGTTTGACCCATGGGTTGGGAAAAAAAAATGGCAACCCACTCTAGTATTATCATCTGGAAAATTCCATAGACAGAGGAGCCTGGAAGTCTACATTCCTCATGGGGTCACAAAGGGGCGGACATGACTGAGCCCTCACGACACTTGCATGAACCTGATGTTACATGCAGGACGAGGGGGACAGTAGTAAGCAGTGTTTATGGATTTTTGAGAACTAGGACTTAGAAAAGAGTCAGGAGGGAAAAGAGAAGGCATTGAAAACTAGAAACGAGAGGAAAACTTTTTCCCTGCTGAACAGTAAAACTGCTTCCCTGGACTGCAAGCAGAGAGAGATCTGTGAACCCTGGATAAACTCAGGGGGTTGCAAGATTCTGAGAAAAAAGACTACGTGACTTTTCTTAGGTAACAGACCCTTACACTCCATCGGTATCCAGCATTACAAAGGATATTTCTGTCCTAATCATTGCAGAAAAGGGTAGAGAGTCCCCAGGTCTAAAAGGGCCATGTACTCAGAGACAATAGATGCCTCAGCAATAACCAGAGAGAGAGATGACTGATCAAAGGCCTGGCAGCCTATAAGCTATCAGAACTTTGATGTAATTCTCCAAGAAGGAGGAGGAGAAGGAAGCATATGAATGAGAGCTTCAGAATTCCATGCCAGTTCAACTGAATGAAGACTCAGAAGCAACAACCTCTTAATTTGTAGGAGCTGAATACATACCGTGTTTCTTGCACACCGTGTGGTGTGGACAGAGATTTGAATTTGATCTGAGTGTCTAGCATAGAGGTCAGAATTTAGTAAGTCCACAATTTTTTTTAATGTAGCTTTTTTTGTTCTAAAATTTAAAAAAAATAAATAAAAATAAAAGGAACTATGATCCTCTGAAAGGAACACAAAAAATCTCAAGTTCCATACAGGAGATTAGGGAAGAGTCACATACAAATACATAAATGTAATTAAAAGCTTCTGCACAACAAAGGAAACTATAAGCAAAGTAAAAAGACAGCCTTCTGAATGGGAGAAAACAATAGCAAATGAAGCAACTGACAAACAACTAATCTCAAAAATAATCACTCTATTTTACAGCTAAGTTATCTATAGAAACCAAGAAGACAATATTGTTAACCCAACATTTCTTCCACATATTTTCCAGTCTTGAAACCCATAATATTTCTGGTAGCATTGCTATGTTGCCTCTTGTTTAAATGAAAACTGAAAATTCCAAATTATCTTTGAGACAAAACTGGAACAGAAAAAAAGGATATAAATGAAAGTATTTGTGGAATTTATAAATAAAGTCTGAGGCTTAATTCATGGTAATATACTAATAGTGGGTTATTAGTTTTGACAGTTACAGCATAGCAATATAAACAAACTGGAATGAGTGTATACAGAAATTTTCTGTATAATCTTTGCAACTTTTCTGTGAATTAAATGTTACCACAAAATTTAAAGCTTTTTTTTTAATGAAAAATCATTTGATATGAGCATCTATTTAATTTGAAGTTGTTCAGGACAATGCACAAGGTAAAGTCTGATGTAGCTTCTGTCAGGCTAATATTGAAAGCATTGTGATGAGTACTTTATACAATGAGCTAGAGTGTATATTAATGAATTCAGTTCAGTTCAGTCACTTATTCGTGTCCAACTCTTTGCGACCTCATGAATTGCGGCATGCCAGGCCTCCCTGTCCATCACCAACTCCCAGAGTTCTCTCAAACTCACGCCCATCAAATTGGGAATGCCATCCAGCCACCTCATCCTCTGTCATCCCCTTCTCCTTCTGCTCCCAATCCCTCCCAGCATCAGAGTCTTTTCCAATGAGTCAACTCTTTGCATGAGGTGGCCAAAGTACTGGAGTTTCAGCTTTAGCATCATTCCTTCCAGAGAACACAAACCCAGGACTGATCTCCTTTAGAATGGACTGGTTGGATCTCCTTGCAGTCCAAGGGACTCTCAAGAGTCTTCTCCAACACCACAGTTCAAAAGTATCAATTCTTCGATGCTCAGCTTCCTTCACAGTCCAACTTTCACATCCATACATGACTACTGGAAAAACCATAGCCTTGACTAGGCGGACCTTTGTTGGCAAAGTAATGTCTCTGCTTTTGAATATGCTATCTAGGTTGGTCATAACTTTCCTTCCAAGGAGTAAGCGTCTTTTAATTTCATGGCTGCAATCACCATCTGCAGTGATTTTGGAGCTCAAAAATATAAAGTCGGACCCTGTTTCCACTGTTTCCCTATCTATTTCCCATGGAGCGATGGGACCAGATGCCATGATCTTCGTTTTCTGAATGTTGAGCTTTAAGCCAACTTTTTTACTCTCCTCTTTCACTTCATCAAGAGGCTTTTTAGTTCTTCTTTACTTTCTGTCATAAGGGTGGTGTCATCTGCATATCTGAGGTTATTGATATTTCTCCCAGCAATCTTGATTCCAGCTTGTGCTTCCTCCAGCCCAGCATTTCTCATGATGTACTCTGTGTATAAGTTAAATAAGCAGGGTGACAATATACAGCCTTGACCTACTCCTTTTCCTATTTGGAACCAGTCTGTTGTTCCATGTCCAGTTCTAACTGTTGCTTCCTGACCTGCATATAGGTTTCTCAAGAAGCACATCAGGTGGTATGGTATTCCTATCTCTTTCAAAATTTTCCACAGTTTATTTTGATCCACACAGTCAAAGGCTTTGGCATAGTCAATAAAGCAGAAGTATATGATTTCCTGGAACTCTCTTGCTTTTTTGATGATCCAGTGGATGTTGGCAACTTGATCTCTGGTTCCTTTGCCTTTTCTAAAACCAGCTTGAGTATCTGGAAGTTCACAGTTCACGTATTGCTGAAGCCTGGCTTGGAGAATTTTGAGCATTACTTTACTAGAGTGTGAGATGAGTGCAATGGTGCAGTCATTTGAGCATTCTTTGGCATTGCCTTTCTTTGGGATTGGAATGAAAATTGACATTTTCCAGTCCTGTGGCCACTGCTGAGTTTTCCAAATTTGCTGGTGTATTGAGTGCAGCACTTTCACAGCATCATCTGCCAGGATTTGAAATAGCTCAACCGGAATTCCATCACCTCCACTAGCTTTGTTGGTAGTGATGCTTTGAATTAGATACAGATTATTTACTAGCAGGGGCCCAATATGTACATAAGTAAGTATGATTCAGACACTTATATTTGCCATTCTTGCTATAATTTATAGGTAAGAAAATACCTTCTTAAATATACGCTCAAAAATCTTTTAAAAAATAAAGTATCAATTCATTTGGATCTTGAGTGATCACTTGTGTTTGGATGTATACTTATTAGGAAAAGGATATAAAGAAAGAATATACCACATAAAGTCACTAGGATATACAGAGATTAGGGACATCAAATACAATAGTGATCACTTTTCCAGTAGTGCATATAATGGGCTTCAGTTTCCCACTCTATCCTAACAAGAGCTGAACAGACTGAAAGATCAGCAACTCTTCTTGAATTTATATGAAAGGGTAGGACTCAATGAGAAATGCTGACCGCAAGATTAGAGACAGAGACAGTTGAATAAAGAGAGTCATGTTGGGGTAAGAAAACTTGATCTGTAATCAATAAATTGCTCAAGAGTCAGTGAAGACAAATCTGAGAGCTAAAAACTCCACAGAGGACTTTTTAGAAACTCTAAAATAAACAACAAAGAAATAAACAACTTTAGAAAGCTCTATCCATCCATATAGGAGAAATATGTATATATATATATCAAATGCAACTCACTCTACCCTCTTGTTGCACCTAAGAGTGGAGGCAAAAAAAAAAAAAAACCTGAAAAAACCTGTGAAGTTCATATTCCAAGACAAACTAAAAGACTGAGAGCTAATCATAGAACTATATAACACACGTGTATAACAGCTTTATTCATGATCATCCACACTTGGAGGCTACTAATATCCTGCAGTACTTTTCATTATAGGGGACTGGAATCCAAAAGTAGGAAGTCAAGAAACACCTGGAGTAACAGGAAAATTTGGCCTTGGAGTATGGAATGAAGCAGGGCAAAGGATAATAGAGTTCTGTCAAGAGAACGCACTGCTCATAGCAAACACTTTCATCCAACAATGCAAGAGAAGACTCTCCACATGGACATCACCAGATGGTAGACACCAAAATCACAATGATTATATTCTTTGCAGCCAAAGATGGAGAAGCTCTAGACAGTCAGGAAAAACAAGATCAGGAGCTGACTGTGGCTTGGATTATGAACTCCTCGTTGCCAGATTAAGAAAGAAATTGAAGAAAGTGGAGAAAACCACTAGACCATTCAGGTATGACCTAAATCAAATCTCTTATGACTATACAGTGGAAGTGAGAAATAGATTTAAGGGACTAGATCTGATAGATGAGTGCCTGATGAACTATGGATGGAGGTTCATGGCATTGTACAGGAGACAGGAATCAAGACCATCCTCAAGAAAAAGAAATGCAAAAAAGTAAAATGGCTGTTTGAGGAGGACTTACAAACAGCTGTGAAAAGAAGGGAAATGAAAAGCAAAGGAGAAAGGAAAGATATACCCATTTGATTGCAGAGTTTCAAAGAAGAACAAGGAAAGATAAGAAAGCCTTCCTCAGTGATCAATGCAAAGAAATAGAGGAAAACAATAGAATGGGAGAGACTAGAGATCTCTTCAAGAAAATTAGAGATACCAAGGGAACATTTCATGCAACAATGGGCTCAATAAAGGACAGAAATGTTATGGACCTAAAAGAAGCAGATGATATTAAGAAGACTTGGCAAGAATACATAGAAGTGTACAAAAAAGATCTTCATGACCCAAATAATCATGATGGTGTGATAACTCACCTAGAGTCAGACATCCTGGAATGTGAAGTCAAGTTGGCCTTAGGAAGCATCACCATGAACAAAGCTAGTGGAGGTGATGGAATTCCAGTTGAGCTATTTCAAATCCTGAAGGACAATTCTGTGAAAGTCCTGCACTCAATATGCCAGTAAATTTGGAAAACTCAGCAGTGGCCACTGCTGGACTGGAAATGGTCAGTTTTCATTCCAATCCCAAAGAAAGGCAATGCCAAAGAATGCTCAAACTACCGTACAATTGCACTCATCTCACATGCTAGTAAAGTAATGCTCACAATTCTTCAAGCCAGCCTTCACCAATACGTGAACAATGAACTTCCAGATACTCAAGCTGGTCTTAGAAAAGGCAGAGGAACCAGAGATCAAATTGCCAACATCCACTGGATCATCATAAAAGCAAGAGAGTTCCAGAAAAACATCTACTTCTGCTTTATTGACTATGCCAAAGCCTTTGACTGTGTGGATTGCAATAAACTGTGGAAAATTCTGAAAGAGATGGGAATACCAGACCACCTGACCTGCCTCTTGAGAAACTATATGCAGGTCAGGAAGCAACAGTTAGAACTGGATATGGAACAACAGACTGGTTCCAAATAGGAAAAGGAGTAGGTCAAGGCTGTATATTGTCACCCTGCTTATTTAACTTATACACAGAGTACATCATGAGAAATGCTGGGCTGGAGGAAGCACAAGCTGGAATCAAGATTGCCAGGAGAAATATCAATAACCTCAGATAGGCAGGTTATACCATCCTTACGGCAGAAAGTGAAACAAACTAAAGAGCCTCTTGATGAAAGTGAAAGATGAGAGTGAAAAAGTTGGCTTAAAGCTCAACATTCAGAAAACTAAGATCATGGCATCTGGTCCCATCACTTCATGTGAAACAGTGTCAGATTTTATTTTTTTCAGCTCCAAAATCACTGTAGATGGTGATTGCAGCCATGAAATTAAAAGTTGCTTACTCCTTGGGAGGAAAGTTACAACCAACCTAGATAGCATATTCAAAAGCAGAGACATTACTTTGTCAACAAAGGTCTGTCTAGTCAAGGCTATAGTTTTTTCAGTGGTCATGTATGCATGTGAGAGTTGGACTATGAAGAAAGCTAACCACCGAAGAACTGATGCTTTTGAACTGTGGTGTTGGAGAAGATGCTTGAGAGTTCCTTGGACTGCAAGGAGTTCCAACCAGTCCATTCTAAAAGAGATCAGTCCTAGGTGTTCATTGGAAGGACTGATGTTGAAGCTGAAACTCCAATACTTTGATCATCTGATGCAAAGAGCTGACTCATTTGAAAAGACTCTGATGCTGGGAAAGGAGGGCGTGAGGATAAAGGGATGATAGAGGATGAGATGGTTGGATGGCATCACCAACTCAATGGACATGGGTTTGGGTGTACTCCGTGAGTTGGTGATGGCCAGGGAAGCCTGGTGTGGTGCAGTTCATGGTGTCGCAAAGAGTCAGACATGACTGAAAGACTGAATTGAAGTGAATGGATAAACTGTGCTATATTCAGACAATGGAATTTTATTCACTGCTAGGAAGAAATGAGTTATAAATCTAAGAAAAGATATGGAGGAATCTTAAATGCATATAATTAAATGAAAAAAAAAAAAACAAGGTGAAAATACTACATGTTGTATGAGTCTCAGTATGTGACATTGCAGAAAGGCATAACTCTATAGACAGTCAAAATATCAGTGGTTGCCAGAAGTTGGGGAAGCAGGCATGAAGAGCCAGAGCATAAAATGTACAACACCAAGAGTTAACCCTAATATAAATGACAGACTTTGGGTTTTAATGATGTATTCATGAAGGTTCATTTATTTTAACAAATGTACCACTCTGGTGTTGGATATTGAAAATGAGGGAGACGATGTGTGTGTGTGTGAGCAGGGGGTATGTAGGGAATCTCTATATATTACTTATATTTTATTGTGAACTTTAAACTTCTCTAAGAAGTAAAGTCTTAATAATAATAATAATAAAAAAAACCTTTAAAAATAGTGGAAACCGAAAACAGATTCAGTTCAGTTCAGTTGCTCAGTCGTGTCCGACTCTTTGCGACCCCATGAATCGCAGCACTAAGGGTGGTGTCATCTGCATATCTGAGGTGATTGATATTTCTCTCGGCAATCTTGATTCCAGCTTGTGTTTCTTCCAGTCCAGCGTTTCTCATGATGTACTCTGCATATAAGTTAAATAAGCAGGGTGACAATATACAGCCTTGACGTACTCCTTTTCCTATTGAAAACAGATTAGGTTTCAGCATTTTGCACAGCATAATAAAGATCAGTCTGCTGTTTTACTTAACTTTGCATGGTTTTGACTTAGGAAGTAATTTATCAAGGCACTAATTACAAAATACTTCATTCTTCTAAAAACAATGTATTTTGTCAATACAGACTCAGAGAAGGTTTCAATAACTTTCTCACTCTTTAGTATGAATTAGAACCACCAGGAGACAGATCTTGAGGAACAGAGCAAGGCAACAGCTGGGAAACTTCAGTGGGAATGCAGAGCAGTTCATCAAAACTAAAAGCTGACAAATACCACATAGTAATGTGGGAAAGTAGTTCCAAAGGACAGAAAAGAGCAGATTCCTCCCCAGATCAACAGAGTATGAGGATCTGAGTATAAGTATAAAACCAGGAAAAGAAAATTGTGTAGAAAAGCATATGGTCAAGTTAAGGAAAACAGATCTGAGTCCAAGAAATTGTGCACATTTTAGGACAGTACTCCAAATTTTCAAAGAAAAGGAATTGATAGGATCAGTACTTGGTCATTGTCAAGAAAGGATAAAATAGAAGGTTGATTATTATAATCAGATTCCTAACTTCTTCCAAAATCATAGGCCATCGTATTCTCTCTGTGCCAAAAATAAAGGTATCTCTAATCCATCCCTCTGTCTGTGTAAGAGACCTGCCTGGAAAAGGTCAGTTTTCATTCCAATCCCTAAGAAAGGCAATGCCAAAGAATGCTCAAACTACCGTACAATTGCACTTATCTCACATGCTAGTAAAGTAATGCTCAAAATTCTCCAAGCCAGGCTTCAACTGTATGAGAACCATGAACTTCCAGATGCTCAGGCTGGATTTAGAAAAGGCAGAGGAACCAGAGATCAAATTGCCAACATCAGCTGGATCATTGAAAAAGCAAGAGAGTTCCAGAAAAACATCTACTTCTGCTTTATTGACTATGGTAAAGCCTTTGACTGTATGGATCACAATAAACTGTGGAAAATTCTGAAAGAGATGGGAATACCAGACCACTTGATCTGCCTCTTGAGAAACTATATGCAGGTCAGGAAGCAACGGTTAGAACTGGACATGGAACAACAGACTGGTTCCAAAAAGGAAAAGGAGTAGGTCAAGGCTGTATATTGTCACCCTGCTTATTTAACTTATACACAGAGTACATCATGAGAAATGCTGGGCTGGATGAAGCATAAGCTGGAATCAAGATTGCCAGAAGAAATATCAATAACCTCAGATATGCAGATGAAACCACCCTTATGACAGAAAGCGAAGAAGAACTAAAGAGTCTCTTGATGAAATTAAAAGAGGAGAATGAGAATTTTGGCTTAAGGCTCAACATTCAGAAAACAAAGGTCATGGCATCTGGTCCCATCACTTCATGGGAAATAGATGGGGAAACAGTGGAAACAGTGGCAGACTATTTTCTTGGGCTCCAAAATAACTGTAGATGGTGATTACAGCCATGAAATTAAAGATGCTTACTACTTGGGAGAAAAGTTATGACCAACCTAGATAGCATATTCAAAAGCAGAGACATTACTTTGCCAACTAAGGTCCATCTAGTCAAGGCTATGGTTTTTCCAGTAGTCATGTATGAATGTGAGAGTTGGACTATAAAGAAAGCTGAGTGCCAAAGAATTGATGCTTTTGAACTATGGTGTTGGAGAAGACTCTTGAAAGTCCCTTGGACTGCAAGAAGATTCAACCATCTATCCTAAAGAAAATCAGTCCTGAGTATTCACTGGCAGGACTGATGTTGAAACTGAAACTCCAATACTTTGGCTACCTGATGCGAAGAGCTGACTCAACTGAAAAGACCCTGAGGCTTGGAAAGATTGAAGGCAGGAGGAGAAGGGGATGACAGGGGACAAGATGGACATGAGTTTGAGTAAACTTGGGAGTTGGTGACAAGGCAGCCTGGCATGCTGCAGTCCATGGCATCACAAAGAATAGGACACGACTGAGTGACTGAACTGAACTGAACTGTCTGTGAAAGAAATCACTGAGGGAGCAGGAGACATGCTATTGAAAAGAGCTGTTGAAGAATGAGGGATTACTGGCCAAAAACAGAGTTTCAATAGAAATTATATACCAAGTACCATGGAGAATTGCCAGAGCCTTGGAACGAAAGATGTTGAATGGTACCAAAAAGTAAAAACAAGACCTCAAGCAAGGTCAAAAATAATATGCTAAGTCTATTTAAACTAGACCCACAATGATGCCTGTGCACATTAGAAAGTATGTGTGTGTATATATATATATATATATCTTGAGCTCTTTGCTGTTCACCTGAAATTTTCACAACATTGTTAATCGGCTACACCCCAATACAAAATAAAAATTTGCAAAAAACTTTAAAAAAGAAAATATATTTGATGCAGGGGAATTAAGTATTTAGATTTCATTTTTTCTGCTTCTCTTTTCCCCAACTTGGAAATGTTAAACCCAAGGCATGTGCAACTTAGGTTAAATGTATCTTCTTTCCTCATCAAATGATAGTTCAATAGAAAGGTCAGCATAAATCCCTGAACTCTAACTAGTCTGATTCTAAATCGTATTAAATCCTATGATCCATGGGGGTGGCCTGAGATGCAGGAGTTACTGCCTCTGAAATAGTTAACAATTTAGAGTTAATATATCTCAAATTTAACTTATCAAATCCAAATCATCAGACACTGAGCCCTTAGAATGATACAGAAGCCAAGTTTTCCAATTCAGAGAAAACTTTTCTATTTTCCACAGTTTTTTTCATGTTTCATTTTTCACAATTCTTCCAGTCTAATATGATAAAACAATAGTGCTTAAAGAACCTAACATAGAAAAAAAATATGCTTTAATTTTTTAGCATGACTAACCATATCAGTGATATTTCCATACCTTATAGTCTGAGGCAGAATCAGCCATATGTGAAAAATTTTGTAGGTAATGTCTATATACAATTGCACTTTGTATGTTAATGACCCTCAGATCTATTAAGCCCAAAAGAATAGGAAACTACAAAATGTTAACTGGCAATTATGTACCAAATGATACATCTACTATTTTACATAAATTAATCAATGCTCTGAAAACAGAAACAAAGTTATATATACCTTACATCATATAAGTGAGTGCTGTGTGCATGTGTGTGCTCAGTTGTGTCTGATTCTATGCAACCCCATAGACTGTAGCTTGCCAGGCTCCTCTGTCCATGGAATTTCCCAGGCTGGAATACTGGAGTGGGTTGCCATTTCCTACTGTAGTGTGAATGCTAGCATGTTTTATCTTATATTCTCTTTCAAAGAGATCAAGATGAATAAATAAGCTGATTGGCAAGTTGTATTTATTTTGTAACATAATAGTTTCTAGAACTAAAGCTGTATAAATAAGTAAAAGAGAGACTTTGATGATGAGAGAAGCTATATTTTGAGTGGATATATTAAAAGGCTATAAAATATACATTAGTTTTCAAGCAGGATGCGATTTAATTGCCTCTTTAAAAATCACCTTTTGTCTTCCTATAAACTGAATATTCTCTCCTGACATTTTAATACACTCATAGCTCCAGCCTCTTTGAACATTCTGTATCCATTCCTAGGTCAGATATTTCCATCTTCAAAGCATTTGCTCTGTCATCATTAAATATGGAATTAAAAGAAGTTTAGTTACTTATCTTCAATAATATTCAAATTTATCATCTACACTGAAATACAGCTTAAAATTTATGACTAAGTTAGTAAATTAAAAGGAATGACAAGACAAAGTTGAGATGATCGATGTTTCTGCTCTAATTTTCCAGAAATCAACAAAATTAAGTTATTTTGACAAGGATATAAATAACTTGATCCATTTAGATGCAATCTAAAATTATAGAAATAATATGAGCATCGTTTTCCTTAAAAAAGTAAAAACAAATATATTTCTGAACAGACTATGATAAGGAAAAGTTGATCTTTTTTTTTTTTCCCCTCCCTTTGCAGTAGCAAACAACACTTTACTTGAAGTGTACAGTTTAGTTTTTTTTCAACTTGATTTTTGTGACACCTTCTCAAATGGCCTGTAAATTTGTGAGTCTTTCAGCGTTACCTGATTGCAAAAGTTTTTCTGAGATGTAACCAGATAAAAATATTTTTCATTTAGAGAAAATAAATAAATTCTGTCTTTGTAACATTATTCTAAATTAACTCAGCATACAATTTAAAAATAAAATATTTAAGAGGTTAAAAAAAACACTATTTTAATACTATTTGTTCAACATGTGTATTTATGTATGCACTTTAAATCATTTCAAATGAAATAAGCTCCTCTGTCCATGGAATTCTCCAGGCAAGAATAGTGTGAGCCACGAGGGAAGCCTACTTTGAAAAATGTTAAAGGCTGTGAACTAGGAGGTCTACAAAGAAGGAAGAATAGGCTCTAGTTGTTTTAATTCAAAAATTATCCATTCTGCTTTTCATGTCTCCAACTTTTTCCCTATCAAAGAAAAACTATAGAATTTCAAATTTTAACATTTTTAGAGCTGATTTTCATCAGGTATGAGGCTTGATGATGTGATTTCCAATGTGAAAACAAAAATACCTGCTCTGAAGAGATTACAGACTAACAGAAGGAGCTGAAACTCACAATTAATTACATGTCACTGTCATTTATGTGAAACCATATAAAATTCCAAATGTATTATTTTCCTACATTAAATATTATAAATTTATATGGGTCAACCTATGATTATGCTAAAATAGAATGATAAAAATGCTGCTGAATCATAGAAGTAAAAAAACAGTTGTGGTCCCCAAAATTAAGTGAATATTTTATTTATAAAATACAGACTAAGCCATGAATCTCAAATTTTGAATACTAAAAAGAAATTAGAACTTTTTACCGATAAAGTTCTGGTAGTTTGGTACGCATTTCCAGATGGAAGATGCTGAGAGTCCACCGTGTTGCATCACCATGAAATCCAGAACATGAGGTTGGAGTTTAGGATTTGAAATTGGGGATCAGGAAAGCATGATCACTTACAAAGAAATCAGGAAGGCAGGAGCCTTCTCAGTAGAAGCCTGTGTAGCTGGGGCTCAAAATGCTGGAAGATACTGCTCTCCAGCCTAGAATTCTGCTTGAAGACACACAAGGCCTTGGAAACCTGTTCTTGCCGCCTTTCTGGGTGAGATGCTCCACCAAAACAAAACAATTAAATCCAGAAAAGTGGGACATCTTAGTGCAGGAGAGAGGCCCAGAAAACTTGGAAGAAAGAAACCCATTTAACCCATTTAAGTTGAAGCAGGAGATGGAAGCTTACAAAAAAAAGAAAAGAATTGGCATCTGGTTATACAGAAAAGGGTTTTCTAATTTAATCAGGGAATTTAAGGAAAAGTAGCAAGAAAAAATGAAAACTTAAGGCAGAAAAAAAAAAGCAGTTGTGAGAGGAGAGTTGACTATTGATTATGCACATGTGTTATTTAAATACAAATAAAAGTTAACAGGAGGGCCTTTCCAGATGACAAACAGATGGGGGAAAAGTGGAAACAGTGACAGATTTTGTTTTCTCAGGCTCCAAAATCACTGTGGACAGTGATTCCATGCAGCCATGAAATTAAAAGATGCTTGCTCTTTGGAACTAAAGCTACAACAAACCTAAACAGAGGATGAAAAAGTAGACATCACTTTGCTAACAAAGGCCTGTATAGTCAAAGCTATGGTTTTTCAGTCATCATGTATGGATCTGAGAGTTGAACCATAAAGAAGGCTGAGTGCCAAAGAATTGATGCTTTTGAACTGTGGTGTTGGAGAAGACTCTTGAGAATCCCTTGGATATCAAGGAGATCAAACTCATCAATCATAAAGTAAATCAGTCTTGAATATTCATTGGAAAGACTGATGCTAAAGCTGAACCTCCAATACTTTGGCCATCTAATGGGAAGAGCCAACTCTTTGGAAGAGATGCTAATGCTAAGAAAGACTGAGGGCAATAGGAAAAGGGGCAACAAAAGATAGGATGGTTGAATGGTATAACCAAGTCAATGGACATGGATTTGAGCAAACTCTGGGAGATAGTGAAGCACAGGGAAACCTGGCATGCTGCAGGCCATGGGGTATAAAGAGCCAGACACAACTTAGCAACTGAACAGCAACAGGTGAGTCAGCAGTAAAAAATCTGTCTGCCAACACAGGGAAGGAGAAAGAAATGGCAACCTACTCTGGTATTCTTGCCTGGAAAATTTCATGGACAGAGGAGCCTGGAAGACTACAGTCCATGTGGTCACAAAAGAGTCAGACACAACTTAGTGACCAAACAATAAAAACAAACTATAAAACTTAGGAATTTATGGAAGACCCTCTGGAGTCTTCCTTCAACACATGTGTATAAATATGTGCATGCACAGACATTTGGACTTTTTTCATGCCTAAAAATTTATTATGCTTTACTCATTCAGAGATATCAGTCAGTCTTTCCTAATCAAAGTAAAGACCATGACAAAACAGTATGCCTCAGAACTTGCCAATGACTATTAAATATATACTTTAAAATATTACTAAATGGTGGATTCTAGCTGATTAAGCAAAATCCTCTTTAAGATATATTGCCCAGCTGGAATAAGAAGGGTTTATAGAATTAATTAATTTTAACTGAATTTTAATGAACTATATTTATTAGGTTATTTTTTAATACTATAAACATTCTTTTCTTCATCCATACTCAAGAAAAATAATAATAATTAAAAGCATCAGTTCAGTTCAGTCACTCAGTCATGTCTGACTCTGCAACCCCATGGACTACAGCACGTCAGGCTTCCCTGTACATCACCATGTCCCAGAGCTTGCTCAAACTCATGTCCATCTAGTTGGTGATACCATCCAACCATCTCATCCTCTGTCATCCCCTTCTCCTCCTTCCATCAATGTTTCCCAACATCAGGGTCTTTTCAAATGAGTCAGTTCCTCACATCAGGTGGCCAAAGTATTGGAGCTTCAGCTTCAGCATTGGTCCTTCCAGTGAATATTCAGGACCGATTTATAAGCAAAGTTAAAATGTATTTTTTTTAATATCTGAAGTATATTTTTTAGTTCTCAAATGTTTAGAAATTTTTAGATAATTTTTGTTATTTAGTTCTAGTATAGAACATATTCTGTATAAATTTAATCTTTGAAAATGTGTGGATTCCTAAGGTTTCATGTTCTTCCACACTGTCCTTTAAAAAAATGTTTTGTGTGTGCTTTAATAAGCTTTAGTAGGTGATGTATTCCACAGATTTTTGGTGAGTGTTCTTTATCCAGTGTTCTTTAACTACAGCACACATTAACTCTGTTCTTCAAATTTCCTGTATCCTTATTATTTATCTATTGGTAAATTTATCTACTGAAATCTGGTATTTATCTGGTATGTATCAACTGAAAGAGATGTTCAAAAATAAAATGGACAGAATGATCTCTGTTTCTTTCCAAGTCAAACCATTCAATCACAGGTAATCCAAATCTGTGCCCCAAACAGTAACACTGAAGAAGCTGAAGTTGAACGGTTCTATGAAGACCTACAAGACCTTCTAGAACTAGCACCCTAAAAAGATGTCCTTTTCATTATAGGGGACTGGAATGCAAAAGTAGGAAGTCAAGAAACACCTGGAGTAACAGGCAAATTTGGCCTTGGAGTACAGAATGAAGCAGGGCAAAGGCTAATAGAGTTTTGCCAAGAGAACGCACTGGTCATAGCAAACATTTTCTTCCAGTAACACAAGAGAAGACTCTACACATAGACATCACCAGATGGTCAACACAGAACTCAGATTGATTATATTCTTTGCAGCCAAAGATGGAGAAGCTCTACAGAGTCAGCAAAAACAAGACCAGGAGCTGACTGTGTCTCAGATCATGAACTCCTTATTCCCAAATTCAGACTTAAATTGAAGAAAGTAGGGAAAAACCACTCGGAGAAGGCAATGGCAACCACTCCAGTACTCTTGGAGATTTCACAGTTCCAAAGAATAGCAAGGAGAGATAAGAAAGCCTTTCTCAATGATCAGTGAAAGAAATAGAGGAAGACAATAGAATGGGAAAGACTAAAGAGCTCTTCAAGAATATTAGCGATACTAAGGGAACATTTCATGCAAAGATGGACACAAAAGGACAGAAATGTTATGGACCTAACAGAAGAAGATATTAAAAGAGGTGGCAAGAGTACACAGAAGAAATGTACAAAAAAGATCTTCACGACCCAGATAATCAGGATGGTGTGATCAATCACCAGACATCCTGGAATGTGAAGTCAAGTGGGCCTTAAGAAGCATCGTTATTAACAAAGCTAGTGGAGGTGATGGAATTCCAGTTGAGCTATTTCAAATCCTGAAAGATGATGCTGTGAAAGTGCTGCACTCAATATGCCAGCAAATTTGGAAAACTCAGCAGTGGCCACAGGACTGGAAAAGGTCAGTTTTCATTCCAATCCCAAAGAAAGGTAATGTCAAAGAATGCTCAAACTACCACACAATTGCACTCATCTCACAGGCTAGTAAAGTAATGCTCAAAATTCTCCAAGCCAGGCTCCAGCAATACGTGAACCGTGAACTCCCTGATGTTGAAGCTGGTTTTAGAAAAGGCAGAGGAACCAGAGATCAAATTGCCAACATCCGCTGGATCATGGAAAAAGCAAGAGAGTTCCAGAAAAACATCTACTTCTGCTTTATTGACTATGCCAAAGCCTTTGACTGTGTGGATCACAATTAGTAGTCATGTATGGATACGAGAGTTGGACTATAAAGAAAGCTGAGCACCGAAGAATTGGTGCTTTTGAACTGTGGTGTTGGAGAAGACTCTTGAGTGTCCCTTGGACTGCAAGGAGATCCAACGAGTCCACCCTAAAGAAAATCAGTTCTGAATATTCACTGGAAGGACTAATGCTGAAGCTGAAACTCCAGTACTTTGGCCACCTGATGCAAACAGCTGACTCATTTGAAAAGACCCTGATGGTCGGAAAGATTGAAGGCGAGAGTAGAAGGAGATGATAGAGGATGCGATGGTTGAATGGTATCACCGACTCAATTGGCACGAGTGAGTGAACTCCGGAAGTTGGCGATGGACAGGGAGGCCTGGCGAGTTGCCATTCATACTGTCCCAAAGAGTCGGACACGACTGATTGACTGAACTAAACTGAAATAAAAATATATCATACTTTGTGCATTTGTATACTTCCCCTTGTGGATCTGTCAATTTTTTGCTGAAGTATTTTGAAATTTAGAATAACTATATGTTTTTGATTATTCAGACCTACTATTATTTTGATTTGATCTGACTTCAAGGTTTTTGCCTTAAAAGCTTGTTGTAATCTAATATAGTAACCAACTTTATCTGCATTAGTTTTTGCATGGTATATATATCTAATTCTTTTTTTTTTTTTAACTATTCCACTCCACTCAGCATGTGTGCTCATATACTCAGTCGTGTCCGACTCTTGGCGACCCCATATACTGTACCCATGTACCCATCATGCTCTTCCGTCCATGGGATTCTTCCAGGAAGAATACTGACGTGGGTTGCCATTTCCTCCTCCCATACATTTTCCTGACCCAGGGATCAAACTCGTGTCTCTTGTCTCTGGCATTAGTGTCATCTGGGTAGCCACTTTGAATGCAGAATCAAATCTCTGACCAGGGACCACACCCATCCCCGTTTGAAGCCTTAATCACTGGACTGCCACAGAAATACTATTCTTTTTTATTTAATTCTTTCCTTTCAATTTCAGGGAATTATTATGCTTTCAACGTGTCACTTGTTTAAAAATGTATATTATTTATATACGTGTACATGTATATATATGTAAATAATTCATTGCGTTTTTGAAAAGTTCTGACAACCTTTAACTGAAAGTTTGTCCACCTGCCTGGAATGTAATAATATTTACTTTAAATAAAAATCTGATGGTTTATTTACTCCTTATCTCATTGCTTTTATATTATTTTTCCTTTTCTTTTCTTTTAAGCTTATGGAAAATTGTTTCTTTTTTTTTTCTATTTAGTCATCTCATGATAACCTAAGAAACTACAGTATGTATCCTTGACTTATAAAAATTTAGAGTTGATTGGTAGTTCCTTTTTTTTCCTTTATTTTTCATACACTATGAAAGAGACATATATCTCTTACTCCATTTATTTCCTTTTCATGTTATGCTCTTTTAGTGTATGTACTTTATTTTTCTATACACGTTAAACCCTAAAAGACTGTAGCTATTGCTGCACAGTCAACATCCTTTCAGTTTAACCCACATATTTATCATTTTATTTCTTCCATCTTCCCTCCTTTCCTCCCTAAATTTTCCTTCTTTCCTTCTTTTTCTTTCCTTTCCTTTCCATCTGGAGTAATTTTCCTTCTGACTGAAAAACATATTTTAGAGCTTCTGTTGGATTTTCCAGTCTGGGGTGTGCTGGCCATAAACTCTAACTCTCACTTTTGTCATTCTAAGAATGTCTTTATTTTGCCTTCATTTTTGATGGATATCTTTGCTGATTGTTAACTTTTAAGCTTATATTTATTTTCTTTCACTGTGTAAAGCATATTTTTCTACTAGCTTCTTGTTTCCTCGCTGATGTGGAATAATCAATTAACTGCTCTTTTTTTTTTCCTAGCAGCTGCATTTTAGATATTTTTATTTATTTGGTATTCAGAACTGTCACTGATATGGATCAATGTAGATTTCAGTCTACTTTCTCTGCTAGGAATTCTTTGGGCTTTCTAATTCTTTAATCAATTCCCGGAATTTTTTAGCCATGATATCTTTGATTATAGATTTTTTTATTTCTCTCTTCTCAGCTGGATCTCCAATCAAACCTATGCTAGATCATGTTTGTTGTAAGATTTTATTTTTTGTATTTTCCCTCTTTATCTGTGCCTGTGAATCATTGTGGATTTTTTTTTTTTTCTCCTCCTGTCTTTTTTGGTCCGTTTTGTCTGATGCTGGGAGGGATTGGGGGCAGGAGGAGAAGGGGACGACAGAGGATGAGATGGCTGGATAGCATCGCTGACTCGACGGACGCGAGTCTGAGTGAACTCCGGGAGTTGGTGATGGACAGGCAGGCCTGGCGTGCTGCGATTCATGGGGTCGCAAAGAGTCGGAGACGACTGAGTGACTGAACTGAACTGAACTGTGCAATAGAACTGTCTGCATTAATTGAAATGTTCTCTATTTGCCTTTTCCAATACAGTGGCGCTAAACATGCGTGACTATGGAGCACTTGAAATGTTGCTAGTACAACAGAAGAGTTTAATTTTTTCCTGAGTATAATTTTATAAAATTTTTAGTTTGAAATACTTTTAGATTTACAGAAGAGTTGCAAAGATGGTATAAGGAATTTCTCAGTAAGTTTCATTCAGCTTTTACTAAAGTTAACTATGAAACATTGATCAAAACTAAGATGTTAAGTAGTGGTAAAATAGTATTAACTAAGCTACAATCTTTACTTGATTTTCACCATTTTTTTCCATTAACGTCCTTTATCTATTCCAGAATTCATCCATGATACTATGTTCCATTTAATCACTTTATCTCCAGTCTGTGAATTTCTTACATGTCTTTGTCCTCCATGACCTTGGCACTTTCAAAGAGAACTGGCAAGCTATTTTGTGGAATGTTCCTCAATATTTATTTGTAGGATGTTTTTTGTAATTGGATTGTGAATATGAATTTGGGGGAATAATGTCACACAGGTGGTTCACCCTCCTCCTCTCATCATATAAACAAAGTCAATACTGATTGCATAGCTAAGGACATGCCTGTCAGATTTATCCACTGCAAAGTTATATCTTTCCACATGGTTTGTGTTAGAATACAGACCAAACACAGGGGAAGAGTTAAATCCTACTTCATGGACAGAGCACTATCAAAGAATTTGTGGACAGATATTAAAGCCATCAGAGTAATTAATAAATTGGGAGAGGTGAGTGATACATTCAGAGTCTGCAACAATCCTGTTATTCTTTAAAATTTCACCTACTAATGTTAATATTTATCAGTGATTCTCTCCCGCAGCAGTTATTACTATGATATACTAATGGTGATTTTAAAATTGTCTTACTCCTTCTGCATTTATTAACTGTATTGCTTCTGTAAAAAAGAGTTGACCCTCCACATATGTTTATTTATTCATTCATTCATTCATTCATTTATTCATTCACTTATCTATAACAGTATGGACTCATGGGTATTTATTTTTTTTCTCTTTGTACTGCATTACTATATATTTTGTTTCCATTGTTCTAGCTTTGGTCAGAAGGAGCTTTTCCAAGTAGCTTGCATGTCATTTGATGTATCCCATCTGTGTGTGTGTAAAAGATGGAGGGAGAGAGAGAGAGCAAGAGAGAGATAGAAGGCACTTTTTTTACTTTCTGGCATTATAAAATGTTCTAGACTAATGACAGACTGAAATTATAATGGGTTAATATAGTTCAGTGAGCTTCCCAGTTGGCTCAGTGGTAAAGAATCTGCCTGCCAAGCAGGAGATGCAGATTTGATCTCTGGGTCAGAAAGCTCACTACATACCACTCCAGTATTCTTGCCTGGGAAATCCCATGGATGAGGGAACCTGGCAGGCTACAGTCCATGAGGTTGCAAAGAACTGGACATGACTTAATGACTATACTGCTGCTGCTGCTGCTGCTAAGTCGCTTCAGTCGTGTCCGACTCTGTGCGACATAGATGGTAGCCCACCAGGCTCCCCCGTCCCTGGGATTCTCCAGGCAAGAACACTGGAGTGGGTTGCCATTTCCTTCTCCAATGCATGAAAGTGAGAAGTGATAGTGAAGTCGCTCAGTCGTGTCTGACTCCTAGCGACCCCATGGACTGCAGCCCACCAGGCTCCTCCGTCCATGGGATTTTCCAGGCAAGAGTACTGGAGTGGGGTGCCATTGCCTTCTCCAATGACTATACTACAGCTGAAATACAGCTCAGACATACAAAAACAGAGTTAGGTGGCCACTGAGTGTCTGGTCTTAGGTGGATATTGAAGACCAGATATTTACCACTGAAAACCTGAGCTTTCTTTGAACTATATGAGTTGCAAGGACACCACCAGCCCAGCCACATTCAGAACAACACCTGCCAGCTGCACCTTTATTGTTTCAAGGTCTCCCTTTGTAACCTTACACTCATTTCAGCCCTCAATCAATCCTAAATTAGCAAGCACCCTTACCACTGGCCAGCTCTAACTATAGTTCCTGTAATTAACTGTATCCTTAGAGCTTGCCTTTATAAGCATCTTTCATTTCATACTCCAGCAGAACATAATTCAAGTGCTTTTTGAATCTATGTGTCCCAGACTTCAGTCCTAACAAATCCCAAATACACATCTTTTTATTTCAATCAGATTTCTGTCTCTGAAATTTTGGTTGATAATCTCATTTTCTTTTTTTTTTTTTTTTTTTTGTTTGTTTGTTTTTCCTGTCCCAACCCTAGAATCAGACATTTCTTTCAGGATCTCTAGCTCCATTTAATAGAGAATTGTATTCAGGAACAAAATTTGTAATGAACATAATTTTAATTTGAAGTAGCTATTTCTTATTAATGTTTACCATATTAGACAGCATGGTACTAGATCATTCATTCTTTTTACAGTTTTTCTTAGTCAAAAACTATCATTCCCATATCTTATCATTACCAGTAATTGCAACCCTCCATATATCAATATTATGCCATAACCTGACCATCAACTCTTTTTGCCCAGGTCACTCTCTTTTTGCCCAGGCTACGACTCCAACTACTCTTTATCACCTTGAATCTATGAATTCTAATACTTTTCACTGCATCCATCTTAAATTTCATGATTAGTTATCATAACTACTCCCTTGAGTCATTTGTTCCTCTCTCCATCATACTCTGAACTCTGCCTTCTTAGCACTTCTTCTGTGAAAGGGAATGTAGAAAAGAAAAAGATAGCCATCCCAATGACCAGTCTCATTTTGAACACGTGATTGCAAACTGCAATGCTCCAGGGAAACATTACACATATTGCTAATCTACTTTACCATTCTTTGAAATGACTATGTACAACTTCTTTTCTCCAATAATCCCTCTCCCATTTTTAATAATTCCTACATCAATTCTACCAGGATCATTCCTCAGAGAACTTTGAAAAAGTTCTATAACTTCAGAGAGAAATTTCTTGGTAGTAGCTATACCAACTCTCCAAATTCCTCAAGAATTTTCATTAACCAAGATTAGCATGGACATTGTGATGTTTTTTTCTCAGAGAAATAGAAAAGATGCATCTCAGAAACAACTATTAAGAACTGAAAATTAATGATTTTTTTTTTTTGGTCAACTTGTATGTCAGTCTTTTTGCTTCTCCTATAACTCTAGGTGGAAGGAAGGACCACCACAAATAAAAGTTTTATATTCTCACCATTCAAACAGGTGGAATTTCACAGAAAGATTTAATTTGATTTAGAAAAAATCAATTTGACATTTCTTGAACTAAGATGTAGTGATGGAAAATTTATACCTGGCACATATATGGAATGATACTTAGGTCTAAAAGTTTTCATTCACCACATAATGACATCACAGACAGAATAAAACTCTAGCATGGGGGCTAACTAAAGTAAAACAACAGCCATTACCTGACAGAGATCCACTGTGTAAAGGTGAATGGAGCCCCCAAAACTCACTAATGATTTGGTGAATAAAAGAAGACTTTAATGAGTCTGAGTCTGCAAAAATACATCAAAATGCTTAAAAACCCTTGAGAAAATACAAGATGACACGGGAAATTTTTTTTCAAAATGTTAGAGTATGAATGCTCCCTTTTCAGAACTTTTTTCACAATATTGATTTCTGTGTAATTCCCTGTTTTCTCAGTCACTCAGTGGTGTCTGGCCCTTTGTGACCCCATGGACTGTAGCCCACCAGGCTCTTCTATCCATAAAATTTCCCAGGCAAGAATACTGGAGTGGGTTGCCATTTCCTTCTTCAGGGTATCTTCCCAGCCCAGAGATCAAACCCATGTCTCCTGCAGCTCCTGCATAGACAGGCAGATTCTTTACCACTGAGCCACTGAGGAAGCCTGTAGACAAAATAGTGATGCACAACATAACTTAGTCTCGACTCATTCTGGTGAAAAAAAAAAAAAAAGTGCTTGTTTTCCTAATTCTGAACTTAACACTAAGTTTTGGATAGGTGATAGAGAAAGTTGTTTGATCCATTTTAAAAAGTGACAAATTCCCCCCCGCCGAATCAGGATGTGTTTTAGGAATGAAATGGCTATCATGGGAGAAGAGTAAGTTAAACATTAAATGGGGCACATAATGGCATTGCTGCAGCAATGGTGACTCTCCAGGGCTAAGCAATGGTGACAACTGATAGAATGTCTAATTTTCCCAGACTTTGTAGCCATTCATAGTCACAGAGCTAACAATAGTTCACCGACTCTAGCTGAACAGCTGAGTATATTAGAATAGGCTCCTGCAGTTAGTAAAATCTACATCGCTTATACTTCAGATCAAATATTTGATCCAATGGAGTTTCCCTGGAGAACTTCATACTACGGAAGTATGTACCTCTGGTATGTTAAGACCAATAGGTAGGAAGACAATATAAGTAGCGTTCTCTGCTTCTAGCTCAGTCACACTGCACCCCACCATGCTCCCAAATTCTCTCAGCTACTAAAACTGCTGGGGCCGGATGGGGGGGAGATGAAGGTGGGGAGAAAGGAGAAGAAAGATGTAAGGAAAAGGTTGATTGATTGCCTCCACAATGAGGCCAATCACACACAGATAACTTCAGTGGAATCAGCCTAAACCTTGTCACCTGAAGACTTCTAACAGCAGAAAGTCTTAACTAAATAGTTAAGCTTTTGAGAGGTTAGGTGAGAGCAGCTTTCTATCTACCTCTTAAAAGTTTGCTGCTCAAGGTGTTGCCCATTGATCAGCAGCATGAGTGTCACTGGGAGATTGCTAGAAGTTCAGAATCTCTAAGGGGTCTCAGAGGTATTAATATTGAACTAGATTCTGAATCTTAACAGGATCCTTAGTTATTTCATATATGCATTAAACTTGGAGAAGGAATGCTTTAAAATTTGCATTCCAGAACAAGAGAACCTGCCTATGATCCTAAGTATTAAAGGCTCTTGATCATCTATGCATTTGGTTGCCTAGTGCCTAAGCGACTTGGAGAAAGAGAATAGACTATGTAGTAACACGACCCAAAAGCAAACAAATGTCAACATTTTTCAGAGTAGCACTAGTTTATGTCATGGCAATATACAAACTTAGAAACCTCAATGACTTTATACCATAGTAATTGGGGATTTTTGTCTTTTTTCATACATGTTGCAACTCAGCATAGGAATAGTGATCTTCTGCTTTATAGGGTGGCCATTTGGAACAGTGGTCGCCAAAGTCACTGTGGCAGGAAAAGATGAAAGTGGCTCACTAGCTCTTTATTATCTTAGCCTAAAAATGACAAACATCAGTCCTGTTTATGAGCCACTGGGCAAAACTGGTTAAATAGTGAAGTTCATGAATATTTAGTGACTGCTGCTGCAATCTCCCTATGTGCTCTCATAATTATCATTTTAAAAATTTGGTTCACATTTTCATGTTTCTTCTATAGCAGCTCAGATTCATTAAAGGCCATCTGTTTTGGTTATTCTGCTTATTTTTCCTCTCACTTACTACTGGATTCCTGTTAGAATATGTGTTTTTGTTTGTTTGTTTGTTTTTATAGACTTACTGGGGCTCCAGTCCAGCTTCTGGGATACCTTATGTGGTCTCCAGTGAATTATGAAAGTGCAAATGCCTCTGCCCTTGTGAACTGGCATGTCTAAGGAATCAATATATCAGTCTCCAGTTGTCACCCAACAGAAAGCTCTCAGTTCCACCCAGACCCCCAGTCTCAAGAGAAAAATTGAATTCAGCCCATCTTTGCAATTTCTTTTAGTTCTTCATGTACCATAAGGACACAAACACATTAAATTCCACCTCCCATCATCATCTGAGATAATTTGTGATCTCTGTAGGCCAAGCTATTTGTAGAATCTTCTATGTACCAATGCTCACTCCTTGGATTCTTGGATGCTATATCCCCAGGCTCCTCTTTCATGAGGACACGAACTCCTGAGCTGGGCTTCCCTGGTGTCTCAGAAGGTAAAGAATCTGCCCACAATGTGGGAAACCAGGGATTGATCCCTTGGTTGGGAAAATCCCCTGGAGAAGGGAATGACTATATTTTTTCTGGAGAATCCTGTGGACAGAGGAGTCCATGGGATCACAAACAGTTGGACATTGCTGAAGCAACTTAGCATACATACACAAACTCCTGAGCCAGCTCTTTCTACCAGTAACTGGACAGACTGGCCCCATTAGCATAACCTGCCTATTAAGCCTTGCTGCCGTTGCTCAGCACCATAAAGATATACAGTAATATGAGGGATCTAGGGTGCACCTAAATTATAACTTACCCAGAATTTTTACTTTCTCATTTTATAGGAAACAAAGAAACTCAGCTTAAGATATTTTATACTTTTTGTACTAAATCAATTAGGCAATGAAATACAGAGATTAGAGCCAAAGTTAGTGGCTCCAGCTTCCAAGGTATTTGTATTGAACAGGTTCAATTTACTTATATCAGCTTCAGTATCAAGGACAGGTAAATGGGAAACAGTCTATGCTGGAATCACAAAAGGAAGAGGAACACACATGTATCCATGGATATGGTTACCTCAAGGTCAGTGATGGGGTGGTGGGGTTTGAGAATCAGGTCTCGACAAGGGGCCTTCTGGCTGGTGTCCTTTAAGCCAATAGAACAAGACCAAGTTTGCTTCAGAAGTAGTTTTATTTTTCATCATAGAATGGAAAGAAGCACATTGGCAATCAAGAGTCCAAGCTCTCCTGGAAAGGCGATGGGCAGGGTCTTGTCAGCCGGGAAGGCGTGGAGTCCTTGCATCTTAAGTGCAGCTATGATACAATAGCTTCGTAAGGATCTAGTCAGTGAGGAGGGAGCAGAGTTCTTGCAAGTCTGGTACAGCCTCATTGCTCACAGCTCTTTTTCCAGATTGCAATGTGAGAGGTGCAGCATTTCTGCAGACAGCTCACCACCACATTTTTGTACTGGAGTCAGCTGGGTATGTCCACTTTGCACTAAGAGCCCTGGTCTGAAGTACCAGGGGGCAAGGTCCCTGCACCCTACAAGCAAGTGAAATTAGATGAAACATAGCGGAAAAGAAAAGGTTAGATTTTACTTTACTACTCAGATTTTATTTTTATTTCCCAGAGTATTGTTAATGGGCTTTGCTGGTTGACAAATCCTTCTTCTGTTGTTTGTCCTGCTCCTCATTCTTGAGAGGTGCTCGGGGTTCAGGTCTGTCTTTCGTAACTACCTCTGCTGATTTGAGGCATCATCATAATCCAGGGAGAGGAGCAGTACTTCTCCCCAGCTGCCTTTAGATGTGTTTGATTGTTCCCAGTCCTTAGCCCTGAGCATTTACCCTGAATGACCACCATTTGTCTAATGTTTTGAACACAAAGGTTACCAGACAGTTTAAGATGCATGACCCAAATATTAGAAGAGAATAATGGTCACATGTCAGCTTTCTCCTGAAAATGAAGGTATTCAGGTTTGTTTTTTTTTTTTTTTTTTTGCTGTAGGCAAAAGTATGCCCTAATGCTGAGGTTCACTGCCTTGGCCTAAATCTCCCTGGTCTCACTTTTGTTGTTGTCCAGAGCAGAAGCTGCAAGTTAGAGTGGAGTTCACAAGCATAGTCAAGGCGGTCTGTTGCCCCAGGATGATTCTCTGGGGGTTGGGGCTCTGGGGCCTCTTCACTCAAGTGAGATGTGCCTATGGAGTGATCTCATGTAACTTTAGGCATAGTGAATGGTTAGAACCACCAAGTGAGGTCCATTCCACTTAGCAGTGAGCTGATCTTAAGCGCTACTGGTTTTTCAGGTTTTCAGCTTTATCCAGCCTCCTGGCTGGGAGGGGTGGAGGGTCTGATCAGTGGGTGCAAGCAGCACCTGGTTACCATATTCTGTGAGAGGTTTAAAGATTTCTCCTACCTGGAGGGCATACTTAAGTTGTTCCATTTCAAGGAGAGATATGGGGTTGTTTTACCCTTTTCTTGGTTGTGGGGAATGGGTCTACCTTATGGGAATTCAAATGGGCTTAACTTTAACTTACTCCTTGGGGTTAACCACCCCATGGAGCAGGGCAATAGAAGCAACTTAATCCAGTTTTCTTGAGTGTCCTGGCATAGCTTGGTTAACACTCGTATCAAGGTCTGATTGCATCTCTCTACTTTCTCTGATAACTGGGGTCTCTGGGCTGAGTGGAAGGTCCATTTTATGCCCAGGACCCTTGTTACCCCATTTGTCACTTGAGACACAGATGCTGGATCATCATTACTTTTCAGGGATCCTGGGAACCCAAACCTGAAGATTATTATTTTTAGTAACACCTTAGCCACTTCAGCTGATGTTTCTGTTCTAGCAGAGAATGCTTCTGTCCACCTAGAAAATGTGTGTACTAGGACCAAGGGCTACCTGAAATTTCCCAGTAGTCCCGACAGGCAGGGAAACCAATCTTCAAATTTTGGTCAGGATATAGCTCTCTGGTTTCAGTGGGCCTTATCTGGGGGCCTTTGGGGAGGCTGGTTTTGGGGTTGTTCTTTGTGCACATGGTGCATGTCTCAGCTATCCCACTGATTAAACTTTTCTTGCCAGAAATTACCATGACCTCAAGTAATCAATTATATAGGGATTCCCACCTGGACTGAGTTCCCTGATGAGCCTTCCAGATGGCTTGACAAGCTGCAGTTGGGGAAAGAAGTATTGTCCATGATCATCAGCTAACCAAACATGGCCTCCTAGGCCTCTACTGGAGCCCCATTTTTTTTTTTTTTCCAGCTTTGTCTAATTCTTCCTTTGTACAGGCTAGGGAGTGTTGGATAGATCTACCCTTGGAGGTATGAGGGATAGTTGCCAAGTTACTGGTTCTAGGGCTGCCCTTTCAGCATTTGCTTCCACCTCATTATTCCCCTTTATTATCTCTGTGTTTCCCTCTTTGGTGACCCTACACTGAATCACTGCCACCTTTTTGGAAGCTGTATTGTTTCCAAGAGCTTCAATATGCTTGGAAGATATGTTTCACCTGTTTATTCTCTGCAGTAAGCATACCACTTTCCTTCCAAATAACCCTATGTGCTTGTAGAATGGTGTATGCACATCAGGAATCTGTGCAAATATTTAGTATCTTTCCTGTCCCAAGCTCTAAGGCTCAGGTGAGGGTTATCAGTTTTGCCTTTGGGGCAAAAGTCAGCTTTGTGATTTTATGACTTAGATCTGGGAGGTCACTGTGTATTCAGTTGGCTGTGCCTATCTGTCTTGTTATTCACTGGACCCAGGGTAGGATAAGGCATGAGCAGGGAAACTGGATGAAACTCTCAAGGAGCTGGAGGAACTGCAGTCAAGTCAGGAGAAGGGGATGGGAGAGGATGAGATAGTTGGATGGCATCACTGATTCCATGGACTTGAATTTGAGCAAGCTCCATGAGTTGGTGATGAACAGGGAAGCCTGGCATGCTACTGTCCATGGGGTCACAAGGAGTCCAACACAACTGAGTGACTGAACTGAACTGAAGAACAGCAGACATGTTTATTCTCTCTTGGCTGGCACAGCACCGGTTCAGCAGATGTAAGTACATCGTGATGTGTGTGCACAGTGTTATAAGTGATCTAGCCTATTACATAACCATGCAGAGTCATTGTTTACAGAACATGGGGCATGATTAAGAGAACACTGGGCAAGAGAGCCTGACCTCCACCATCTTGGCTAATTGATATTTCCCTACATCATCTGTGAACAATTTCTCTTCTGCCTTTGGGAGAGGCTTGTTCCTAGATTGGGACAACTGAAATAGGCCGCGTCTATGGTTTCTGTATAATCATGCTTCAGAGGCCCCATTTCTGTGGGTCGCAGGATTTCATGTGTGACAGGTTTTTTATTTCGTTTTGTTTTTTAATTTATTTTTTTATTGAAGGATAATTATTTTACAGAATTTTGTTGTTTTCTGTCAAACCTCAATATGAATCTGCCATAAGTATACATATATACCCTCCCTTTTGAACCTCCCTACCATCTCCCTCCCCATCTCACCCCTCTAGGTTGATACAGAGCCCCTGTTTGATTTTCCTGAGCCATACATCAAATTCCCATTGGCTATCTATTTTACGTATGGTAATATAAGTTTCCACATTACACTTTACATAAATCTCACCCTCTCCTCCCCTCTCTCTCCACTTCCATAACTCTGTTCTCCATGTCTCTTTCTCTATTGTTGCCCTGTAAATAAATTCTTCAGAACCATTTTTCTATATTTCATATATATGTGTTAGAATACAATATTTATCTTTCTCTTTCTGACTCACTTTACTGTGTATAATAGGTTCTAGGTTCACATACCCCATCAGAACAGACTCAAATGTATTCCTTCTTATGGCTGAGTAATATTCCATTGTGTATATTTACCACAAATTCTTTATCCATTTATCTGTCAGTGGGCATCTAGGTTGCTTCCATGTTCTAGCTATTGTAAATAGTGCTTCAGTGAACAATCGGATACATGTGTCTTTTTCAATTTTGGTTTCCTCAGGGTATATGCCTAGGAGTGGGATTGCTGGGTCATATGGTGGCTTTATTCCTAGTTTTTTAAAGAATCTCCATACTGTCTTCCATAGTGGCTATATCAATTTACCTTCCCACTAAAAGTTCAAGAGTTCCCTTTTCTCCACACTCTCTCCAGCATTTGTTTGTAGACTTTTTGATATTGGCCATTCTGACTGATGTGAAGTGATATCTCATTGTGGTTTTAATTTACATTTCTCTAATAATGAGGGATGTTGTCTAGTCAAGGCTATGGTTTTTCCTGTGGTCATGTATGGATGTGAGAGTTGGACTGTGAAGAAGGCTGAGTGCCAAAGAATTGATACTTTTGAACTGTGGTGTTGGAGAAGACTCTTGAGAGTCCCTTGGACTGCAAGAAGATCCAACCAGTCCATTCTGAAGGAGATCAATCTTGGGATTTCTTTGGAAGGAATGATGCTAAAGCTGAAACTCCAGTACTTTGAAGAAGGCTGAGTGCCAAAGAATTGATACTTTTGAACTGTGGTGTTGGAGAAGACTCTTGAGAGTCCCTTGGACTACAAGAAGATCCAACCAGTCCATTCTGAAGGAGATCAGCCCTGGGATTTCTTTGGAAGGAATGATGCTAAAGCTGAAACTCCAGTACTTTGGCCAACTCATGCGAAGAGTTGACTCATTGGGAAAGACTTTGATGCTGGGAGGGATTGGGGGCAGGAGGAGAAGGGGATGACAGAGGATGAGATGGCTGGATGGCATCACGGACTTGATGGATGTGAATCTGAGTGAACTCCGGGAGTTGGTGATGGACAGGGAGGCCTGGTGTGCTGCGATTCATGGGGTCGCAAAGAGTAGGACACGACTGAGCAACTGAACTGAAATGTAAATTACATGATTTAGACTGATGAGTTCTCTGAAAATACACAGGGTAAACTTCTACCTTTTATGATATCAGTCCCTATAGCTGCTTTCTTTATACTGAGTGACACCAAGTGTTCACTCTGTAAAGTGGAGTCTTAGATCAGAGACAAGGGGTAGAAGTGTCCATGTAGATCTTGAAGCTAGTGAGTATGGATGTTTAATCAAGTAAGAATGTATATAGAGTACTTAAAATGTGCCATGCTCTATTCTAAGTGCTTCAGTTCAGTCGCTCAGTTGTGTCCAACTGTTTGTGACCCCATGGACTGCAGCACACCAGTTCTCCCTGTCCATCACCAACTCCCAGAGTTTACTCAAATACATGTCCTTTGAGTCAGTGATGCCATCCAACTGTCTCATCCTCTGTCATCCCCTTTTCCTCCTGCTTTCAATCTTTCCCAGCATCAGGATCTTTTCAAATAAGTCAGTTCTTCACATCAGGTGGCCAAAGTATTGGAGTTTCAGCTTCAGCATCAGTCCTTCCAGTGAATATTAGGACTGATTTCCTTGAGGTTGGACTGGTTGGATCTCCTTGCTGTCCAAGGGACTCTCAAGAGTCTTCTCCAACACCACAGTTCAAAAGCATCAATTCTTCAGTACTCAGCTTTCTTTATAGTCCAACTCTTACATCCATATGTGACTACTGGAAAAACCATAACTTTGACTAGATGGACCTTTGATGGCAAAGTAATGCCTCTGCTTTTTAATATGCTGTCTATGTTGGTCATAACTTTTCTTGCAGAGCAGCAAGTGTCTTTTAATTTCATGGCTGCAGTCACCATCTGCAGTGATTTTGGAGCCCAAGAAAATAAAGTTTGTCACTGTTTCCATTGTTTTCCCATCTATTTGCCATCGGAATGGGACCAGATCCCATGATCTTAGTTTTCTGAATGTTGAGCTTTAAGCCAACTTTTTCACTCTCCTCTTTCACTTTCATGTAAGTACTTGATGTATGTTAATTCACTGAAGCCTTACAACACCCCTGTAAGTACTGTTTCCCCCTTCCCCCATTTTATAGATGGGGAAACTAAAGCACTGAGAAGTTGAGAAACCTGCCAAAGATTATATTTATTGAAAGACAAAAGTGAGACTTGCACCAAAGGATTTTATCTTCAGAAACCATGCTTTTAACCACTAGAGTCTTTGATTTGCGCAGATCAAAGAGAAAGGGAGGCGGTCTATCCCCTACTATTCCACACTGCCCCTATCACCTAGAAAAGTTTTTTTCAAATTCTGGAACTCTGTGAAACTCTGGAGTTTCATTTTCAAATGCAATTCATTTGCCTCAAAAATTGGTTTAAAAATAGGAAGACTTAAAATTGATAAATCAAATGTTAAGTATATAGCCAGTTCTGGCGGATTATCTTGACATTGCCCAGACATTGAAATGAATTTTCTGCCATTTCTGTGCATATAATTGAGCTTCTTACAAATGTGATATGAATTATTAAAACTTGTCACATTGCATTAGTCTTTTAAAAACATTTGGTCTGTGTACGTTTGAATACCTTCGTAAATGTCCATAATACTCAATTAAATGCAAGGCAATCTTCAGACATATTTGCATCTGTTTTATATTCATTGGTTATTTATAACCATTTTATTTGAATAAAAATCAAGATTTCCCTTTGCACATAAAACCTGAACGTCAGTGACTACCACATCCCACTCTGTGATACCACAAGAGAAGCCAGTATGATAGGAGCATTGAGTAAGCCACGTGGATTTCCTGATGAAGGTTTGGTGAAGGATAGGACTTATCCCGCATACCACACAGGAAATGGCTTGGAATTCCTCTTCAACAACTTGCTTTTCAAAATCTGTGTTTGCCCCATCCCATTATATATAAGGTCTGGAGGAAGGAAGAGGAGATGAGGTGGCCTACAGTCATGTGATGGGGCTGTCCCAGGACACTGGGCTTCAGTATCTTTGCCTCTTGGATTTTCCTTGTGCTTTACTAAGGCCTACTCTCCCTAGAAAGTTACATGTGTTGATAAAACAAAACAAAATCAAGATTTTCTCTCCTGAATATTTTTCTCTTGTGTCCAGTACTCTTTTCACACTAGAAAATAATTTGGTCACAATTGCACCTTAAACTTTTAGTTCTGATTCTCTTTCCAAAAATATATTCTTCATAGCAGAACTTAAGAAAAGTGTGAAAAATGAAAAACAATCCTTTAAAAATAAGCATTACATTAATTCCATTAATCCTGCAAATACATTTTAACTATATCAAAAAGCATGCAAAGGAACACACGTTACTTAAATTTTCTTTTGGATAAGGAAGGAAGCCCAGGCCCTTTTTGTTTCAACAGTAGAAGATGGACAAACTGATTGGATAGCATTTCCCTGCATGCCAGAATACCAATTTGTTACTAAGCAGACATACACCAAACCACCAAAAAAGAGACAGTGAATATTTAAGCTAGGTAACAATCAAAATATTCTGTCTTGGTAAAATGGGTGAGGTGTGGGGTTGGTTGCATGGTGATGGATAGCTTCTGGACTTGTGTTGATGATCACTTTGTAGTGTATCTGGATGTTGAATTACAATCCTGTAGACCTTAAGCTCATATAATTTTTAAAGAGCCTTTAGGTATCCTAAAAAAGAATATCAGGTCCTTAGTTAATACCAGTTATATTTCTTTATGCCAATTAATATTCTAATATTTCATTAATATTATATTTGCTAGAGAATAAGATATGAAAGAAAGCAGGAGATGTGAGATGCGGGTTCAGTCTCTGGGTCAGGAAGATCCCCTGGAGTAGAAAATAGCAACTCACTCCAGTATTATTGCCTGGAAAATTCCATGGACAGGCGAGACTGGCCGGCTACAGTCCCTGGGGTCACAGAATTGGACACCACTGAGCGACTATGTGCATACAAAGATACAAATCTAAACTGCTTATCTCTATAAATATTTGGAGCTATTTTATTCAAGTATTCATAGCAGTAAGTAGCTAAATAAATAAGTAGTTCTTAGATGTACCAATTGAGAAAATTAGTTGGGGCCAAACTAACAGAATACTTCTTACTGTTTTTCGCTACTTCTTCATAATCATAAAAACATAAGTCTAGAATTGTTTTTAATAACAGGCTACAGTGAACCCTGATAATGCTTTTATTACAGATATTCAACTATTTAGGCCTATTTTGGTTTTGAATTATTTTATAAGCCCTATAGCTAAAATACCTTTTAGTTATTATCATTATTATAATAAAACTTATACTTTATAGTAATGGTAACTTTCCTTCTGATAAGCTATATATATATATATATATTTTTGGCTTTCAATCCCAATTATTGGTTCCTCTCTATTCATTTACCTTTTGACGTTCATCTTTCTTCCTCAAATGTATGTGTGGGGTGGTGTGTGTGTGTGTGTGCACACATAGACATCTGATTTTTAAAGGGAAGTGAATTTGGTAAACCCAACCTGGATACTTAAAAGATATTTTTGGGTTAAAGATACTGGGCTAAAAAATTCATTTTAAGGCAGTTCCACAGAAATGTCTGGTATTGGAGAATATTTCCAAGGAATTAAAAAAAAAAATTCTTGTTACCTTACAATTCTTACTTACCTTTTTCTTCTCTCTGGTATCTGATGACAGTTAATGGAGTCTCAGATTGATTGTTGAAAGAGTAAAAATCAGAGACTAGAGAATTTATCCTATCTCCCAGTGTTCTAGAACTTATATTTTAAACCATTCTGTTTCTAGAATTTGTCCATTTTATTTTATATACACAGGTTACTTTCCTTATTCCAGTTTATTCAGTATTTTATGTGTCTATTCCATCATATTTTAAATAGCTACTAATGACCATCTCTGTGCCAGGTAGTTCTTGGTCCTTTATTTTTTAAAAAATTTATTTAATTGGAGGCTAATTACTTTACAATATTGTATTGGTTTTGCCATACATCAACATGAATCCGCCACGGGTGTACATGTCTTCCCCATCCTGAACCTTTCTCCCACCTCCCTCCCAGTACCATCCTTCTGGGTCATCCCAGTGGTTTAGATAGATGAATAAAATACAGTCCCAACCTCCAAGACAATGTGAGTCTGGTGGGGAAGCCCAGAGTTTCTTGTATTTACAGGGTCAGGTTAATTGCTAGTTTGAAAGGACTTTATAAAGCATGTAATCTTAGCAGGCAGTGTTGAAAATGACCACAGAGGTGTACTCGTTTAGTTCTCAAGAGAGAAATTTTGCAGGTAAAACGAACAACCTCCCTCCAAGCCTGATTTATCTCTGATATGAGTTAAAACCTGAGACATCTGTGTAGATCAAACTAGTTGAATAATCACTAATTCCTGCTCTGTTGCCTTTTTTCTCTATATTATAGCTAAAGACAGCCTGTAGGCTGATCAGAGACCTTTGTTAAAGGCCTGTGCTAAGATAGTTGTGCTGCACTGCATTTCAAAGTTGGGTCAGAGCATTCGATAAATTGATTTTTCTGTCCCTTCTATTTCTCATTCTAGAACTCTGCCATAACCAGTTACACGCGGCTTCCGTTCTGTAGTGGGGAAAGCTTGTACCTTGAGTGACAGAGGCAGGCTTTTGAAGTTTTCATGAAATGGTTGTGTTGACTTCCTCTTTGTTCATTGTAGAGGGTAGGATGTGTCTGGCTCATCTAATTTAGACACTTGAAAGTCAGATCCCAGTTCTACTTTTGAAAACCATCTGGGCTGCTTTTTATTCTCCAAACCCAGGAGCCCTCAGTGAAATCAATGGGCTTAGCAGGCTATATCTGTGACGAGATGAGGTTACCCTGTTGTGTGTAAGACATTTTTTCTGAGGCCTGGACACAAGAAAAACAACTTCCTTGGGTGATAATTTTTTACAGGAAAAGAGACATTTTGAGGGCTTCTGTGGAGTGGTTGGGATTTATTAGAAGACAAGACATGTTAAATATGCTTTTAAAAATGATGTAAAAGCAAGTATGTGTTCAAGTATTTTTTAGTTTTAATTGACCTCTAGAATGAAAAGCTTAAGTGACTTACACCATTTCTGGGTTTTTTTTTTTTTTTTTTTGCTTCTTATGTAACAAAGATGGTTTGGGGGCAACATGTTATAAACTTTTATTCATCTTTCAATTTCAGAAAATGGGGAAATGTTAGAGACTCATACTGTTAAATTGCAAGTTCAAAAGCTCTTTGATTAATGCTGTTATTCTAAAATAGGATTTGAGCCTAGTTACATTGAAAAGAAATACAGTTTCATACAGGGTCATTATACTGGGCAAGGTGATACAATGAATAAAGTTCAAGTGCCCTCAGTTGAGCCACTAGCTGTTATTTCTTCTGAGGCAGTGTAACAATTTTCCAGTCAATAGTGTATAAATATTTTTAGACACTGCAGAGTCAGGTAAATTCCATTGACCAAAGGTAAAGAGCTATCTGTCATTAGTTCACTAAAGAGCAAGGTGATTTTCATTAATCATTTTTTTAAATTCTCTAACTTGGTAAGTGGTTATTTTATCCATGTTATTATTTAATACTTATGATGCCAAACTGAACCTCAGGTGTATCTATACAATTGTTGTAAAGTACAGAACTATCAATTCTCTATCAGTGTGATCACCATCATAAGATTTAGTGTGAAGTAATGATGCAAAGAGTTGGACACGACTGTGCACATATGCACAATGACATCCAGACCCATTCCAGTCCCTGCGTCAATCATTCATTTATAGAAACTAGGGACGGGGGAGCCTGGTGGGCTGCCGTCTACGGGGTTGCACAGTCGGACACGACTGAAGCGACTTAGCAGCAGCAGGGCTCTTAAGGTTTTTTTTTTTTTTTTAACTTTCAGTTGCTATAAAACCTCAAACCACTTCTCTGGTCATTGTAGCGCAGTGGTTTTCAAAGTGTGGCCCTTGACCAGCAGTATCTGCATGAGCTAGGAACTTACTGGAAAATGCAGATTCTCAGGTTAAACCTTTGAATAACTGAGTCAGAAACTTTAAGGGGGAAACTAGCAATCTGAGTGTCAGCAACACTGTGGGTTGAAATCTAATACCCACTAGAAGCAGAAAATGATGGGGAAATGAACCCTGCCTGGATTTCTCAGCACTGCTGAAAAACATCCTTCTTAGACATGGAAATTTATGTTATGTAACGGGAGGGAATATTTGTTTTCACTTTCCCTAGAAATATGTTACTCTTCACCTGCCGTGAGAATTCGATCTGTAGCCATGTGCTAAAATGTTCCGATCTAAAAGGAAATAAAACTTCTCATACCCTCCCCAAGGCCACAATGATGACAGCCTAAACCAGGTCCCTACGGTAAACCCTAGGGTGCTGAGGAGACGGGAAGGCTGTTTTCCTAGGTATTTACAATTCGGAAGGCATGTAGCCCTGGACCTTGGAGACACCAGGAGGTCACAAAAGCTGAGGAACAAGAGAGTGTCTGACTCTTGGAGATATTTTCTTTGCATTATTTATTTGCATGAAATTGAGACACAAGTAAGTTAAGTAACTTTCCAAAGATCCCATGAGTAGTGACTACACAGTTAGGTTGATTCCTTAGGCAGATATTGTTTGGAAAAGGGTCCACGTTGGAGTGGAAGGGCAACAAACCTCTTTCCCCTTTTTACACAGAGAAAAGTCACTTTTTCCTCATCCTCCACCTGAGGAGTGTCTGGCTATCCTCGTAGGAAAATTGATCTGGCTCTCATGTTGCCCTGGGAATAAGGACTAGGTGAAAGTGGGGAAGGTATACTTATTATTTACTGAGAAGTATTTAGGAAAAAAAGATCTGAGTAATCAGAAATACTTTGTGGTATATTCATGATAAAATTAATAAAGAGGAATAATAATACATGATTCACTTGAGAATTTTTCCTGATTTCTAAGGCCCCATTCTATCTGAATGCTTACTCATCAAAAGCAAGATATCTGCATGTACACAGTTTGCATTTCTAGACAGCACAGATCTAAAATCTCCCTCTGAAGCATCTTCAGTTGGTTACTTCACTGGTTTAAATTTCCTTTAAAAATTGAGTAAGGACTTCTTTACATATGCATGACCAGAAATGTCCAAATGATCAGTCTTTCTCAAGACCAGTTTCCAAAAGTGATTTAATTTTGCTTTTAGAATGTGGGGATTGTTTAGGAATATTTTTCTACATCCCACAGCAGTTTGCCTACTAGTAAATTTTAAGATCATGTCTTTGTCTCTTGCATGAAGAAAACATTGCCACCTGCAACTCCTCACCTCTCTTCATAATGGTGGATTTATTACAACTACGATTAATGTTTTCTGAGATATACTGCATTTATGTAGACATTCCCTCCAGGATTTCATAATCACATAGAGACCTCTAGACATGCAGGGACTTCATCAGATGTGTAATTCAATTCCATCATTTTACAGATGAAGAAAACTGAGACATGTGGAAATTAAGTAATGTTCCAAAGACCTTGTGGGTAGTAACTACAGACTTAGTTTTAGTCATACTTGACTCTTTCTCATCTGTTTTTCAGTATAATATTCTACCATGTGAATGGAAAACCTCCTGTGAATTCTGTCTATTCAGAGACCCTTCTGCCTATTTGATTTTCTCTGGACTGGGGATGGTAAGCAAAGGATCTTCCTTAAAGGTGCTTTGGACTGACAGTGACAGAATCTGGAAGGCCTAGCAGTGGTGGAAAAGCTCTCTGCTTATTTATATCTAGATACCTCTACTCACATCTCCTTTTGGAGGCTTATACTAGAATTTCTCATTTCAGGTGCCACTGTTGCTTAAGCTTTCTATTTCTCAAAATACAGGGATACTATTTTTTTAGGGTTTGGTAAATATTTACAAGGGAATGCGTGTCAAGATAAAAAGGAGTTTAACAAATTGGAATTCTCCAAGCCTTCTAAGAAGAGATTGTAGAGCTCTGAACACAGGAGCAGATAAACATGATTTTATGATTGTCTTAAATGGCACACTGTTGATATGCAAAGTACACAGAGGCAAAAAAAGAAAAGATTGAATAACAGACACAATTAAATGACTGAATAAGAATAACAGATGTGTGAATGAGAGACCATTTAGCACTTTTTTTTTTCTAACGGACTGTAAGCCTTTTAGATAGTTTTCCATGTTTTAAAATAACTTTAGTTCTCAGTGTGTTGGTAATTTGAACTAGCAGGGAAAATAGCAAGGATTCAAGATCCCCAAAATAATCCAAACATAAAAATAAGATATAAAAATGCGAAGGTTGCATGCAGTTGGAATCTCATGCTATAGCACACCTAGGAAATAGTGTTCCTTTTACTTGAGTTTCGAAAGTAAACAGTGACAGGCCTTTAAACCAAGTGGTATACATTTAATATGATTCAAGAACTCTACTGTACATGAAATCAGAGATAAAGGCAGCAGCAGAAGGAGCCACTCATTTTTCTCTATTCTAATTATCTTCGTTTCAGTGGATTAGAAAATGGTAAATGTAGAAGTCAAGTTGGAGATGGTCCTGAGCTCAGTCGCCTGCCAAGTTAAATCTGATAAATGGCAAGTGTGTATAATTAATACTGTCATTTTTCCCTAGACCAAAGGGCGACTGCAGTAACTATAGATTGTAATTGTCATCGTTGTCACATAAAATGTGCTATTATTAAGTTCAGGCTGAATTTTATTGCTGGGAATGCTCATAAATTGAGCGGTCAGTCATTTAAATTACCAAGTAGAGAGCTTTGTGGCTTGCTCTAAAACTACTTTCTAAGACAATGTATTTGACTTTGGACCTCTAGAAACGAATTGCATTTTTTGAACAGACGGTAGACAGGCTGTAACCTATAAATGAGAATATTCTGACACACATGCCATGTACACTTATGCATGTTCCTAGGAATCTTACATTTTTATTTCCAAAATTTTTGGTTGTAGGGGCAGGAGAGGAATGAGGAGTCAATGTGAAATGACATATGAGTGGGAGAGATCATTTTGAAAACACACTATTGCTCTCTTGCAAGATGCCTACTTTCCAGAAGATGATATTGATAAAAAATTAAAGCATGCAGCATGAATATTATTATGGATTTGTTAGTGTCTTTGAGAAGGATTGTGGGAGAGAAAATTGAATGGAGTAGCAAGGGATGAGGAACCAGCTAGCAATATGCTAAAAAGATTAATAGTGACTAATAGGATATTTGGTGATTCCATTTAGTATTCTATTTCTTTGTATATTTAAAATGAATGTAATTAAAACATGTATTAAACGTATGTTTGCCTAAAATACTATGCTAGATATATTGATATGAAAATTACTGATGAGATACATGACCTTATGTTTGGAATGTTTAATTCTATTTACATTTTTCCATTTTAAGTCTAAAAATAGAATTGTGTAATTATATAAAATATAAACATATAATTCTAAAAATATAATTTAAAGAAATACAATTAGAGGAAAAAATACCCATACCTCCTTTTACTGGAAGCAGAATAGTTGTTATATTATTGCATTTCATATATACATGAATTTTTATAGTTGTAATTAGTATATGCAACTTTTAGTTCCGTGTTTTATATTCTGTGTATCTTTGATTTTCTAGAACTTCACATAGCTGTTGATTTCACTTTTATCATTCAAGTCTCAAACTGAATATCACCTCCCTAGGTCATTCCTACCATAATAGCCTACTTTCTGCCCATCTTTCTGTCATACTACCCTTCAGAGAATTATTATATTCATAGTAGTTAGTTCTGTAGTAAATAATTTTGCTTAATCATTTGTTCATTTACCTTTTGTCTTTGCTCTCTTAAAACAGAAATTCTGTGCAGCAGGAACTTGTCTGTCTTATTCATTACTATATGCCCGGCCATGAAAACAAGGCCTGATATCTATAAATAAACATAAGTTGAGTTAATAATGAAAAATTTACTGCACCATTCTGTTGTTGGACATAATTTATTTCAAATTCAGCATCATTATTATTTATACATTTAGGAATATCTTCCATGAATGTAGTGATTTTAAAATTTTATAAATAAAATGTTAGAAAAAGCATAGAAAATCATTCCAAGTGTTAGATAATAGGTCTAGGAGTCTGAAGTTGTTTATATTGTGATGTGTGTATTATATATGATATAATAAAATGTAATATATACATATATTCACCTTGTTTTTTAGAAAGCTTGACCAAGTGACAAAAATCTTCTGTTTGTGTTTACTTTTTGTCAGTTTTACCTGTTCTGCATATTATAATTTTAGAAAATTTGCTATTAGAAACTAATGGTCAAAAGTAATATGCCCAAAGTTGCTTATTTTCTTTTCTTCATTTTTAGCAAGTTTGTACCTTTATTTTTAATACTTTTAGTATTATTGGTAAGTAGGATTTTCTCTTTTGTAAATTTCATTGTAGTTATTTTTCTTTTAACATTTTTCTCAGTCAGTGTGAGCTCTTTTGTACTTTAACCCTTTGAGTTGACAAGGTTTCAGTTCAGTTCAGTTGCTCAGTCGTGTCCGACTCTTTGCGACCCCATGAATCGCAGCACACCAGGCCTCCCTGTCCATCACCAACTCCCCACTCAGATTCACATCCATCGAGTCAGTGATGCCATCCAGCCATCTCATCCTCGGTCGTCCCCTTCTCCTCCTGCCCCCAATCCCTCCCAGCATCAAAGTCTTTTCCAATGAGTCAACTCTTCGCATGAGGTGGCCAAAGTACTGGAGTTTCAGCTTTAGCATCATTCCTTCCAAAGAAATCCCAGGGCTGATCTCCTTCAGAATGGACTGGTTGGATCTCCTTGCAGTCTAAGGGACTCTCAAGAGTCTTCTCCAACACCACAGTTCAAAAGCATCAATTCTTCGGTGCTCAGCCTTCTTCACAGTCCAACTCTCACATCCATACATGACTACTGGAAAAACCATAGCCTTGACTAGACAGACCTTAGTCGGCAAAGTAATGTCTCTGCTTTTGAAAATGCTATCTAGGTTGGACATAACTTTTCTTCCAAGGAGTAAGCGTCTTCTAATTTCATGGCTGCAGTCACCATCAGCAGTGATTTTGGAGCCCCCCAAAATAAAGTCTGACACTGTTTCCACTGTTTCCCCATCTATTTCCCATGAAGTGATGGGACCGGATGCCATGATCTTCATTTTCTGAATGTTGAGCTTTAAGCCAACTTTTTCACTCTCCTCTTTCACTTTCATCAAGAGGCTTTTTAGCTCCTCTTCACTTTCTGCCATAAGGGTGGTGGCATCTGCGTATCTGAGGTTATTGATATTTCTCCCGGCAATCTTGATTCCAGCTTGTGTTTCTTCCAGTCCAGTGTTTCTCATGATGTACTCTGCATGGAAGTTAAATAAGCAGGGGGACAATATACAGTCTTGATGTATTCCTTTTCCTATTTGGAACCAGTCTGTTATTCCAGGTCCAGTTCTAACTATTGCTTCCTGACCTGCATACAGATATCTCAAGAGGCAGGTCAGGTGGTCTAGTATTCCCATCTCTTTCTGAATTGTCCACAGTTTATTGTGATCCACACAGTCAAAGGCTTTGGCATAGTCGATAAAGCAGAAATAGATGTTTTTCTGGAACTCTCTTGCTTTTTCCATGATGCAGCGGATGTTGGCAATTTGATCTCTGGTTCCTCTGCCTTTTCTAAAACCAGCTTGAATATCTGGAAGTTCACACTTCATGTAATGCTGAAGCCTGGCTTGGAGAATTTTGAGCATTACTTTACTAGCGTGTGAGATGAGTGCAATTGTGCAGTAGTTTGAGCATTCTTTGGCATTGCCTTTCTTTGGAATTGGAATGAAAACGGACCTTTTCCAGTCCTGTGGCCAGTGCTGAGTTTTCCAAATTTGCTGGCATATTGAGTGCAGCACTTTCACAGCATCATCTTTCAGGATTTGAAACAGCTCAACTGGAATTCCATCACCTCCACTAGCTTTGTTCGTGGTAATGCTTTCTAAGGCCCACTTGACTTCACATGTAGTCAATTAAACTGTTACTTAGAGAGGTGACATGCTATGAGTTTAACTGGCACAATAAAGAATGAGGAAGCTTTTGTTAATATCCCTCCCATGGGGAGGTGAAGGAGATAATAGGTGCTCAGTAGTGGGGGCTATAATTGTTACTTAGGTTACATCAGACTCTGTGGTCAGTGCTTTTATATCAATTAATTCTCACAAATCTTGTTAGCTTTAATTTTGTTATTTTATCCCTATATAAACATGTGAAATTAAGTTGATGGGAGTACAGGACTCAGTGACTGAAGTGAGATTAAAATACTCCACATTGAGTGTTGGGGCCATGATTTAAACTCTAATCTGTTTTTTTTTTTTTTCTGTACAATCTGCACACTTTCTGCTATTCCAGGAAATTACCTTTGAGGTAGACTTGTAGGTATCTTACTAGCAAGGCAGAGAAACACAAATGTTCCAGGAAAAGATACCAGAAATGAAACAACCTAGGAACACTGAGTGTTGGTATTAAAATGTGCATTAAAAAGAAAAAAATTTGAAATAAGTCACATGTCTATAAATGAACAAATACATTAACCTCTTCATTGGTTTAATATGTGTTAAATTAGTAGTAATATCTTACTGAAATAATTTAGTCTTGCTTCTTATCTAAAATATTGAATGGTTTAAAGATCTGAGAATATATTTTCTGGTTTGATTGTATAGTATTTATTTTCACCAAAGGTTACTTAGAATTTTAAAAGATGATGTGAAAACTGTTGTTTATAGGACATATTAACAGTTAAGGTCTCAGCTTCAGAGCTCCCAGTGGGCTGTACTTCCTCATGCTCTGTTCCTGGATGAATCCATTTAGAGAATATATGGTTTCCTCTGCTTACACTGGGGCAGCATGGGGTTGTGTGAACTTTGCTTGCCTGGGTATTATTAGGATTATTATGACAAATATATACTAATCAAGGACTCATATGACATAATCCCTACTTTTACGATGTAAAATAATATACTTGCAGAGAAATTTTGATGTAGAAAACAGATAAAGTTGGGAGGCAGGGGGGGGCAACCTTTTAAAAAATTATTGATCTCATACTATGAAAGACAATATGTTTCCAATAAGACACTCTTTCTGGAAGTTGCTCTGAGTATCTTTCTGTTGCTAAAGAGAAAGAATAGCATTTTGTGTGCTATTTACTGTGGGCAAGAGAAGAGGATCTCTCAGAAGAGGGGAACTGGGAATCTCTCACTATGTTCTTTGCTCCTCCCTTTGTATGTGTGGAGGGTTGTGAATATCTGGACAGAGTTTACAGAATTAAGATGATGATGGCCTTCCTCACATCCTTTAGGTGTCTCTATTTGTTAATAAACTTGCATTGATAAATTTTTATCATAACTAGAAGAGGTATGAAGAAAGGAAGTCTGACAAACCATCTGTTGGCCACAACTTAGAAGCCTTTTTTGAACTGAACCTTTTTTTTTTATATATTTTGATGAACTTCTACACTGCCTTTTTCACTGTTTCTTTTAATTTGCCTATGTAGTTGACTTTATCCCTGTTAAATGTATGTTTTGAAGTGGAAAAAGTCATTTATTTTTACATTAAAAAAAAGTGTTAGTAGTTTGTAAAGAAACAAAATGTGCTGGAATGAGAGGCTGAGTCATCTTAACCAAGTATTGAGCTGGATATCAGATGACGTGACTTTTAATACCAATTACACCATTGGATCTTGGATAAAGGATTTAATCTCTGAGTCTGTGTCTTTATTTATGAAAGAAGTATGTTAAACTAGGTGATATCAAAGTTATCACAATTATGACATCATCACTTCCTTTGGAGAGGTATATGTGGAAACTAGACCCTTGTATGCTATAAAGAACAATTGTCTTACATGGTATAACCTAACACCTCTGACCCTTCCCAACAGTTTTACCTGCATTAACTCACTGCATCAATATCATTGTGCTGTTAGTAAGATAGGGGGTTATTATTATCCATAGAAAAATATGCAGAATCTGAGATTCAGATTCATAATAACCAATCCAGGTCCACACAGTGAATTCCAACCAGAGCTGTATGCCCTGGGTTTACTAACATAGGTTTGATAAGTAATAATATATTGCTGTATTAGAATACTTACTGGCTTCCCACTGAACTTGCTTCTACTTGAGGCAAAAAAAAAAAAAGTCCTCAATCTGGTTTGCATCCAGAATTCACTAATTAGCACATACTAACTCCATATAGTTTGTGGGTTGCCCACCTGGCAGGTATGAAGGCAAAAAGATATGACACTGAAAGATGAGGCCCTCCAGGTCAGTAGGTGTCCAATATGCTACTGGGAAAGAGTGGAGAAATAGCTCGAGAAAGAATGTAGAGGCTGGGCCAAAGCAGTAACGACATCCTGTTGTGGATGTGCCTAGTGGTGAAAGTAAAGTCTGATGTTGTAAAGAACAATATTGCATAGGAACCTGGGATGTTAGGTCTATGCTGCTGCTGCTGCTAAGTCACTTCAGTTGTGTCCGACTTTGTGTGACCCCATAGACGGCGGCCCACCAGGCTTCCCCGTCCCTGGGATTCTCCAGGCAAGAACACTAGAGTGGGTTGCCATTTCCTTCTCCAATGCATGAAAGTGAAAAGTGAAAGTGAAGTCACTGAATCAAGGTAAATCCAATGTGGTCAAGCAGGATATAGCAATTATAGGAATCAGTGAAATAAAATGGATAGGAATGGGTATATTTAATTTAGATGACCATTATATCTACTATTGGGGCCAAAGATGGAGAAGTTCTATACAGTCAGCAAAAAAAAAAAAAAGAAAAAGACCCGAAGCTGACTATGGCTCAAATCATCAGTTTCTTATTGCAAAATTAAGACTTAAATTGAAGAAAGTAAGGAAGGCCATCCAGGATGACCTAAAACAAATCCCTTATGATTATACAGTGGAGGGGATGAACAGATTCAAAGGATTAGATCTGGTAGACAGTGTGCCTGAAGAACTATGGTTGGTGGTTCACAAGATGGTACAAGAAGTGGTAACCAAAACCATCCCCAAGAAAAAGAAATGCAAAAAGGCAAAATAGTTGTCTGAGGAGGCCTTATAAATAGCTGAGAAAAGAAGAGAAGTGAAAAGCAAGTGAGAAAGGGAAAGACATACCTAACTGAATGCAGAGTTCCAAAGAATAGCAAGGAAAGATAAGAAAGCCTTCTTAAGTGATCAGTGCAAAGACATAGAGGAAAACAATAGAATGGGAAAGACTAGAGATATCTTCAAAAAAATTAGAGATACTAAGGGAATGTTTCATGCAAAGATGAGCACAATAAAGGACAGAATTAGTAAAAACCTAACAGAAACAGAAAAGATTAACAAGAGGTAGCAAGAATACACAGAAGAACTGTACAAAAAAAGGTTTTAATGACCCAGGTAACCATGATAGTGTGGTCACTCACCTAGAGTAGACATTCTGGAGTGTGAAGTCAAGTGGAAATTAGGAAACATTACTATGAACAAAGCTAGTGGAGATGATGGAATTCCAGCTGAGCTATTTGAAATCCTGAGTACTCTTAAAGTGCTGCACTGAACATGCTAACAAATTTGGACGATTCAGCAGAGGCTGAAAAGGTTAGTTTTCATTCCAGTCCCAAAGAAACACAATGCCAAAGAATGTTCAAACTACTGCACAATTGTGCCCATTTCACGTGCTAGCAAGATAATTCTCAAAACCCTTAGTTTAGTATTACATGAACTGAGAACTTCCTGAGATAAAAGCTGGCTTTAGAGAAGGCAGATGAACCAGTGATCTAATTGCCAAAATTCACTGGATCATAAAAAAAGGGAGTTCCAGAAAGACATCTGCTTCATTGACTACACTAAAACCTTTGACTGTGTGGATCACAACACACTGTGGAAAATTCTTAAGAGATGGGAATACCAGACCATCTATCCTGTCTCCTGAGAAATCTGTATGCAGGTCAAAAAGCAACAGTTAGAACTGGATGTGGAAGAACATGCTAGTTCAAAATTGGGAAATGAGTACAGCAAGGCTGTACAATGTCACCGTGCTTATTTAACTCATATCCAGAGTACATCACAAGAAATGCTGGGGTGGATAAATGACAAGCTGGATTCAAAATTGCCAGGAGAAATACTGACACCTCAGATATGCAGATGATACCACTCTAATGGCAGAAAGTGAAGAGGAACTAAAAAGCATGTTGATGAGGGCGAAAGAGGAAAATGAAAAGGCTGGCTTAAAACAGCATTTTAAAAAAACTAAGATCATGGCATCTGGTCCCATCACTTCATGGCAAATATATGGAGAAAAAATGGAAGCAGTAACAGATTTTATTTTCTTGGGATCCAAAATCACTGTGAACAGTAACTGTAGCCAAGAAATTAAAAGATGCTTGCTCCTTGGAAGAAAAGACTATGACAAACCTAGAGAGCATATTAAAAAGCAGGGACATCACTTTGCTGACAAATGTCTGTATAGTGAAAGCTATCGTTTTTCCAGTATTCATGTAAGGATGTGAGAACTGGACCATAGATAAGGCTGAGTGCCGAAAAATTGCAGAGTGGGAAAAGACTATTGAGAGTCCCTCAAGAAGGGAGACTGTGCTAGGAGATAAAACCAGTCAATCATAAAGGAAATCAATGCTGTATATTCACTGGAAGGAAGTATGTTGAAGCTGAAGCTCTAATATTTTGGCCACCTGATTAGAAGAGCCAACTCATTGGAAAAGATTCTGATGCTGGGAAAAATTGAGGGCTGGAGGAGAAGGGGGTGACAGAGGATAAAATTGTTAGATGGCATCACCAAATCAATGGACATGAATTTGAGCAAACTCTGGCAGATAGTAGAGGACAGGGAAGTCTGGCATGCTGCAGTCCATGGGGTTGGAAAGAGTGGGATATTACTTAGTGACTGAACAATGACAACCACAACTCAATATAGAGGGGATAGAAAGCAGTCAGTGCCTAGAAAGTAGTAAGAATCAGTGTCTCTATAAATTGGATCTGCCTATATTCAGGTGATAAAGGAGAGAAACGGTATGGACCTAACAGAAGCAGAAGATGTTAAGAGGTGGCAAGAATACACAGAACTGTACAAAAAAGAGCTTCATGACCCAGATAATCACGATGATGTGATCACTCACCTAGAGCCAGACATCTTGGAATGTGAAGTCAAGTGGGCCTTAGAAAGCATCACTACTAACAAAGCTAGTGGAGGTGATGGAATTCCAGTGGAGCTATTTCAAATCCTGAAAGATGATGCTGTGAAAGTGCTGCACTCAATATGCCAGCAAATTTGGAAAACTCAGCAGTGGCCACAGGACTGGAAAAGGTCCGTTTTCATTCCTCTCCCAAAGAAAGGCAATGCCAAAGAATGCTCAAACTACTGCACAATTGTACTCATCTCACACGCTAGTAAAGTAATGATCAAAATTCTCCAAGCCAGGCTCCAGCATTACATGAAGTGTGAACTTCCAGATATTCAAGCTGGTTTTAGAAAAGGCAGAGGAACCAGAGATCAAATTACCAACATCCGCTGCATCATGGAAAAAGCAAGAGAGTTCCAGAAAAACATCTATTTCTGCTTTATTGACTAGGCCAAAGCCTTTGACTGTGTGGATCACAATAAACTGTGGAAAATTCTGAAAGAGATGGGAATACCAGACCACCTGACCTGCCTTTTGAGAAACCTATATGCAGGTCAGGAAGCAACAGTTAGAACTGGACATGGAACAACAGACAGTTTCCAAATAGGAAAAGGAGTCCGTCAAGGCTGTATATTGTCACCCTGCTTATTTAACTTNCAGTCTGATTTTGATGTTGACCATCTGGTGATGTCCATGTGTAGAGTCTTCTCTTGTGTTGTTGGAAGAGGGTGTTTGCTATGACCAGTGCATTTTCTTGGCAAAACTCTATTAGTCTTTGCCCTGATTAATTCCGCATTCCAAGGCCAAATTTGCCTGTTACTCCAGGTGTTTCTTGATTTCCTACTTTTGCTTTCCAGTCCCCTATAATGAAAAGGACATCTTTTTTGGGTGTTAGTTCTAAAAGGTCTTGTAGGTCTTCATAAAACTGTTCAACTTCAGCTTCTTCAGCATTACTGGTTGGGGCATAGACTTGGATCACTGTAAATAAATGCTGGACTGAAAGAAACACAAGCTGGAATCAAGATTGCCAGGAGAAATATCAATAACCTCAGATATGCAGATGACACCACCCTTATGGCAGAAAGTGAAGAGGAACTAAAAAGCCTCTTGATGAAAGTAAAAGAGGAGAGTGAAAAAGTTGACTTAAAGCTCTACATTCAAAAAATGAAGATCATGGCATCTGGTCCCATCACTTCATGGGAAATAGATGGAGAAACAGTGGAAACAATGTCAGACTTTATTTTTTGGGCTCCAAAATCACTGCAGATGGTGATTGCAGCCATGAAATTAAAAGACGCTTACTCCTTGAAAGAAAAGTTATGACCAACTTAGATAGCATATTCAAAAGCAGAGACATTACTTTTCCGACTAAGGTCCATCTAGTCAAGGCTATGGTTTTTCCAGTAGTCATGTATGGATGTGAGAGTTGGACTGTTAAGAAGGCTGAATGCCGAAGAACTGGTGCTTTTGAACTGTGGTGTTGGAGAAGACTCTTGAGAGTCCCTTGGACTGCAAGGAGATCCAACCAATCCATTCTGAAGGAGATCAACCCTGGGATTTCTTTGGAAGGAATGATGCTAAAGCTGAAACTCCAGTAGTCTGACCACCTCATGTGAAGAGTTGACTCATTGGAAAAGACTTTGATGCTGAGAGGGATTGGGGGCAGGAGAAGAAGGGGACGACCGTGGATGAGATGGCTGGATGACATCACTGACTCGATGGACGCGAGTCTGAGTGAACTCCAGGAGTTGGTGATGGACAGGGAGGCCTGGCGTGCTGCGATTCATGGGGTCGCAAAGAGTCGGACAAGACTGAGCGACTGAACTGAACTGAACTGAACTGAACTGAAATATCTAAAACTACATAGATCAAAACTGAGTTTGCATTTTGAATTTGTTAGCCTCATTGAATTGAAAACAGGCATAAGAACATCATAACCAAGGAAAAATAACAGAGGCAAAACTGAAAAATAAATTGAAAAGAGCAAATGCTTTCTCACTGGTATTTACACATATGTATTGCAGGACAGAATGGAGAAGAACAAAAGCTAAATGTGGAATTACATTTTTATTTTTTCTTTCATACATAACAATGACAAAAAAAAATTCTTCTATGCAAAAGTTGTATAAGCAAATGGCAATCCAGGAATTGCTATCAGGAAGGAGACAAGAGATAACAGATGCTGGAAATGGTGAAAAAGAACCCTATACATTGTCAGAGGGAATGTAAATTGGTTCAATCACTGTGGAAAACAGTACGGAGGTTCCAAAAAAATGAAATTTAGCATTACCATATTATCCAACAATTTCACTTCTGAATGTATATATACTTACCACAAAGAAATGAAAAACAGTTTATTTCAATGAGATGTATGCAATCCATGTATATAGCAGCATTATTCACAATCGCTGTGTATATTCACACACACACACACACACACACATATATACATGCAATCACATATATACCCACATTCTTTGGCTTCTAAAAATTACAAATGTTTTATCATTTTGCATATGAAACTAGGGGCTATTCAATTCATATTTCTGAGGATGTATATCTTAGCCTTTTATATCTTCCAGTGTAGTGATCGAGAAGGAAATGGCAATCTACTCCAGTGTTCTTGCCTGGAGAATCCAAGGGACAGGGGAGCCTGGTGGGCTTCTGTCTCTGGGGTCACACAGAGTCGGACACGACTGAAGTGACTTAGCAGCAGTAGCAGCAATGTAGTGGTAATATTCTTAAATGCAGGGGCACAAACCAAATTTCTGCAGCCCATTAGTGCTGATGATCAAACTGATAATAATGTTAAGATTGGAAATAAAGAAAATAAAGGATAATAGCTGCACTGAAGGCATATTTATATACCTGTGAGTTTATTTATTGAAGAATATTCTTTGAATGTTTATTCTGTTTGAGTCTGTGTTAAGATATTGGGTTTGGATACTTTGATGATGAAAATAGATGAGCTCTATTCTTATGAATCTTTCACTAAATATAGCTGAAGTTGATGAAAAACTACAAAAAATAGTAGACAAATAGTAGGATGAGGCAAATCTCTATGCATTTTTCTGATGAATGATTGCATCATCCTGTGCAAATAAATTAGTGAAGTAGTTGGCATAAAAATATTTGGAAGTTAATTGAAATGAAGGCTATGAATGATCAAAGAGAATGGCCATTTACAAAGCAGTAAATGTTATTTTTCAGAGCATTATGATTAGCAACATTTAAAGGCATGGAAAGAAGAGATTTATTTATGTGATATCAAAGATCAGTGTGCTCATTTTTCTTTGCAGATCACAAATAATGATATGTTGGTTAGTAGCTTAGTGTATTAGAAATGTTTACTACATTTTAAAGATTCCCAGATAGCTTCTCCTAATTTTTCAGTGTTGCAATTTTGTCTTTTTGGCAGTTTCAATTACATTTCCTAGATCTTCCAACAGCTTCTCTTTTGTTGCCTTTGAATAAGCTCTTCCAATTAGGTCTGAGCATTGCACTCAATAATTTTATCATCTGCTATCTTAAAAACAGCATATTTTATTTTTAAGAGGTTATTCCTTCGAATAATTTTATTTGTGTAGAGCTCTTCAAAATTATTCTGTGTTGCACACCTCACTTGATATGAATGCTTATGCTTTATGTATTTTCATTCAATACCTCCTCATATACAACATGCTCAGTATATTCAAAGAGTAAATGTAATCCTTGTACAATATGTTGAATGTATATAGTGTGTCCTAGTTAAGAGGCTAAAGGTATATGATGTTATGAGTGCATGTTTGCTAAGTCATTTCAGTCATGTGTGACTCTTTGTGACCCCATGGACTGTACCCTGTCAGGCTCCTCTGGGATAATCCAGGCAAGAATACTAGAGTGGGTTCCCATGTCCTTCTCCAAGGGATCTTCCCAACCCAGGGATTGAACCCCAGTCTCTTATATCTCCTGCATTGGCAGGCAGATTCTTTGCCACTAGTGCTACCTAGGAAGCCCATGTGATGTTACAGCAAACCAATAAACATCTCAACAGTAAGATGCATAAATAGCTTACAGATGACCCTGTATCTGTATGCAATTTGTGAATGAATAAAAGTGTTTTTCTACTTCCATGTCCAATCAATAAAAGGAGGAAAGAAATTTTATTATATTTTGATCTAATATTTATTTTATGAAATTCAACATATAATAGGTCCCTTTTTTGACCCCTTAATGATTTACAATTTTTAGAATAATATAGTAAGCTTCTCTCAGTCTAAATGTTGGTCATATTGCCTATTAGCTGATGAGTTGATCTGTCCTTGACATGCTTATCCTTAGATATGTATGCTTGGGGAGTTTTTATTTTCCCCTATTACACTTATTCCTTCTAGGAGATACTTCAGTATCTTGGACTCGTTCTTCTCAAAAAAAACATGAGCAGATTATTCCTCCTCTCTTAGCTCCTCCTTACACACAAAAGAATTTAACTCCTCATAAGCATATATTCCAGTACTCTTGCCTGGAAAATCCCTGGTAGGCTGCAATCCATGGGGTCGCTAAGAGTCGGACATGACTGAGCGACTGCACTTTCACTTTTCACTTTCATGCATTGGAGAAGGAAATGGCAACCCACTCCAGTGTTCTTGACTGGAGAATCCCAGGGACAGCAGAGCCTGGTGGGCTGCCATCTATAGGGTCTCACAGAGTCAGACACGACTGAAGCGACTTAGCAGCAGCAGCAGCAGCAGCAAGCATATATTCATGTCAGTGATTTCAAACATATGGTCTCTAAGTACTAGCTCCTTCATGCAATTAATATAAAGAAGTTTGATTTTTACCCAGAATTACTATATCTCCATGAGAGTCTCATGTCTCCTATGAATATCTTCTGACATCAAATGAATGAATCCATCATATCCATCATCTTAAGTCTGTTTGTCACTGATTTGAAGAAGAATACTATGCTTACTGGGCACTATCTAAAAGCATATATATATATATATATATATATATAATTTCATTTTATCCAACTTTCCACAAAAATTTCTACTTCTAAAACTTCTTCATTAACACCAGGACTTCAATTGAATTTTTGTTTTACATTTGCATTAATAAAAATCTCTGTGTGCAATCACAAGAGATATAGTAAAGGCAGAAACAAAGGAGGAAACAATGTTGCAATGCATTGTAAGGCAGCTACTCAGCACCTGAGCTGTTCACATTCTTAGCCAAGAGTTCAGTTTCCAAAGAAACCTCCTAAAAAGCTAATAATAGCTACATATCAATGACTTTTAGAGTCCCTTGCAAATATCTTAAGGTGGGAATGCTGGATCTGTATTTGCCAAGTTTCAGTAACAATATATATGCCATTGTATAGAATAGTTATCATGATATTTCACCTCTTATCCAGTGTTTTTATATTAATTTTATCACAAAAGAATGTTTCCCTCTAGGTGGATCTTTTAGTTTCACAAAGGCAATTACTTATCTGCTGGATAATGAAAAATTAATGTGGACTTCAAGTCTCCTTCATAATTAGACTGTAGTACATCTTATAATCAATAATAATCTTAAACAGAAATGTTTAAGGAACTTTCCCCTTTTAGCAGTGTTAGTCAAGAAACTGTTCTTTTCTTGAATTCAAATACTACTTGTCTATAGACAAATAGACTGCTCTATTTTTCTCCAAAACATCTAAAGATCTATGTGGCTAATTTTAACTTTCAGCTTTCTATCAAACTAATTCTAACTTTATATTAACTTTATATCTGCTGTCAAAATCAGTTTCAATTATTTTCACAATAACATATTCAAAAATATTTCAAAGTTCCACAGCAAAATTCGGTTTTCTATTTTGAAAATTAATACTACTTGTTTAGATCATCATCATGTTTCTCAAAGAATAAATACACCACTCACAGCAGTATCCATTACCAAATACCAATCCTGTTGCTTGTCAGCTTTCCATTAAAAAATGCTTTATGAAAGAATAAGTACAGTGGGCAATTTCACAAAATAATACTGTGATTAAAGCAATCAACTTTTTTTTTCCCCTCTCAGCTTCTTTCATGGATAGCTTCATCTTTCTGCTTTCCCTCAGAATAAATGAAAGACCAATGTATAATTATACAATTTCTGTGGAGGGTGATGACCAATGTCTATGCTATATGCATCCCAAAATATTCCAAGAATTCATAATAGAAGTTAACAGCTTCTAGTCATAACATACATATAAAGACACACACGCATCTACTATCAATATTCTTAGCCAACTCTTCATGATCTATGTTATTTTGTTTGCTTCTAGCCAGTGATCAATTTTTTAAGGAAAAGACAAATCCTTTATTTAAGCAAAAAATGTAACCTATAGAATCAAGAAATGTCAAGTGGCTCCACATTGGCATTTCTGGTTTGATGGTTGGAGGCAGGATGATGGAACAGAGACATGTCAGTCCCATTCTACCCTTTTTTTGATGATAAAACAGAAGTCACAGTGGGAGAACAAACAGACTCCTAACAGCACAGCTTGAGCACTTTTGCTCTAGATGCTTACATGCCATAGAAGGGATATTTGAAAACTCATCTTGATGTTAGCTTAAAGTAGGAAGAGTGATGACATTTTCATTGTTCTTGCTGTGGATTCTCCATAAAATGCTCATTTCATCAAGGTGAAGAGGGAAGTATTTCAAACTCAAACATTAACTTAATGATGCCTTTTCTCACATTTTACTAAGTAGTACTTGCAACATAAAAAGAATCAAGTGAATTTTTTTATTGTTAAATATTTTAAATGAGGTTTTCAAATAAAAAAGATTCTTGGGCAGGGAAGATCTGGGCACTGGCTTTCTGTTATTTCTGTTTTGAAGTTCTGTAAATTATCATAATGTGAAGCCAATTTTAAATCTTATAACCTAAGCTAGTATAAGGATTAGACTGAAATTTTGAAGTGAAATTAGTTAAGCCTCTTTAGGTAGTGTTAGTTGCTCCTCATGAGCCTGCTCAGTTTCCAAACTCTATGTTAGGCACAAATCTGGAGAGTCTACATAATTAAATCAGATCCTATACATAGAAGAAGTGTTAGTGATGGAAAAGAACTGTTTTGGACACCGAGTCAGCATTCTACTTACTGTACTAGATTCTCTGATTTATTAGATCTTCATTATTTCAATAATCTATTTATAGTTCCAAAAGGAACTTTTCATCACACAAAGTTACATGTAAATATAACAGAATTTTAAAGGGTCAGTGTGGACTTGCCTGAGTGTAATAATCACATCATTTCCTCTCTTATTAGCACTAAAAATGACAGTCATGGAGATTTCATTTTTCATAGATATACAGGTAAAAAAGGTGTACTATAAATACAGTGCTTTTGCAAAATGCCATATTTAAAATAATATTTGCATTTAACTCTGCCAGATTGCTTCTTGTGGATCACTATATATTTTTCTACTATTGCTGTATATTTTTTCTACATATATATTTTTCATCATATATATGTTTTTCTTGTGGCCACAAAATACATTTAAAGAATGGGAAAATAAGCCCATTTGTTTGTCACAGAAACAAAAATATTTTGCTATAATTACTGTAAAGTTTATTAGTGTATTTCTCACCTGCCCGTGGAGTAGAAAGCCTGAGGTTTTTAATTTTTTGTAAAAATTAAAATTGTGGGCCAATTTTAGGGATCAGAGTAGAACAATTTTATTCTCTAAAAAAATTAAGGTGACTTTGTTTAGATCCTGTTTAGAAAATCTCTATAATTCAAGTTAAAAAAAAAATGATTTTGATTAAATTAAGGTCCCACTAATTTCATGAACTGCAATAGAACAAAACACCAAATAAAGCAAAAGTCACATTTATATAATATAAAGTTAGATCCCATGCCATACAAAATAGGTTAATTTTCTGTAAAGCAGTTCTATTATCATTAACTTAATTTCATCACAAGCCTTTCTGAAAACTTTCATCTAGGGTGATTTGTCATTTTAAATAGTATACACCGTAAGAATATCTCTGTAGCATGTTTAAAATGTTATATTTTGCCTTAATTTCCTTAGCTTGTGTCCTAATTTCTTTTTTAAATTACCTAAGAGTAAAATAGAAGTGAGCTTTAAGCCAACTTTTTCACTCTCCTCTTTCACTTTCATCAAGAGGCTTTTTAGTTCTTCTTCATTTTCTGCCATAAGGGTGGTGTCATGTGCATATCTGAGGTTATTGATATCTGTCCCTGCAATCTTGTTTCCAGCTTGTGCTTCTTCCAGCCCAGCATTTCTCATGATGTACCTTGCATATAAGTTAAATAAGCAGGGTGACAATATACAGCCTTGATGCACTCCTTTTCCTATTTGGAACCAGTCTGCTGTTCCATGTCCAGTTCTAACTGTTGCTTTCTGACCTGCATACAGGTTTCTCAAGAGGCAGGTCAGGTGGTCTGATATTCCCATCTCTTTCAGAATTTTCCATAGTTTATTGTGATCCACACAGTCAAAGGCTCTAGCATAGTTAATAAAACAGAAATAGACGTTTTTTTCTGAAATCTCTGGCTTTTTTGATGATCCAGCAGATGTTGGCAATTTGATCTCTGGTTCCTCTGCCCTTTCTAAAACCAGCTTGAACATTACAACCATATAAATCTGGATTTGAATTCCTGCTATAATAATTGTAAATTTGGACAAGTAATTTACTTACTCAGTGCATTTTCTTATCTGTAAAATTGAGATCCAGTGTCTCTCATAAGAAGTTCCTGTAGATTAAATTATACAATATAGTAAAGGTACTTAACTCAATAACTGGCACATAAGGAGAACTATCTGAGCGTAATAGTTACAGTTTCTAATTCAATAGCTTCACATAATATTTCAGAGGTTCCATGTACAGTCCTATAGTTTCGTAGTTTGTAGTTTCTTGGAGTTTCTCATTTTGCTTCATGCCTATAATTACCTTGAATATTTCAAACTCTCATCTTGCTGAATTGCAGAGACTTTACCTAGCACTCTTTTAATAACAACAAAATAAAAATCTTTACTGACTCTTGGATTTCAGTACCATTCAGTGAGCATTTTAGTTGTCTTATGATTAGAGCCCAATGGGCCTGTGTTTTTTCTGTTTCAATAAATGGGAAGCCACAGGAACCCATAGAGGTCATTCCGCAGCATTCCTCTGACCTTTTGTGAGCACTTTTCTATTATTTATTGATTATAAGCACAACTGAAGCAGAAAAGAAGAAATAAAAACATACTTATTGATTCTGTATAGAAATAAATTACATTTATCTTATGTCTTGGTGTGTGGTCAGGTTATATTTGTTTGCACAAACCTATGTATAAAGAGCAAATCCATAGTATAGAAAATAAAAATGTTCTTTAAACATTTGAATTTGAAAAAACTATATACCATATAATATTGGAATATTAATTTGGGTAAAATATGATTAAAAATTCAAGCATATTTCCAAGTAATAACCCCCTTAATCTGACAGCTATTTCACCTATATTTTTTCCTTATGAAAATATAATCTGTGTTCTCCACTGTCTCCCCTTGTTCTAGCAGTCCAAAGAGCCCACCATTTAATAAAACATTTTTTGTTTATTTCTTTTTCTCTACTATCTCAATTCCCCAATCCACTACTAGTTCTTTGTGAGATTATTTTATGCAGTACTAATTCACAAACACTCATTTCACATGCTAGTAAAGTAATGCTTAAAATTCTCCAAGCCAGGCTTCAGCAATACGTGAACCATAAACTTCCAGATGTTTAAGTTGGTTTTAGAAAAGGCAGAGGAACCAGAGATCAAATTGCCAACATCTGCTGGATCATGGAAAAAGCAAGAGAGTTCCATAAAGCATCTACTTCTGCTTTATTGACTATGCCAAAGCCTTTGACTGTGTGGATCACAATAAACTGTGGAAAATTCTGAAAGAGATGGGAATACCAGACCACCTGACCTGCCTCTTGAGAAACCTGTATGCAGGTCAGAAAGCAACAGTTAGAACTGGACATAGAACAACATACTGGTTCCAAATAGGAAAAGGAGTACATCAAGGCTGTATATTGTCACCGTACTTATTTAACTTATATGCAGGGTACATCATGAGAAATTCTGGGCTGGAAGAAGCACAAGCTGGAATTAAGATTGCAAGGACAAATATCAATAACCTCAGATATGCAGATGACACCACCCTAATGGCAAAAAGCAAAGAAGAACTAAAGAGCCTCTTCAGGAAAGTGAAAGAGGAGAGTAAAAGCGTTGGCTTAAAGCTCAACATTCAGAAAACGAAGATCATGGTATCTGGTCCCATCAATTAATGGCAAATAGATGGGGAAACAGTGGAAACAGTGGCTGACTTTATTTTTCTGGGCTCCCAAATCACTGCAGATGGTGATTGCAGCCATGAAATTAAAAGAGGCTTACTCCTTGGTAGGAAAGTTATAACCAACCTAGACAGCATGTTAAAAAGCAGAGACATTACTTTGCCAACAAAGGTCCGTCCAATCAAGGCTATGGTTTTTACAGTGGTCATGTATGGATGTGAGAATTGGACTATAAAGAAATCTGAACGCCAAAGAATTGATGCTTTTGAACTGCGGTGTTGGAGGAGACTCTTGAGAGTCCCTTGAACTGCAATAGGCCCAACCAGTCCATCCTAAAGGAGATCAGCCCTGGGTGTTCATTGGAAGGATGGATGTTGAAGCTGAAACTTCAAAACGTTGGCCACCTGATATGAAAAGCTGACTCATTGGAAAAGACCCTGATGCTGGGAAAGATTGAAGATGGGAGGAGAAGGGGACGACAGAGGATGAGATGGTTGGATGGCATCACCAACTCGATGAACATGGGTTTGGTTGGACTCCGGGAGTTGGTGATGAACAGGGAGGCCTAACATACTGTGATTCATGGGGTTGCAAAGATTCAGACACGACTGAATGAGCTGAACTGAACTGAATTCACAAGTGTTTTGCTCAAGGTTTGCTTCTGAGCAAACACAATTGAAGACACATGAATTCCAATTAAATGTGTAAAGTAAAATCTACAGTATTATTACAAATATTCACAGTTACAAGAGAATATGTATTTTAGAATTAACTTGTTTTTAATCTTTGCTAGCAAAGCCAAGTTCTTGTCTTCTATGAATTATCATAGTTCATAAAAATAAAATATAAAGTTCTTAAAATTTCAAGAGAAATGCAGCAAAATTCAATTTTAAATTGCATTTACCAGTTTTTTTGGTACTTGATATCTATTTAACAAGACCACTTGCTGATTAAGCAAGTACTATAAAATTGCTGATGGTGGCTGTTGAAAATCATTTACATAGGCCCGTATAACTTATATACTGTCAAAATTAGCTTTGACAGCAAATGGAGATGAAGCATTGGAGCTTAAAACCACCATTAGTATCCAATTCAAATCTCTCATTATTTCTTGCATTATAAAAACTATAGAGTTGACCATAAAGCTTGTTCCGATTTTTCCATAGGATGTCACAAAATAACCCAAATTAACACTTTGGCCAATGCAATATATACATATACATGTGTGTGCATGTGTTTGTGTATGTGTATGAATACACACACACACACATTAGAATTAAATTCCCTGATTTCATTTAGTCACTAGGTTATGCTGATACTTGATTGTCTTTCATGGTTACCTCAACATGTTTTGTTTTCAAAAAATTTAACCCAGAGTTAGAAATCAAATGATATTCTTCTGTAACAGATTTTAATAAGAAAGAATGTACATTTCATTCCATGCTAAGAAGTTTAAAATTAGATTGCTAATGCTCTCTGTGTGTTTCTAAATACAATGAAATACAAATAATGTATTTAGGATCATAGTGAATAGTACAAAATTATTTTATACCTTTATAATTTAGAATAGTTTTATATATGCAGAAAAATTGTGAATAGTGTAAAAGTTTCTATATAACCAGCACTCATTTATCCCTATTGTTAACATCTTGAATTAGTATGGTATACTAGTCATGTATAATAAACTGGTAATGATGCCGTATTTTAATAAAACACTTTGTTGGCCAGATTTCCTTAGTTTTTACCTAATGTCCTTTTTCTGTTCCAGGATTCCATCAGAAAGACCATATTTTATTTAGTCACTGTGTGTCCTTAGCCTATTTTTGGATATGACAGTTATTCAGATATTGCTTATTTTTGAGGACTATATGAGTTTTCAGGAGTGATGGTCAGGGATTTTGCAGAATTACTCTTAACTGAGTTTTCCTGATATTTTTCTCATGATTAGATTGGTAATATAGATTTGGGGTACAAAAAGCACAGAGGTAAATTGTATATTCTACCAGCATGACATCATTGATGATCTAAACCTTAGTCACCTGGCTGAGATAGTTTCTGTCAGGTTTCTCTTATCCACATCTGTAATCACTCCAATACCTTTTTGCTTTAAATCAACTAAGACAAAAATACTTAATCTTAGCCTAACTTATTTTCTGACTCTCTTTTCATCTTTATGTAGATCCAGGGTACCAACCTATATAATTTTCTATCTGCTGAAAAATTTCCCTCTAACACTTTCTTTCAAAGAAGTTTTGGCAATGAATTCCCTCAGTTTTTGTTTATCTAAGGTAGTCTATATATCTACTTCACATTTGAAGGATGATGTCATTGAATAGAGAAGACTCAGATGGTGGGTTTTTCCCTTCAACATTTTAAATGTTTTACTCTACTATTTTCTTGCTTGGTGTACTTTCCTCTTTTTGTTTCTCTAGAGGCAAGGGATTTTTTTAATTTGGCTTCTTTAATGATCTTTGTTTCCTTGTCTCAGTGTGCACGTGTGTGTGTGCATGTGCGTGTCTTCAGTTTTAATGTGATATGTGTGTTTTGCTGCTGTGGTTTTCTGGGTTTTTATTTGCTTGTTTTGGTTTTTGGCATTTATCTTACTTTGTGTTTTGTTAGGCTCTAAGATTTGTAGTTTGGTGTCTGTCATTAATTTTAGAAAATTCTCTACATTGATATTTCCAATTATTTCAGCTATTTCAAACCTAAAAGATTATGCTGTTCAAGTGCTGCACTCAATATGCCAGCAAATTTGGAAGACTCAGAAGTGGCCACAGGACTAAAAAGGTCAGTTTTAATTCCAATCTCAAAGAAAGGCAATGCCAAAGAATGTTGAAACTACTGCACAATTGCATTCATATCTCATACTAGCAAAGTAATGCTCAAAATTCTCCAAACCAGGCTTCAACAGTATGTGAAACATGAAATTCCAGATGTTCAAGCTGGAATTAGAAAAGGAAAAAGAACCAGAGATCACATTACCAACATCCTCTGAATCCTCAAATAAGCAAGAAAGTTTTAGGATAACATCTACTTCTGCTTTATTGACTACACGAAAGTCTTTGATTGTGTGGATCACAATAAACTGTGGAAAATTCTGAAAGAGATGGGAATATGAGACCACTTGACCTGCCTCCTAGGAAATCTGTATGCAGGTCAAGAAACAACAGTTAGAACTGGATATGGAATAACAGACTGGTTCCAAATAGGGAAAGGAATACATTAAGGCTGTATATTGTCACCCTGCTTATTTAACTTATATCCAGAGTACATCATGAGAAATTCTGGGCTGGATGAAGCACAAGCTGGAATCAAGATTGCTGGGAAAGATATCAGTAACCTCAGATATGCAGATGACATCACCTTTATGGCAAAAGTGAAGAAGAACTAAAGAGCCTCTTGATGAAAGTGAAAGAGAAGAGTAAATAAAGTTGGCTTAAAACTCAACATTCAGAAAGCTAAGATCATAACATCTGGTCCCATCACTTCATGGAAAATAGATGGGGAAACAGTGTTAGACTTTATTTCTTTTGGGCTCCAAAATCACTGCAGATGGTGACTGCAGCCATGAAATTAAAAGATGTTTGATCCTTGATATAAAAGGTATGACAAAACTAGATAGCATATTAAAAAGCAGAGACATTACTTGGCCAACAAATGTCTATCTAGTCAAAGCTCTGGTTTTTCCAGTAGTCATTTATGAATGTGAGATGTGGACCATAAAGAAAGCTGAGCATGGAAGAATTTACTCTTTTGAACTGTGGTTGTTGGAGAAAACTCTTGAGAGTCCCCTGGACTCCAAGGAGATCAAACCAGTCAATCCTAAAGGAAATCAGCTCTGAATATTCATTGGAAGGAGTGATGTTGAAGCTGAAACTCCAATACTTTGGCCACCTGATGTGAAGCACTGACTCATTGAAAAAGACCCTGATGCTGAGAAAAATTGAAGGCAGAAAGAGAAGGAGAGAACAGAGGATGAGATGGTAGGATGACATCGCTGACTCAATGTACATGAGTTTGAGCAAGCTCTGGGAGTTGGCAATGGACAGAGAAGCCTGGCGTGCTGTAGTCCATGGGATCGCAGAGTCACACACAACTGAGTAACTGAACTGAACCGAACTTATACTTCAGCTATTTCTCCTACTTCATTCTTTTTTTTTTTTTTTGGTAGTCACAATTTATGTTATACCTTTTGAAATTTTTATACAGTTATTTGATGTTTTTATTTATTATTTTTTCTTTCTCTGTTTTGCCACTTGGAAAATTTCATTGATCTATCTTCAACATGACTGATTATTTCACTTGACACGGTGAGTAGAGGACAGGCCCATACAAATGAGTCTTTAATTCTCTTAGAGTTTTTAATTTCTAGCATTTTCTCTCAGTTCTTTCTTAAAGTTTTCATTTCTGTTTGCTTTGCCCATCTGCTCTTGTGTGCTATATTTTTCCATTAGAGACTTTTATATATGAATCATAATCAATTTAATTCTTTATCTGATAATTTCAACAGCTGTATAATATTTAAATTTTGTTCTAAAGTTTGCTCTGTTAATTCAGGCTTATTTTCCCATGCCTTTTTGCATGACTTGTATTTTTTTGAAAACCAGACATATTTACCAGGTAAATAGATAAACGGACTTTTAATGTGAGAATTTATGTTAATCTAGCTAAAGCCTGTACTGTATTTAATGTGTCCTTGTTTTTAAATTTTGAAATACAATTCACATCATTATTAAATTTCACCAATTTAAAGTGTATGACTCAGTGGTTTTTGGTATATTCTCACTATGCAAACATCACCACTATTTAATTCCAGAACATTTTCCTTACCCTGAAAAGAAACTCACATTCATTTGTAGTTACAACCCCTTTCCTCTAATCCACATCTCCAAGCAAACACTGATTTATTTTCTGTGTCGTTGCCTTTGCCATTTTAGAAATTCCATATAAATGCAATTGCACAATATGTGGACTTTGTTTCTGGCTTCTTTCAATTAACATAGTGTCTTCAAGATTCATCCACATTGTAGCATGTGTCAATTCTTCCTTCCTTTTTTTAGTACAATTGTATTGCATTGTCTATATATATAACAGTTTATTTGTCCATTCACCAATTAAGGCATATTTGAATTGTTTCCAATTTTTCTGTTATTGTAAACAGTGCCACTAAGAACAAGTTTTTCTGTGAACATATGTGCAAAACACTCTTGGGAATATACTTAAGAATAGAACTGCAAGGTCATATTATAACTCTAAATATAATATTTTGAGGAACTGCCAAACTGTTTTCCACCGTGGCACACCACTTTACATTTCTATTAACAATGCATGAAGTTTCCAATTTTTACCTTTTTTGGTTATGATTCATTATTACTGAAGTCCTTCAACTCTCCTCTTTTCTCCTATACGCATCTCTGACTGCAATGTTCCTAATACATTTCCTTGAAGCTCTACTACTGTTCACTATGTTTTTGAAATCTTTAGGCTAAATAAGAATGCTAATGGGCCTCTTTGGTGACTCTGATGGTAAAGAATCTGCCTGCAATGCAGGAGCCCTGGGTTGGGAAGATACCCTGGAGGATGGCATGGCAAAACATTCCAGTATTCTTGCCTGGAGAATTCCCATAGAGCGAGGAGCCTGGTAGACTACAAAGAGATAAGGTAATGGTAGTTTTCCCCTGGAAGTTAGGCTTTTTTTTTTTTTCCTGAGAAAAACTTGGATATATTTCACAATGATTATTTTCCCGTACACTGGCCAAAGCCAAAAGGATGTATTTCTCAGATCTTCATTATAAAAACCATATGCTCATTTTTGAAAGACTAAAGCAAGCAACAGAGAAAAGGATAAAGAAGTAGTAAAAAAAAATCATGTATATAGGCATAATAAAAGGTAAAAAATATAAAACAAATTCATGGTAGTGCATCTACTTATTAGTTGAGAAAAACAGAAAGACCAAACGTACTTATAATCATTTCCCATATTAAGTTAAATAAGTTTACCTTACAGTTATTCTTGACATCATATTATATGGTATCCAAATGCTTTTACATTGTCATATCTATATAGAATTGCAAAAAGAAAAAAAAGAGACTAAAGAGAAGCAAATTACTCATGTGAGATAATGCTTTACATTTTTAGTTGAAAAAGAAATACATTAAATTATACCTAAAATTAATAAAGCTAAAAGTAAATTCACTGCGATATATTTTTCCACATAAGCAAAATTATTAGTTCTGACATTGTACAGGAGACAGGAATCAAGACCATCCCCAAGAAAAAGAAATGTAAAAAAGCAAAATGGCTGTCTGAGGAGGACTTACAAATAGCTGTGAAAAGAAGGGAAGTGAAAAGCAAAGAAGAAAAGGAAAGATATATCCATGCAGAGTTCCAAAGAATAGCGTAGAGAAATAAGAAAGCCTTCTTCAGAGATTAATGCAAAGAAATAGAGGAGAACAATAGAATGGAAAAGACTAGAGATCTCTTCAAGAAAATTAGAGATACCAAGGGAATATTTCATGCAAAGATGGGCTCAATAAAGGACAGAAATGGTAGGGATCTAACAAAAGCAGAAGATATTAAGAAGAGGTCACAAGAATACACAGAAGAACTGTACAAAAAAGATCCTCATGACCCCCCTAATCACGACTGTTGGATCACTCACCTAGAGCCAGACATCCAGGAATGTGAAGTCAAGTGGGCCTTAGATAGCATCACCACAAACAAAGCTAGTGCAGGCGATGAAATTCCAGTTGAGCGATTTCAAATCCTGAAAGATGATGCTGTGAAAGTGCTGCACTCAATATGCCAGCAAATTTGGAAAAACTCAGCAGTGGCCACGGGACTGGAAAAGTTAAGATTTCATTACAATCCAAAAGAAAGACAATACCAAATAATGCTCAAACTACAGCACATTTGCATTTATCTCACACGCTAGTAAAATGATGCTAAAATTCTCCATGCCAGGCTTCAGCAGTACATGAACTGTGAACTTCCAGGTGTTCAGCTGGTTTTAGAAAAGGCAGAGGAACCAGAGATCAAATTGCCAACATCCACTGGATCATGGAAAAAGCAAGAGAGTTCCAGAAAAACATCTACTTCTGCTTTATTGACTATGCCAAAGCCTTTGACTGTGTGGATCACGATATACTGAAAAATTCTGAAAGAGATGGGAATACCAGACCACCTGACCTGCCTCTTGAGAAACCTGTATGCAGGTCATGAAGCTACAGTTAGAACTGGACACAAACAACAGACTGATTCCAAATAGGAAAAAGAGAATATCAAGGCTGTATATTGTCACCCTGCTTATTTAATGTATATGCAGAGTACATCATGAGAAACACTGGGCTGGAGGAAGCACAAGCTGGAATCAAGATTGCAGGAACAAATATCAATAACCTCAGATATGCAAATGGCATCACCCTTATGGCAGAAGTGAAGAAGAACTAAAGAGCCTCTTGATGAAAGTGAAAGAGGAGAGTGAAAAAGTTGGCTTAAAACTCAACATTCAGAAAACGAAGATCATGGCATCTGGTCCCATCACTTCATGGGAAATAGATGGGGAAGCAGTGGAAACAGTGGCTGACTTTATTTTTCTGGGCTCCAAAATCACTGTAGATAGTGATTGCAGCCATGAAATTAAAAGACACTTACTCCTTGGAAGGAAAGTTATGACCAACCTAGACAGCATATTAGAAAAGCAGAGACATTACTTTGCCAACAAAGTTCTGTCTAGTAAAGGCTATGGTTTATGGTTTTGGGGATCTTCAACAAAAAAATATATATTTATAAGTATACATATGTCACCTATAATGTATTCTGATGTATGGGAAAAACCAACACACTATTGTATATCAATTATCTTTCAATTGAAAATTAATTAATTAAAAAAGATTACATTTACAGAGAAGTGAAAGGGAAAAGAAAAGAAGTTTTAGGCTTCCTAAGGCTACAAACTGTAAGAAGGTAAATATATGGGAGGCAAATAATACAGCAAGGTTTGTTTTAGAATCCTCTGGTATAGTCTCTGGGGTGCTAAGTCTAGAGTCATCTTCAATAAAGCTGAAAGCATACCTTGCCTTTAGGTAGAAAAGTGAAAGGTGACAGGACTATTTCTGTGCCTGCTGCTTCTAAACTGTTTTCATTTTAAAATAGTTATTAATTCAGAAGCATATGCCATGGTGATATTCTGATTTTCTTTAGCTTTCTGTAACAAAATGGATTTAAAACTAGAAATGAACTAAAAAATTTAGTCATGCATAAGGTCATAACCTCTTCTCTAGTGGACCTCTGCTATCAATTACACACTGAATATAGGAATAGAAATTGGGTGCAGCAAAGAATGGAAAGGATGAAGCACAAGCTGGAATCATGATTGACAGGAGGAATATCAATAATCTCAGATATGCAGATGACACTACTCTTATGACAGAAAGCAAGAACTGAAGAGCCTCTTGATGAACGTGAAAGAGGAGATTGAAAATGTTGGCTTAAAACTCAATATTCAGAAAACTTAATTCATGGCATCTTGTCCCATCACTTCATGGCAAATAGATAAGAAACAGTGAAAGACTTTATTGTTTTGGGCTTCAAAATTACTGCAGATGGTGACTACAGCCATGAAAAAAGACACTTGCTCCTTGGAAGAAAAGATATGATCAATCGAGACAGTATATTAAAAGGCATAGATATTACTTTGCCAACAAAGGTCCGTCTAGGCAAAGCTATGGTGTAGATGTGAGAATTGAACCATAAACAAGGCTGAGTGCTTAAGAATTGATGCTTTTCAGACCAAAAAATAAAGTCTGTCACTGTTTCCATTATTTCCCCTTCTATTTGCCATGAAGTGATGGGATCAGATGCCATGATCTTCATTTTCTGAATGTTGAGCTTTAAGCCACCTTTTTCACTCTCCACTTTCACTTTCATCAAGAGGCTCTTTTGTTCTTCTTCAATTTCTGCCTTAAGGGTGGTGTCATCTGCATATCTGAGGTTATTGATATTTCTCCCAGCAATCTTGATTCTATCTTGTGTTTCATCCTCTCTAGTGTTTCTCATGATGTACTCAGCATATAAGTTAAATAAGCAAGCAGGGTGACAATATACAGCCTTGAAGCACTCCTTTCCCGATTTGGAGCCAGTCTGTTGTTCCATGTCCAGTTCAAACTGTTGCTTCTTGACCTGCATACAGTTATCTCAGAAGGCAGGTCAGATGGTCTGTATTATCATCTCTTGAAGAATTTTACACAGTTTGTTGTGATACACACAGTGAAAAGCTTTGGCATAGTCAATAAAGCAGAAGTAGACATTTTTCTGGAAATCTCTTGCTTTTTCGATGATCCAATGGACGTTCACAATTTGATCTCTGGTTCCTCTGCCTTTTCTAATTTCAGCTTAAACATCTGGAAGTTCATGGTTTATGTACTGTTGAAGTCTGGCTTGGAGAATTTTGAACATTACTTTGCCAGCGTGTGAGATGAGTACAAATGTGCAATATTTTGAACCTTCATTGGCATTGCCTTTCCTTGGGATTGGAATGAAAACTGATCTTTTCCAGTCCTGTGGCCACTGCTGAGTTTTCCAAATTTGCTGGCATATTGAGTGCAGCACTTTCACAGCATCATCTTTTAGGATTTGAAATAGCTCAATTGGAATTCCATCACCTCCACTAGCTTTGTTCATAGTGATTCTTCCTAAGTCCCACTTGACTTTGCATTCCAGGATGTCTGACTCTAGATGCATGATCACTACATTGTGATTATCTGGGTCATGTAGATCTTTTTTGTATAGTTTTTCTGTGTATACTTGCCACCTCTTAATATCTTCTGTTTCTGCTAGGTCTTTACCATTTCTGCATTTATTGTGCCCATCTTTGCATGAAATGTTCCCTTGGTGTTTTTAATTTTCTCAAAGACATCTCTCGTCTTGCCCATTCTATTGTTTTCCTCTATTTCTTTGCACTGATCACTGAGGAAAGCCTTCTTATCTCTTCTTGCTATTCTTTGAAACTCTGCATTCAAATGCACAAATGCGTATGTCTTTTCTTTCTCCTTTGCTTTCACTTATCTTCTTTTCATAGCTGTTTGTAAGGCCTCCTCAGATAATCATTTTTCCTTTTTGCATATCTTTTCTTAAGGATGGTTTTGATCACTGCCTTCTGTACAATGTCACAAACCTCTGTCCATAGTTCTTCAGGCACTCTGTCTATCAGATCTAATCCCTTGATTCTATTTGCCACTTCCCCTGTATAATCTTAAGGGATTTGATTTAGGTAATGCTTGAATGGTCTAATGGTTTTCTCCACTTTCTTCAATTTAAGTCTAATTTTGGGAATAAAGAGTTCATGATCTGAGCCATAGTCAACTCCTAGTCTTATTTTTGCTAACTGTATAGAGCTTCTCCATCTTTGGTTGCAAACAATATAGTCAATCTGATTTTGGTACTGGAGACGAGGGGATGTCCACGTGTAGAGTATTCTCTTGTGTTGTTGGAAGAGGGTGTTTGCTATGACCAGTGTGTTCTCTTGGCAAAACTCTGTCAGCCTTTCCCTGCTTCATTCTGGACTCCACGGCCAAATTGACCCATTAATTCAGGTATTTCTTGACTTCCTACTTTTTCATTAACTACCATATAGTGAAAAAGACATCTTTTGGAGGCGTTAGTTCTAGAAGGTCTTGTTGGTCTTCATTGAACTGTTCAACTTCAGCTTCTTCAGCATTACTGGTCAAGACTTAGACTTGGATTACTGTGATAGAAGGTTAGAGGCTTGTTTTTTTTTAATTCCTTAAAAGTTTGTCAGATGAATTTTTAAAATAAAATTTAGAAGAATTTCTGTCCTTTAGAATTATGGTTTACCTTCTTTCCATCTTTGGGGCACCACTGGGACAACTGGAATCTTGTTTCAAACTCTAGCCAATAGTCTTACTTGAGTTTGTAGAAGAAATAATGATGTTCCACCCTATCTGAAGAGAAAAATTTAGACGTGACACAAAGAGATTATTTATAATGCCCATCATCACCTAAGGCTTTCATATGAATGAGTCAGTTTGCATAGAAGAAACCTCTGATATAAAGAACTGATTTTATTATTTTATAACTTGCTACAAAATAAGCGATTGCTTATGTTTGTCAAATTTGGAAAACAATGATACTTGAAAACTGACTAATGCAAAGAGTTTGGCCTAAGATTCATCTAAAGGAAAATATTTTTCCTTTTTTAAATAAAAATATATGAATGACATTACTGATAATGCAGTGCAAGCCAAACAATGCCACACAAGAGAAATTTAAATCTGTGTAGATCTATAGTTACAAATGTACAGGATTGTTATTTTAAAAGCACACTTTTTGATTTTTTTATTTGGTATATTGTTCTAAAGACCTACCAAAATTTTCTTTCCAATATATGTAGTTTTCATTTTAGAGTCAAAGAAACCTCTCTGCTTTCCATTCTTTAGTGTTTTTCTCCCAAATATAGTTAAACCCTAATTTAGATTAATTATTATTTCTTTAATGCATTAGGCAAAATTATAAACCATTTTCCTCAAGTTTATTCTTAATGGGTTACACTAAAAAAATATAAATAAAACTTGCCTCAGTTCATTTATTCCAGTGCCTATTTAAATATCCATCTCTCATGTCATTCACTTTGCTTTTCAGAGATGCTAATATAATAATTGTTTATACTAACTACCATTTGTCTTGAGCCTGTTTTTATAATTATGATTTTAAGGCAACTGGAAACAAAAAGGAAATAACATATGAATTCTAATGTTGGGTTGGTTTATTTCTCTTCCTCCTTCCTTGTCTCATCACAACAAAAATTTGGAATGAAAGACTAAAGGGTTTAAAGCAACAGACAAATTACAGCTCAGTCACAGATCAAGCAGACAGATGGGGGATACTATGCTCTAGAGGTGGGAGCAGCTAACCTTAAAAGAGTCATAACGATCCCTCTTGCTGCTACTGCTAAGTCACTTCAGTCGTGTCCGACTCTGTGCGACCCCATGGACTGCAGCCACCCAGGTTCCTCCATCCATGGGATTTTCTAGGCAAGAGTACTGGAGTGGGTTGCCATTGCCTTCTCCTATGATCCCTCTTGGTTTCCCCCTTTTTATACTTCCCATCTCCTATTTTTGGTTGTACCTTGTGCAAAATAAGACTTGTACCCATCACCAATTAAGAAAGAAAATGTAAATGGATGTATGCTGAAGGCCAATTGACAGTTGCAAGTTACATAGCAACAGGCTCCGTTGTGCATGTCTTCCTATAATTTAGTCTGCTATAATCAGATGTATGTATATATAGAATATTTATGAGCCTTTAATTGCCAAGAGAAATATCATAACCTCAGAAATGCAGATGACACCACCCTTATGGCAGAAAGTGAAGAGGAACTAAAAAGCCTCTTGATGAAAGTGAAAGAGGAGAGTGAAAAAGTTGGCTTAAAACTCAACATTCAAAAAATGAAGATCATGGCATCTGGTCCCATCACTTCATGGGAAATAGATGAGGAACAGTGGAAACAGTGGCTGACTTTATTTTTCTGGGCTCCAAAATCACTGCAGATGTTGATTACAGCCATGAAATTAAAAGATGCTTACTCCTTGGAAGAAAAGTTATGACCAACCTAGACAGCATATTGAAAAGCAGAGACATTACTTTGCCAACAAAGGTCCGTCTAGTCGAGGCTATAGTTTTTCCAGTGGTCATGTATGGATGTGAGAGTTGGTCTTTGAAGAAAGCTGAGCACCGAAGAATTGATGCTTTTGAACTGTGGTGTTGGAGAAGACTCTTGAGAGTCCCTTGGACTGCAAGGAGATCCACTAGTTCATTCTAAAGGAGATTGGTCCTGGGTGTTCTTTGGAAGGACTGATGCTGAAGGTGAAACTCCAATACTTTGCCCACCTCATGCGAAGAGTTGACTCATTGGAAAAGACTCTGATGCTGGGAGGGATTGGGGGCAGGAGGAAAAGAGGATGACAGAGGATGCAATGGCTGGATGGCATCACCGACTCGATGGATGTGAGTCTGAGTGAACTCTGGGAGTTGGTGATGGACAGGGAGGCCTAGCATGCTGTGATTCATGGGGTCACAAAGACTCGGACACGACTGAGTGACTGAACTGAACTGAACTGAATAGGCTCTTATCTGCCTGAGGTTACTTGAGGAAGCCCTTGTTGTTAGTTGTATCTACCTGTGACGCGGATGTATGTGCAGGAGTTGGAAGTCTCTGTGGTTATGTTAACATATCTGTGAGCTCTCCTGGGTGTGTCTCAGGTAGGATTTAGAGATCAGCTTATATCCTTTTCAGCTAGGCCACCCGTCATTGATCATGCCTAACTTCCTAACTAACACTAATAATATGCATTATTTGAAATGTATTATTTAAAAATGAAAGTAATTTAAAATAAAATTGTCCCTCTAGCAAAACCCTGATATCCTGCCAAATAACTTTTTTGCAGTTTATGGTTGAAGGAATAAAAAAACAGTCTCATGAGTCAAGTAAGCAATAGCAAAGTTACTACCAAAATTTAAGAGAGTGAATGTTTTTGGCCATTCTGTCATATACTATATGGGATTTTTTCTTTCTTTTTCTGTTCTTCTTCATTTCTCCTTAATCATAAATTCTAATTATATTTGATCACAGAAACTTATTCCATGGTTTATCCTACAATATTTATCCTACAATATGTTGCTATTAGACTAGATTATTTATTTATCCTACAATATTTTGCTATTATCCTACAATATTTATCCTACAATATTTTGCTATTAGACTAGATTATTGTGTCCTTGGTTATTCAAGTAGGTTCTTGTGATTCTTGAGAACACAACACAAAAGTTAGAAATATCCATTTGTTTTCCTTTATTTCTTGGTAGATTCTGCAATTGGAATTCCAGATAGCTATAAAATATCTATTATCCTTTTGGTTACCAAAGTTTTCTTACCATGTGTATAATCCCATAGGGAAATATTGCAATTTCTGTGTTTTACTTTTCTTTGTATTATTTACTCCTTCTTTTCTTCAGCTAAGTTTCTCAACTAGATTTCAGTACAATATGTCGTAGGAATATAGACATGACATTAAACAGCAACTTTCATTCTAGAGAAGAAAAATGGATTCCTGGAGTCATAATAAGGTTGCTTTTTCTTTTTTTAAATCCCTTTTTTTTTTTTAATTAAAAGTATTTATTGAAGTCCATGGTAAAAGTAGTGTAAAAGTGTTAGTCCCTTAGTTGTGTCCAACCCTTTGTGACCCCATGGACTGTAGTCTGCCAGGCTTCTCTGTCCATGAAATTCTCCAGGCCTGAATAGTGGACTGGGTAGCTATTTCCCTTCTCCAGGGGATCTTCCTGATCCAGGGATTGAACCTACTTCTCACAAATTGCAGGTGAATTCTTTACCATCTGATCCACCAGGCAAGCCCTTAATTGCATGGTTGTTGTTGCTGAGTCACCCAGTGGTGTCCAACTCTTTGAGATCCCATGGATCACAGCATGTCAGGCCTCCCTGTACCTTACCAAATTTTGCCCAAGTTCACGTTCATTGAAATGGTGATGCCATCCTGCCATCTCATCCTCTGTCACCCCTTCTCCTTCTGCCCTCAATCTTTCCCAGCATCAGAGACTTCTCCAATAAATCACCTGTTCAAATCAGATGACCAAAATACTGGAGCTTCAGCTTCAGCATAAGTCCTTCTGAGTACTCAAAGTTGATTTCCCTTAAGATTGACTGGTTTGATCTCCTTGCTGTCCAAGGGACTTTCAGAAGTGTTCACCAACACCACAGTTCAAAGGCATCAATTCTTTAGTACTCTGCTTTCTTTATGGTCCAGCTCTCACAACTGTGCATGACCACTGAGAAGACCGTAGACTTGACTTACGGACCTTTGTCAGCAGAGTAATGTCTTTGCTTTTCAACACACTGTCTGGCTTTATCATAGTATTCCTGCAAAGATGCAATTGTCTTCTGATTTCATGGCTGCAGTCACCATCTGCAATGATTTTAGAGCCCAAGAAGAGGAAATCTGTCACTGCCATTTTGTTCCTTCTACTTGCCATGAAGCAGTGGGGCCAGATGTCATCATCTTAGTATTTTTAATATTTAGTTTTAAGCCAGCTCTTTCACCTCCTTTCTCTCATCAAGAAGCTCTTTACCTCCTCTTCACTTTCTGTCATTAGAGTGGTATCATCCACATATCTGAGATTGTTGATATTTCTCCTGTCTACCTTGATTTCAGCTTGTAACTCATCCAGCCTGGCATTTCTCATGATGTGCTCAGAGTATAGATTAAACAAACAGGGTGACAGCAGACAGCTCTGTTGCACACGTTTCTCAATATTGAACCAATCAGTTGTTTCAGCAGTTCAGTTCACTTTAGTCACTCAGTATGTCCAACTCTTTGCAACCCTATGGACTGCAGCATGCCAGTCCATCTCCATCACCAACTCCTGGGGCTTGCACAAACTCATGTCCATTGAATCAGTGATGCCATCAAGCCATCTTATCCTCTGTCATCCCCTTTTTCTCATGCTTTCAATCTATCCCAGCATCGGGGTCTTTTCCAGTGAGTCAGTTCTTTGTATCAGGTGGCCAAAGTATTGGAGTTTCACCTTCAGCATCAGTCCTTCCAATGGATATTCAGGACTGATTTTCTTTAGGACTGATTGACTGGTCTGATCTCTTTGCAGTCCAAGGAACTCTCAAGAGTCTTCTCCAACACCACAGTTCAAAAGTATCAATTTTCAGTGAAAACAGGTTTCAACAAAAACCCTGTGGTTCATACAGAATTTTAATTGTTGCTTCTTGACCCATTTACAGTGGAATTGCATGGTGTGGTGGTTTAGTTGCTAAGTCTAAACTTGCAGCCCCCTGGACTGTAGCCAGCCTGCTCCTCTCTCCATGGGATTTTCTAGGCAAGAACACTGGAGTGAGTTACCATTTTCTTCTCCAGGGATTAAAAGCAGGCTTCCTGCACTGCAGGCAGATTTTTTACCAACTGAGCTACCAGGGCATTCCCTCAAATCAGTGGACCTGTACCAAGTTATAACTTTGCCACTAGCTTGCTAAGTGATATCGGACAAAGTTGAGTTAACCTCTTTAAATTTCTAATTTCTCACCCATAAAATTAAAGGGTGGATATGACAGGGGGAAAGTGCATATACATACATTGGGTTCTTGATAATCCTTTTACAGAAGAAAGGTACTTTAAATTTTAAAAGTCTTTCATTGATAAGTATCAATTAATCAAAATTTAATCAAATGTTTTATGCCAAGTACTGTATTAATGAAACTACAAGAGTACAGCAAGATAGATCTTGAATAACTCATAGAACATAAAATCTCATGAACAAGAGATATTAACCTAATTATAATAGTGAATTGTGCATATAAATCAATAAAACATATGACTGAAATTGAAAGTATGAGATGTAGAATATATTATTTTTAAGGTAGACAAAAAGTACATGAAGAAATTTAATGTCACACAGATAGCAGTTACAATTTATATAGTGCACTATATATATACTGTCTCTTATACACATCTAGATGTGTATAAGAGACAGCTTTCACCTCCTTTCTCTCATCAAGAAGCTCTTTACCTCCTCTTCACTTTCTGTCATTAGAGTGGTATCATCCACATATCTGAGATTGTTGATATTTCTCCTGTCTACCTTGATTTCAGCTTGTAACTCATCCAGCCTGGCATTTCTCATGATGTGCTCAGAGTATAGATTAAACAAACAGGGTGACAGCAGACAGCTAAAAGTGATTTTGAGTTATAATTTTGCTTCACTTTCATTCATGATGTCAACAATTGGACACTAACTTTGTTAAATAGAAGTATACTGTTTTATTAAATTCATATGCTTAAAATATGTACTTGGGAAAATAAGATAATAATTTAAGAAACATATATCTATATATATTTATTTATTTACTGGAAGAAGAGAGCAAGTGACAGAGGAAGCAATTTTAGTCATTTTAATAATTAATAAAGAAATATTCAAACTGAATTATTCCATGATAAAAGTATATTATAAAAGTCAACTTGATTTTGAAGCCAGATTTTCACAAATAGTAGGTCTGTGACCCTGGGAAAATAACTGAGGCTGTTTGCTCTTCTATAAAGTAAAAATTATTGTTACTTTAGAATTAACTAAGGTAACCAAGAAAATTGTATTGTTTTGAAAACTGTTCAGTTCAGTTCAGTTGCTCAGTAGTGTCCGACTCTTTGTGACCCCATGAAACTCAGCACACCGGGACTCCCTGTCCATCACCGACTCCCAGAGTCCACCCAAACCTATGTCCATTGTGTTGGTGACGCCATCCAACCATCTCATCCTCTGTGGTCCCCTTTTCGTCCTGCCCTCAATCCCTCCCATCATTAGGGTCTCCTCACATCAGTCAGCTCTTCACATCAAGTGGCCAAAGAAGTGGAGTTTCAGCTTCAACATCAGTCCTTACAATGAACACCCAGGACTGCTCTCTTTTAGGATGGACTGGTTGGATCTCCTTGCAGTCCAAGGGACTTAAAAAGTCTTCTCCAACAACACAGTGCAAAAGCATCAATTCTTAGGCACTCAGCTTTCTTTATAATCCAACTCTCACATCCATACATGACCACTGGAAAACCATAGTCTTGACTAGGTGGACCTTTGTTGACAAAGTAATGTCTCTACTTTTTAATATACTGTCTAAGGTTGGTCATAACTTTCCTTCAGAGGACTAAGCGTCTTTTTAATTTCATGGCTGCAATTACCATCTGCAGTGATTTTGGAGCCCCCAAAATTAAAGTCAGACACTGTTTCCCCATCTATTTGCCACAAAGTGATGGGACCGGATGCCATGATCTTCCTTTTCTGAATGTTGAGCTTTAAGCCAACTTTTTCACTCTCCTCTTTCACTTTCATCAAGAGGCTCTCTAGTTTTTCTTCACTTTCAGCCATAAGGGTGGTGTCATCTGCATATCTGAGGTTATTGATATTTCTCCCAGAAATCTTGATTCCAGCTTGTGTTTCTTCCAGTCCAGCGTTTCTCATGATGTACTCTGCATACAAGTTAAATAAGCAGGGTGACAATGTACAGCCTTGATGTACTCCTTTTCCTATTTGGAGCCAGTATGTTGTTCCATGTCCAGTTCTAACTGTTGCTTCCTGACCTGCATACAGGTTTCTCAAGAGGCAGGCCAAGTGGTCTGGTATTCCCATCTCTTTCAGAATTTTCCACAGTTTGTTGCAATCCACACAGTCAAAGGCTTTGGCATAGTCAATAGTCAATAAAGCAGAAATAGATGTTTTTCTGGAACTCTCTTGCTTTTTCCATGATCCAGCGGATGTTGGCAATTTGATCTCTGGTTCCTCTGCCTTTTCTAAAACCAGCTTGAATATCTGGAAGTTCACTGTTCATGTATTGCTGAAGCCTGGTGTGGAGTGTTTTAAGCATCACTTTACTAGCATGTGAGGTGAGTGCAACTGTGCGGTAGTTTGAGCAGTCTTTGGCATTGCCTTTCTTTGGGATTGTAATGAAAACTGAACTTTTCCAGTACCTTGGCCACTGCTGAGTTTTCCAAATTAGCTAGCATAATGAATGTGGCACATTTACAGCATCATCTTTCAGGATTTGAAATTGCTCAACTGGAATTTCATTGCCTCCACTAGCTTTGTTCATTGTGATGCCCCCTAAGGCACACTTGACTTCACATTCCAGGATGTCTGGCTCTAGGTGAGTGATCACATCGTCGTTATTATGTGGTTCATAAAGATCTTTTTTTGTATAGTTCTTCTGTGTATTCTTGCCACCTCTTCTTAATACCTTCTACTTCTGTTAGGTCCCTACCATTTCTGTCTTTTATTGAGCCAATCTTTGCATGACATATTCCCTTGGTATCTCTAATTTTCTTGAAGAGATCTCTAGTTTTTCCCATTCTGTTGTTTTTCTCTATTTCTTTGAGTTGATCTCTGAAGAAGGCTTTCTTATCTCTTCTTGCTATTCTTCAGAACTCTGCATTCAGATGGGTATATCTTTCCTTTTCTCCTTTACTTTTCACTTCCCTTCTTTTCACAGCTATTTGTAAGCCCTCCTCAGACAGTCACTTTGCTTTTTTTGCATTTGTTTTTCTTGGGTATGGTCTTGATTACTACCTGCTGTACAATGTCATGAATCTCCATCCATAGTTCATCAGGCACTGTCTAACAGATCTAGTCCCTTAAATCTGTTTCTCACTCCCACTGTATAGTCATACGGGATTTGATTTAGGTCTTACCTGAATGGTCTTGTGGTTTCCTCCACTTTCTTCAATTTCAGTCTGAAATTGGCAATACAGAGTTCATGATTGGCAATACAGAGTTCATAGTCAGCTCCTGGTCTTGTTTTTGTTGACAATATAGAGCTTCTCCATCTTTGGCTGCAAATAATATAATCAATCTGATTTCGGTGTTGGCCATCTGGTGATGTCCATGTGTAGAGTCTTCTCTTGTATTGTTGGAAGAGGGTGTTTGCTATGACCAGTTCATTCTCTTGGCAGAACTCTATTAGCCTTTGCTCCACTTCATTCTGTACTTCAAGGCCAAATTTGCATGTTACTCCAGGTGTTTCTTGACTTACTTTTGCATTACTGTCCCCTATAATGAAAAGGACATCTTTTTGAGGTGTTAGTTCTAGACGGTCTTGTAGATCTTCACAGAACTGTTCAACTTCAGCTTCTTTGGCATTACTGGTTGGAGAATAGACTTGATTTACCTAGATATTGAATGGTTTGCCTTGGACATGAACAGAGATAATTCCGTCATTTTTGAGACTGAATTCAGGTATTGCATTTTGGACTCTTTTGTTTACTATGATGACTACTTCATTTTTTCCAAGGGTTTCCTGCCCACAATAGTAGATATAATGGTCATCTGAGTTAAATTCACCCATTCCAGTCCATCTTGGTTCACTGATTCCTAGAATGTCGATGTTCACTCTTATCTCCTCCTTGACCACTTCCAATTTGATTGATTCATGGACCTAACATTTCAGGTTCCTATGCAATATTGCTCTTACAGCATCAAACCTTGCTTATATCACCAGTCCTATTCACAACTGGGTGTTGTTTTTGTTTTGGCTCCATCCCTTCATTCTTTGTGGAGTTATTTCTCCACTGATCTCCAGTAGCACATTGGGCACCTACCAACTTGGTAGCTCAAATGGTAAATTATCTGCCTATAATGTGGGAGATCCAGATTCGATCCCTGAGTTGGGAAGATCCCCTGGAGAAGCAAATGGCAACCCACTCCAGTACTCTTGCTTGGAAAATCCCATGGACCAAGGAGTCTGGTAGGCTACAGTCTATGGGGTCGCAAAGAGTCAAATACAACTGAGCGACTTCACTTCACCGACCTGGGGTGTTCATCTTTCAGTGTCCTATCTTTTTGCCTTTTCATACCGTTTGTAGGGTTCTCAAGGCAAGAATACTGAAGTGGTTGTCATTCTCTTTTCCAGTGGACCACATTCTGTCAGACCTCTCCACCATTACCTGTCTGTCTTGGGTGGCTCCATAAGGCATGACTGAGTTTTATTGAGTTAGACAAGGCTGTGGACTATGTGATCAGATTAGTTAGTTGTCTGTGATTGTAGTTTCAGTCTGTCTGCCGTCTGATCCCCTCTCTCAGTGCCTACTGTCTTACTTAGGTTTCACTTACCTTGGACGTGAGGTCTCTCTTCNGGCTCCATAAGGCATGACTGAGTTTTATTGAGTTAGACAAGGCTGTGGACTATGTGATCAGATTAGTTAGTTGTCTGTGATTGTAGTTTCAGTCTGTCTGCCGTCTGATCCCCTCTCTCAGTGCCTACTGTCTTACTTAGGTTTCACTTACCTTGGACGTGAGGTCTCTCTTCATGGGTGCTCCAGTAAAGCCAGCCAGTACTCCTTACCTTCCATGTATTCTTGCCACCTCTTCTTAATATCTTCTGCTTCTGTTAGGTGCAGACCATTTCTGTCCTTTATCGAGCCAATTCCATCACCTCCACTAGCTTTGTTCGTAGTGATGCTTTCTAAGGCCCACTTGACTTCACATTCCAAGATGTCTGGCTCTAGATTAGTGATCACATCATCATGATTATCTGGGTCGTGAAGATCTTTTTTGTACAGTTCTTCCGTGTATTCTTGCCACCTCTTCTTAATATCTTCTGCTTCTGTTAGGTCCATACCATTTCTGTCCTTTATCGAGCCCATCCTTGCATGAAATATTCCCTTGGTATCTCTAATTTTCTTGAAGAGATCTCTAGTCTTTCCCATTCTGTTGTTTTCCTCTATTTCTTTGCATTGATTGCTGAAGAAGGCTTTCTTATCTCTTCTTGCTATTCTTTGGAACTCTGCATTCAGATGCTTATATCTTTCCTTTTCTCCTTTGCTTTTCACCTCTCTTCTTTTCACAGCTATTTGTAAGGCCTCCCCAGACAGCCATTTTGCTTTTTTGCATTTCTTTTCCATGGGGATGGTCTTGATCCCTGTCTTCTGTACAATGTCACGAACCTCATTCCATAGTTCATCAGGTACTCTATCAGATCTAGGCCCTTAAATCTATTTCTCACTTCCACTGTATAATCATAAGGGATTTGATTTAGGTCATACCTGAATGGTCTAGTGGTTTTCCCTTCTTTCTTCAATCTGAGTGTGAATCTGCATATATATGAATAAAATATTGCCATTTGGAGCAACATGAATAGACCTAAAGATTATCATACTAAGTAAAGTAAATCAGGCAGAGAAAGGCAAATATGATAACACTTCTATGTGGAATCTAAAAAAAGAATAATAGTCAACTTATTTACAAAACAGAAACAGACTCACAGACATAGAAAACAAACTTAACGGTTACCATAGGGGAAAGGATAGGGGGAGGGATAAATTAAAAGTATCAAATTAACAGATACACATCTGTGTATCTATATAAAATAGATAAACAACGAGGATTTACTGTATAGCACAGGGAACTATATTCAGTATCTTATAATAATCTATAATGGAAAAGACTTTGAAGCTGTATACCTAAAATTAATAGAATATTATAAGTCAAGTATAGTTAATAAAATTTTAAAAATTTCTTCAGTTGCTGCTTTTGTGGCTTGGAACACAAACACCATGCTGTGAGGAAGCCCAAGCAGTCCCATGGAGAGGAGAGGTCCATGTGAATGAGAACCAAGAGCTCTGGCTGACAATCCCAGCTGAGTTCCTGGTTGTAAAGTGACAGTCATGTGAATGAAGCCATTTGGTATTTTTCACTTGTCCTTGTGCCCCAGATGACACTACATGAAGCAGAGGAACCAGCCCAGAAAGGTTCTTCAGGGTTCAAAATTGTGAGTTCAAAACCCAGAATAAAGAGAAATTATTAATCTTGATTGCTTTAAGCCAGTGATTTTGGGGAAGTTTTGCTATGCAACAATATATAAATGTGGGCTTCCCTGGTTTGCTCAGTCAGTAAGGAATCTGCCTGGAATGCAAGAGACCCGGGTTCAATCCCTGGGTTGGGAAGATCCCCTGGAGAAGGAAATGGCAACCCAATTACATATTCTTGCCTGGAGAGTTCCATAAACGAACCTGGCAGGCTACAGTCAGTCCATGGGGTCCCAAAGAGTTAGACACAACTCAGTGACTAAATCACCACAATATACAAATGTAAGTATTTGCTATGTGCCTGTCATTGGGCTAGTTGAAAGCAAACTTCTCTTTCAAGAAACAAATAGAATTAATAATAGTCTAGTGGAAGAGACCTACACATTAGCTATACATATAGTATATGGGGACAAATTCAAATACAAAAATACAAATTTGTCTATTTATGTACAGAGAAAACACAGTGATCCACGTGACAAACACAGTCTGAATAATTAGGAAAAACTTCCAAGGAAGATAACATTTAACCAAAGTATTTAAATAATGCATTTATACCTGCACAAGTATACAGACACATGAAACAGTATATCAGTTCAGTTCAGTTCAGTCACTCAGTCACATCTGACTCTTCGTGACTCCATGGACTGCAGCATGCCAGGCCTCCGTGTCCATCACCAACTCCTGGAATTTACTCATACTCCTCTCTATAGAGTTGGTGTTGCCATCCAACCATCTCATCCTCTGTCGTCCCCTTCTCTTCCCACCTTCAATCTATCCCAGCATCAGAGTCTTTTCAAATAAGTCAGCTCTGTGCATCAGGTGGCCAAAGTATTGGAGTTTCAGCTTCAACATCAGTCTTTCCAATGAACACTCAGGACTGATCTCTTTAGGATGGACTGGTTGGATCTCCTTGCAGTCCAAGGGACTCTCAAGAGTCTTCTTCCACACCACAGTTCAAAAGCATTGATTCTTCAGTGCTCAGCTTTCTTTAGAGTCCAACTCTCACATCCATACATGACTACTGGAAAAACCATAGCCTTGAAGAGACGGACCTTTGTTGGCAAAGTAATGTCTCTGCTTTTGAATATGCTGTCTCAGTTGGTTATAGCTTTCCTTCCAAGGAGTAAATGTCATTTAATTTCATGGCTGCAATCACCATCTGCAGTGATTTTGGAGCCCCCCAAAATAAAGTCAGCCATTGTTTCCACTCTTCCATCTGTTTACTGTTTTCTTGACTATGCCAAAGCCTTTGACTGTGTGGATCACAATAAACTGTGGAAAATTTTGAAAGAGATGGGAATACCAGACCACCTGACCTGCCTCTTGAGAGACTTGTATGCAGGTCAGGAAGTAACATTTAGAACTGGACATGGAACAACAGACTGGTTCCAAATAAGAAAAGGAGTACATCAAGGCTGTATATTGTCATTCTGCTTATTTAACTTCTATGCAGAGTACATCATGAGAAACCCTGGGCTGGAAGAAGCACAAGGTGGAATCAAGATTGCTGGAAGAAATATCAATAACTTCAGATATGCAGATGACACCATCCTTATGGCAGAAAGTGAAGAAGAACCAAAGAGCTTCTTGATGAAAGTGAAGGAGGAGAGTGAAAAAAATTGGCTTAAAGCTCAACATTCAGAAAATGAAGATCATGGCACCTGGTCCCATCATGGGAAATAGATGGGGAAACAGTGGAAACAATGTTAGACTTTATTTTTGGGGGCTTCAAAATCACTGCAGATGGTGATTGCAGCCATGAAATTAAAAGATGCTTACTCCTTGGAAGGTAAACTATAACCAACCTAGACAGCATATTAAAAAGCAGAGACATTACTTTGCCAACAAAGGTCCATCTAGTCAAGGCTATGGTTTTTTCAATAGTCATGTATGGATGTGAGTTGGACTGTGAAGAAAGCTGAGCACCAAAGAATTGATGCTTTCAAATTGTGGTGTTGGAGAAGACTCTTGAGAGTCCCTTGGACTGCAAGGAGATCCAACCAGTCCATCCTGAAGGAGATCAACCCTGAGATTTCTTTGGAAGGAATGATGCTAAAGCTGAAACTCCAGTACTTTGGCCACCTCGTGTGAAGAGTTGACTCATTGGAAAAGACTCTGATGCTGGGAGGGATTGGGGGCACGAGGAGAAAGGGATGAAAGAGGATGAGATGGCTGGATGGCATCACTGACTTGATGGACGTGAGTTTGAGTGAACTCCGGGAGTTGGTGATGGACAGGGAGGCCTGGTGTACTGTGATTCATGGGGTCACAAAGAGTCAGACAAGACTGAGCGACTGAACTGAACTGATAGGACTAGATGCCATGATCTTAGTTTTCTGAATGTTGAGCTTTAAGCCAACTTTTTCACTCTCCTCTTTCACTTTCATCAGGAGGCTCTTTAGTTCTTCACTTTCTGCCATAAGGGTAGTGTCATCTGCATATCTGAGGTTATTGATATTTCTTCCAGCAATCTTGATTCCAGCTTGTGCTTCTTCCAGCCCAGGGTTTCTCATGATGTACTCTGCATAGAAGTTAAATAAGCAGGGTGACAATATACAGCCTTGACGTACTCCTTTTCCTATTTGGAACCAGTCTGTTGTTCCATATCCAGTTCTAACTTTTGCTTCCTGACCTGCATACAGGGTTCTCAAGAGGCAGGTCAGGTGGTCTTGTATTCCCGTCTCTTTCAGTTTTTCCACAGTTTATTGTGGTCCACGCAGTCAAAGGCTTTGGCATAGTCAATAAAGCAGAAATAGATGTTTTTCTGGAACTCTCTTGCTTTTTTGATGATCCAGCAGATGTTGGCAATTTGATCTCTGGTTCCTCTGCCTTTTCTAAAACCAGCTTGAACATCTGGAAGTTCACGATTCACGTATTGCTGAAGCCTGGCTTGGAGAATTTTATATCAATTAGGACATATTTAATGGACAAAACCAAAAAAATCTGAATCGAACTAAGGTAAGCTAAAAATGGAAGGCCCTGGTTCATACACAGGAGCAACGTAGAGTAGATCTAACTTGTATTCTGGCAGTATATAAGGTCTCAGATGAAGTAGCCGGTATCCAGCTCTTTTTGCTCCATTATTTACTTTGCATCCACTGTGTTGGCTTTATTCCCGTGGCTCTCCCCCATGATCTACAAGTGGCCTCCATAGATGCAGAGCTCATGTAATTCATGGGTTTACATTTAATAGGAAAGTTTTCTTTCAATAGGAAAGTTTTCTTCTGTAGGATTCCTGAAAAAAATAAATCTCATTATGATTCGCTGGCTCTGATCAAGTAGTGACCATTCTTGGGACAATAACTGTGGTCCAATTGTAAGCACTTAGTCTGGAAAACAGAGAAATGCTGGTCACCTAGAGATAACTTAGAATATGTTTTCCATAAGGGAGAATGGATAGTAAATGCCTATTACAAGGTATCTGGAAGCTTCAGCTACTTGATATTTCTGGTGAGTGAAAAGGCTGAGGATTAAAAAAATGATAGGAAATCAGACTAGAGAAGTAAGCAGAGAAATACCATCCAGGGCTTTATATACCCGGTTAAGGAACTTAGTCCTTAACTTGTAGGTGATATGAAGCCACTGAAAGATTTAAAGGGCAGAAACATAACTTGCTTTTTAAAAGCCTGTCTTGATATTAGAGAAGGTTTGAAATTAGTTAAGACTCCTCAGGGTGACCGGAGGAGACACAGTTCAAATGATAGATTCAAGAGACTCTTGGGAAGTTGAGACAACTGGATGTAGGAATTACTTGGATGAACGGAGGTGAAGAAAGCCTCAAGAAGTATGAGCCGCACTGAAGTTCTGTCAGCCATGGGACTTCCTGTTGTGCTAAGAAGGCCCTGGGACAGAAGGCAGGAAGATGCTCAGGTGAATCAGTAGTATAAGCTACAATCTGTGTTGTTTCAGTGGTCCTCAGACTGTCATTGGTTTTTATCTTCTGCCTCTTCTACTCCTGACACTAGATTTTAAGCCCTTGTGAGAGTTGGACCATAAGGAAAGTTGAGTGCTGAAGAATTGATGCTTTCAAACTCTGGTGCTGGAGAAGACTTTTGATAGTCCCACGGACAGCAAGATCAAACCAGTCAATCCTAAAGGAAATCAACCCTGAATATTCATTGGAAAGACTGATGCTGAAGTTGAAGCTCCAATACTTTGGCCACCTGATGCAAAGAGCTGACTCACTGGAAAAGACCTGGTATTGGGAAAGATTGAGGGCAGGAGAAGAGGGTGACAGAGGATGAGATGGTTGGATGGCAACATTGACTCAATGGACATCAGTTTGCACAAACTCTGGGAGATGGTGAAGGACAGGGAAGCCTGGCCTGCTGCAGCCCATGGAGTCACAAAGAGCTGGACACAACTGAGTGAGTGAACAACAACAGTCCAACACCAGCTGGTTGAGGCTGCCTGACTGGTTGGATGAAAGGGCCTGAGTCCCTTGTGTGGCGTGATTGCTCCAATTGCCCATAAACAGTCATCACCAAGCATGGAAGCACCATAGGAGACTATGGTGAACACTGCAAGCTGCAGATGCAGTCCTTTTTATCTCTATTTTGTACCATCTATAACCCCTCAAGAGAATCAAATTTGAGTGTTCTTCTCAGTAGAGTACTTTCTTCTTTGCCAATTGGTCCATTGACTTGAGGAACTACAGTTTCAAATTCAGTGGAATACTTACAATGGTGCCTGGTAGAAGAATTCCCAAATATTACCACCCCTTTCAGGATTAAGACCTCAAATACAACAAAGTCTAAGACCACAGGATATCAAAGCACAGGTTTTGCAAGCATATTATTGGCAGTAATAGTGAGGAGTCAATACTACTATTGCTTCTTGGTAATAGTACCAAGAACTCTATTATCCAGAGGTAATAGTAATTCACTGTCTTTATATACCCTTACTCAGGTCATTTGTCCCTCTACAAATAATGGGCAACTAAAAATACTGATCAGATTTCTGTCCAACAGCATTTCCCTTTCTCTGTTCTTTAGGGACTACATTGTCCATTAATGGAGCTCTGGTGTAGTGCAGACCTTTTTGTCTGATGTCAACATATTGGGCCAACTGTGAAGAGGCCCAATATTTCCCTTTGTTTATGACAAGGAGGACTCACCATAGACAAATACATAGTTATGTGTTGAAGAAGAGGCCACCAGTCCTGAAAACCGGCCCTCAGTTATCAGGGGTAACTGATACAGTGACCATGGCCTCACATTCACGTAATTTACTTGTATCCTCTAGGCCTGTTGAGACCTGACCCCCACCAAGGTGCTATATCCAATATGATTGATTGGAGCTGTGCAATCAACATCCACCTTACAAAATTTGGTGGCTCTCAAAATATCCAGCTCAAATTGGGAAGATCTGATTGTAGACACATGATTAGTCATAGTGAGATATTCAGTCTCTATTGTGGAAGATGTGGCTGCAAACCAGAGGATTCTGTGCTGAGTCTCCTACTGAGACCCCATAAAGCACCCTCTACTGTGGTATGTAGCTTTATCACCACTGGGTCTTCTGGGTCTTGTGACCTGAATGGTGGGGAGGCTTGCTTCATAGACTGGACCTATTGCTAAGTCCTCCCTTGCTCTGAGCCCTCTCAGAGCTCTTCAGTACTGTGATATATGGGTCAGAGTAATATTCTCAAATGTGGTATATGATGACTCTAAAATCCAAAGCCTACTATTGATTTTCCCATAAAATATGCAATGAAAAAAGGGATTTGTGTGCAATGCCAGTTGTTTGTTTGGGAGATAAGCAGAGGAAATCATGGAAAGAGAATGGGAAAATGAAATGAGAAATGAAGGAAGCCAATAAAGGATTTATTTTCTTATTTTCTTTTTTTAAAAATAGCTTTATTGAGCTGTAATTTATGTACCACAAAATTTGCCCATTTAAGTGTATAATTCAAAAGAGGGTTTTTTTTGTGTGTGTAGTTAAAGAGTTGTGTTACATCACTATAAGCTAATTTTAGAACATTTTCATTATTGCAAGAGACACTCGATCCCTGTCAACATTCATTTACCATTCTTTACATTCCTCTTTTCACTGCCTTACACAGCCTTATGCAATGAGTCATTGACATTCTGTCTCTATAGATTTGACCATTATGGGCATTTTATGTAAGTGGAATCATGCAATATTTGATCTGATGTTACTGGCTTCTTTCATTTAGCACAATGTGTTCAAGGGTCATCAAAATTGTATTAACAGCATATATCAGAATTTCATTTCTCTTTTTTTGCCAAATAATATTCTATTGTATGCTACATACTGTTCATCCAGTTACTAGTTGATGGACATTTGAATTGTTTGCATTCCTGGCTAGTATGAATAATATCCAGAAATATTTATGTGGGCACATATTTTCATTTTGTATGGATCCATAGGTAGGAGTGAATTATGTAGTAACTCTATTTTGACATTAAACAGTTAACTCCCAAATTATTTTCCAAGTAGTTATATCATTTTACATTCCCACAGCAATGTATGAGGGTTATGATTTCTCCACTTTCTTGCCAATATTTGATATTGTCTTACATCTTGATTTTAGATCCTAGTAAATGTGAAATGATATTTTATTGTGGTTTTGGTTTGCATTTTCCTAATGACTAAAGATAATATGCATCATTTCATGAATGACCATTCGTGTATATTTTATGAAGAAATGTCTATGTAAAAACTTTTATTCATTTTAAAATTTGGTTATTTTTTTCTTTACTACTGAACTGTGTTTTCAAATACATTCTAGATAAAAGTAGTCTCTTATCAGATACATAATATGCAAATTTTTTCTATTCTGTAGGTTATTGTATTAGTCATGGTTCCCCAGAGAAAGAATACATATATTGAGAAAAAAATATATAGATACAGAGAAGAGATATTTTAAGGAATTGGTTCACATATTGTGGGGGCAAGTCTGAAATCTGTAGGCAGGCTGGCAGGCTGAAGATTCTGGTAGGAGTTGATGTTGTTGTCTTTCATATGTTGCTGTATGAAGGCAAGTCTGGAGGCAGCATACTTCCTTTTCCAGGGAACTCAGTCTTTTCTCTTAAGGTCTTCAACTGACTGGATAAGACCCATATACATTATGGAGAGTAATGTGTTCAAAATCTACTGATTTAAATATCAATTACATCTAAAAAATGCTCTCACAGCAACATGTATATTGGTGTTTGACCAAATAACAGAGCACCATACCCTAGCAAAATTGGAACATAAAATTAACAGTCAAAATTGTCTTATCATTTTCTTGATGGTGACATTTGAAAAACAAAAGTTTTAAAAATAAACTTGAATTTATTATTTTTTTCCTCTTATCACTTGCATGTCATCTCTAAGAAGTTGCCTTACCCAAGGTCATGAAGATCTACTCGTGTTTTTTTAATAAGTGTTTTATAGTTGAGCTCTTTAGATTTATAACCAATTTTGAGTTAATTTTTATGTATGGTGTGAGAAAAGGGTTCAAATCCATTCTTTTATGTGTGGATCATCAGTTGTCCCAGCACTGTTGCTGAAAAGATTGCTCTTTCCGTATTGAATTTTCTTGGGACCCTTGGTGAAAATCAACTTGAGTATATTGTGATTTTCCAGTGTGGAGGCTGACATCAGTTATCTGCTCACCAGCTCTTGATTTTTTTGCTGTAGGCAGACGGCCATCTGTGTCATTCCCAGGAACACCATGGTCAAGGTACTCTGATTGCCATTCTGGATTTGATGCCTATTATGGTAATCCATCCTAAAGGAAATCAGTCCTGAATATTCATTAGAAGGACTGGTGCTGAAGCTGAAACTCCAATACTTTGGCCACCTGATGTGAAGAGCTGACTCATTTGAAAAGACCCTGATGCTGGGAAAGATTGAAGGCAGGAAGAGAAGGGACGACAGAGGATGAGATGGTTGGATGGCATCTCCAACTCAAAGGACATGAGTTTGAGTAAACTCCAGGAATTGGTGATGGACAGGGAGGCCTGGTGTGTTGCAGTCCACAGGGCCACAAAGAGTCAGACACGACTGAGTGACTGAACTGAATTGAACTGATGGTAATCACTTTCACCTGGCTTCTGACTATTAAGTGCAGCAACTTGGTCTCTGATTTTTTTGAATTCCTTCATCCCCATCAGCAAAATGGAAATGTACTACTCTGGCATTAATTCCTGCTATCTACACAGGCATACAGAGAAGAATTAGCACTGAAATTCTCAAAGATATGAGAGAATCTTACAAAAATTTGATTCTTTGCTATCTTAGTAAAGGGTATATCCCCTGGGCTGTCCTGCAGAACATGGTTAGGGTGTTTTCTTTCCCTCTTTCCTGAGCCTTCTAAATCCTTTTACAGTACTCTGCCAAGGCAGGTCCATTATCTGTACCCTTATAGGCCATAATTGTGACTAAGCTTCAAGAAGGCATCCCAGTTCTGTGTTAGAACTGGGTTCCTGTGTTCTTGCCAAGATATTAAATCCTGAGTCATGGAAGAGTACTTCAATGTCAACAAATCTCCTTTATTCAGACTAATATACTGCCTCCCCATCTTAACCCTCACAATCCTTTCCCACACATATTCTTCCAAGTCCTGTCAAAACAGATAAGCTAGTACTTTTGTCGTTTAGTCACTAAGTTGTGTCTGACTCTTTGCAACTCCATGGACTATCAGTTCAGTTTAGTTCAGTTGCTCAGTCGTGTCTGACTCTTTGCGACCCCATGAATTGCAGGATGCCAGGCCTCCCTGTCCATCACCAACTCCCGGAGTTCACTCAAACTCATGTCTATCGAGTCGGTGATGCCGTCCAGCCATCTCATCCTCTGTCATTCCCTTCTCCTCCCAGCAATACCTCCCAGCAATATCTCTGCCCCCAATACCTCCCAACATCAGAATCTTTTCCAATGAGTCAACTCTTTGCATGAGGTGGCCAAAGTACTGGAGTTTCAGCTTTAGCATCATTCCTTCCAATGAACACCCAGGACTGATCTCCTTCAGAATGAACTGGTTGGATCTCCTTGCAGTCCAAGGGACTCAATGAAGTGATGGGACCAGATGCCATGATCTTCATTTTCTGAATGTTGAGCTTTAAGCCAACTTTTTTACTCTCCTCTTTCACTTTCATCAAGAGGCTTTTTGGTTCCTCTTCACTTTCTGCCATAAGAGTGGTATCATCTGCATATCTGAGGTTATTGATATTTCTCCCAGCAATCTTGATTCTAGCTTGTGCTTCTTCCAGCCCAGCATTTCTCATGATGTACTCTGCATAGAAGTTAGATAAGCAGGGTGACAATATACAGCCTTGATGTACTCCTTTTCCTATTTGGAACCAGTCTGTTGTTCCATGTCCAGTTCTAACTGTTGCTTCCTGACCTGCATACATGTTTCTCAAGAGACAGGTCAGGTGGTCTGGTATTCTCATCTTTTTCAGAATTTTCCACAGTTTATTGTGGTCCACACAGTCAAAGGCTTTGGCATAGTCAATAAAGCAAAAATAGATGTTTTTCTGGAACTCTCTTGCTTTTTTGATGATCCAGCAGATGTTGGCAATTTGATCTCTGGTTCCTCTGCCTTTTCTAAAACCAGCTTGAACATCTGGAAGTTCATGGTTCACATATTGCTGAAGCCTGGCTTGGAGAATTTTGAGCATTACTTTACTAGTGTGTGAGATGAGTATGCTGCTGCTGCTAAGTCGCTTCAGTCGTGTCCGACTCTGTGGACCCCATAGACGGCAGCCCACCAGGCTCCCCCATCCCTGGGATCCTCCAGGCAAGAACACTGGAGTGGGTTGCCATTTCCTTCTCCAATAAGATGAGTATAGCCATGGCCAAATTTAGACTTTAATTGAAGAAAGTAGGGAAAGCCACTAGACCATTCAGGTATGACCAATTTTGTATCCCTTATGTTTATATAGTGGAAGTAACAAACAGATTCAAGGGATTAGATCTGATAGAGTGCCTGAAGAACTATGGATGGAGGTTCGTCACATTGAACAGGAGGCAGTAATCAAGATCATCTCCAAGAAAAAGAAATGGAAAAAGGCAAAATGGTTGTCTGAGAAGGCCATAGAAATAGCTGAGAAAAGAAAAGATGCAAAGGAGAAAAGGAAAGATATACCCATCTGAATGCAGAATTCCAAAGAATAGCAAGGAGGGATAAGAAAACCTTCCTCAGTGATCAATGCAAAGAAATACAGGAAAACAATAGAATGGGAAAGATTAGAGATCTCTTCAAGAAAATTAGAGGTACCAAGAGAACATTTCAAGCAAAGATGGGTACAATAAAGGACAGAAACAGTGTGGACCCAACAGAAGCAGAAGATATTAAGAAGAGGTGGCAACAATACACAGTAGAACTGTACAAGAAAGATCTTCATGACCCAGATAACCACAATGGTGTGATCACTCACCTAGAGCCAGACATCCTGGAATGTGAAGTCAAGTGGGCCTAAGGAAGTATCACTATGAGCAAAGCTAGTGGAAGTGATGGCATTCCAGCTGAGCTATTTCAAGTCCTAAAAGATGCTGCTGTTAAAGTGCTACACTCAATATGCCAGGAAATTTGGAAAACTCAGCAGTGGCCACAGGACTAGAAAAGGTCAGTTTTCATTCCAATCCCAAAGAAAGGCAATGTCAAAGAATGTTCAGACTACTGTACAATTTCATTCATCTCACACACTAGCAAAGTAATGCTCAAAATTTTCCAAGTGAGGCTTCAACAGTACATGAACTGAGAACTTCCAGATGTACAAGCTGGATTTAGAAAAGGCAGAGGAACCAGAGATCAAATTTCCAGATCACAGAAAAAGCAAGAGAATTCTAGAAAAACATCTACTTCTGCTTTATTGATGATGCCAAAGCCTTTGACTATGTGGATCACAACAAACTGTGGAAAATTCTTAAAGAGATGGAAATACCAGATCACCTTATCTGCCTTCTGAGAAATCTGTATGCAGGTCAAGAAGCAACGGAATCAGACATGGAACAATGGACTGGTTCCAAATTGGGAAAGCAGTATGTCAAGGCTGTATATTTTCACCCTGCTTATCTAACTTCTATGCAGAGTACATCATGCAAAATGCCATGTTGGATGAAGCACAAGTTGGAATTGCCAGGAGAAATATCAATGACCTCAGATGTGCAGATGACACCCCCTTATGGCAGAAAGCAAAGAGGAACTGAAGGGCCTCTTGATGAAAGTGGAAGAGGAAAGTGAAAAAGCTGGCTTAAAACTCAACATTCAGAAAGTGAAGACAATGGCATCCGGTCCCATCACTTCATGGCAGATAGATGGGGAAACAATGGAAACAGTGACAGACTTTATTTTCTTGAGCTCCAAAATCACTGCAGATGGTGACTGCAGCCATGAAATTAAAAGACGCTGCTCCTTGAAAAAAAGGATATGACCAACCTAGTGAAAGTTAAGTTGCTCAGTCTTGTCAGACTCTTTGCGACCCCATGGACTGTAGCCTACCAGGCTCCTCCCTCCATGACCAACCTAGACAGCATATTAAAAAGCAGAGACATTAGTTTGTCAACAAAGGTCCATCTAGTCAAAGCTATGGTTTTTCCAGTAGTCATGTATGGATGTGAGAGTTGGACTATAAAGAAAGCTGAGAGCCAAAAAATTGATGCTTTTGAACTGTGGTGTTGGAGAAGACTCTTGAGAGTCCCTTGAACTGCAAGGAGATCCAACCAGTCCATCCCAAAGGAGATCAGTCCTGTATATTCATTGGAAGGACTGATGCTGAAGCTGAAACTCCATTACTTTGGCCCCCTGATGCAAAGAACTGACTCATTTCAAAAGACCCTGATGCTGGGAAAGTTTGAAGGCAGGAGGAGAAGGGGATGACAGAGGATAAGATGGTTGGATGACATCACCTACTTGATGGACATGAGTTTGAGCATGCTCCAGGAGTTGGTGATGGACAGGGAGACCTGGCGTGCTGCAGTCCATGGGGTTGCAAAGAGTCGGACATGACTGAGTGACTGAGCTGAACTGGATTATAGCCTGTCAGGCTCCTCTGTCCATGGGATTTCCCAGGCAAGAATACTGAAGTGGGTTGCTATTTCTTTCTCTTGGGGATCTTCCTGAACCAGGAATTGAATCTTCATCTCTTGGATTGGTTGGGAGATTCTGAACACTGAGCCACCAAGGAAGCCTTAATATGGTAGTACTACAATTTGTTAAAGCTATTTTCTTCTGGAGCAGGGACTATACTTCCCTACTCAGTGAATCCTGGGTCATGACCTTAGTTATTAGTTTGTGCATTGTGAGGGGAGACTATGGTAGGTCTTAAGGAGGCAATATCATCTTTCTAGGAATCTGCCTCATGTGAGATCTTTACAATATATTCAGGTAAGGGACACTCTTTTTCTCTAGCAGAAGGGAGCAAGCTGCTTCAGGCAGTCTTAAGGCTCCAGTAGAACTTGGTACCTCAATCTTCTTAAATGAATCCCCCCAAATGTCTTCATATCAGGTCTCAGGATTCGACTATTTTTCTATTATGGCAGTGTCTTCAGCTTGGGAGATATCTCAACATTGTACATTCAGTCTTTTCATAAGGTTTAGCTCTTTGGCCTGACTTTCAACATAGACTACCATCTGATTGTAAGAGTGAAGTTCTTTTTGGACCTTCATATTAAAAAGCAGAGACATTACTTTGTCAGCAAAGGTCTGTCTAGTCAAGGCTATGGTTTTTCCAGTGGTCATGTATGGATGTGAGAATTGGACTGTGAAGAAAGCTGAGTGCTGAAGAATTGATGCTTTTGAACTGTGGTGTTGGAGAAGATTCTTGAGAATCCCTTGGACTGCAAGGAGATCCAACCAGTTCATTCTGAAGGAGATCAGTCCTGGGTGTTCATTGGAAGGACTGATGCTAAAGCTGAAACTCCAATACTTTGGCCACCTCATTCAAGGGTTGACTCATTGGAAAAGACCCTGATGCTGGGAGAGATTGGTGACAGGAGGAGAAGGGGATGACAGAGGATGACATGACTGGATGGCATCACCGACTCAATGGACATGAGTTTGGGTAGACTCTGGGAGTCAGTGATGGACAGGAAGGCCTGGCATGCTGTGATTCATGGGGTCGCAAAGAGCTGGACACAACTGAGCGACTGAACTGAACTGAACCGATGCAAGCTTTCTGATCTTCCAGTGGGCACTGAGTTGATAGCTGATGTGATTCTGCTATTTTATTTCTACTCCATATTCTATTCTATTCTTTCAAACCTTTTATGACATCTAACAAAAAACTTTCAATTCCACAATACTGGTAATTACCATCAGCCCATATCATTCATGGAGTGCTTTTCCTCTCCCCTATATTTCATCACATTCACTCTGGGTGAGAGTCTCAGTAATTGAATGCTACACCATGCTGGGTTTTATCACTCTCCTGCTCCCACCAGTGATTATATTACTGGTATCATCTAAATGGAGACAGTATGGCCATAGAGTCTCATGTTGAGAATCTGTTTTCCAGGACCATTCTTGGTACCAAATACCTTTGGGTTTCACTAAAAGCAATGCCTGAGATAAGAACCTGGGTGTGGGTAGTTTATTTGGGTAGTGAGCCCACAAATCATGAGCATCCAGGTAAGAAGAATGGGATGGTGAAGGAGAAGAGACAATATCAGGGTACTTTATTCAGATCAGTACTCTGGGCAAAAGGGATTTTTGAGAAGAACAAAGAACGCTTCCAAGAATTAGTCATCTGAAGGATGGAAGTCTGGAGCTTTTGTCTCCTGACACCCCCACTGTGGGCTGCCCAACTCCTGCAGTATTAGAGAAGGTACGGGGGCCAGAATACAGAAAGACGCACAGCAGCAGGCACTTGTGGTGGGAGTCTGGCAGCAGGAGCTGAGTTAGAACTGTTCATAACAATCATGGCTACAGTCAAGATGGAGAGGTGAAGAGGTAAGGACTTAGGAAGGAAGTCTAGGTTAGAGATACAGATGTGAAAATTATGTAGAGGTGATGTTGAAAACACAAGAATAAATAAGATAAAGAAGAGGTGGAGAACACAAAAGAACACCTATTTTTAAGAAGATGGGGGAAGAGGATTCAGGAAAGAACTCTAAGAATTGATCTAATTTAAAAGTTAAAAAGTGTTTACTTAACTATTCTCTACTTGAAGAATATTAAAAATTTTATAATTGCTGCCTTAAAAAAAAGAATTGTTCTGAGATATCAGAGAACCAGGAGAGCATGTTATCATGGCAAAGAAAAGAGAAATTTCTCAAAGGAGAGGTTGGTCAGCATCTAGAAATACTGCAGAGAAATCTAATAAGATAAGGACTTTAAAATATTCACTGTTTGTTAATAAGCAGGTCATTTTGATCATTTTCTTTAGTTTCAGTAAGGTAGTAAGGGCAGATGCCAGATTACAGTGGGTTGATAATTCAAATGAGAGGGACTAGATATCATAAAATGGCAATATTTTCAAGGTGATTCACTGAGAAATAAAGGAGAGAGGCACTGTTCATGAATGACAGGAAAGTGAGAGATTCTTTCTTAGGTAGGTGTTCAATTTTCAAAGCTACAAATTCGCCAGCTCAAAGGTTTCTTTTCTTTCTTAAACTAGTTAAGTTGACTAATTTTTGTTGAGTTAGTTCTTTAGCCAGTTAATAGGAGATGCAGCTGCTTTAGGAAACACCATCCCTTTATTTATCTCACCACTTCCTCTTAACAAAAGGAAAGACTTGAGTTACAAATGGGTTGTGTTCTACTGTAACCACTACAATTCAAGTGAGGGCCGGGGGTTGTCCAGAGCCTGGAAACAGGAGGAAAAAGTGATTAAAATAAACACAAAGCTTGTTTACGTATTCACAGGAAACTTCCCACGACCTATTAAAATGGAAACAAAGAGATCAAATTTGAGAAAGGGACGCAAAATTTCTCTTAGTCCATGGAGGCCAATGTTCTTTACAGTAAAAAAAAAAAAAAAAAAAGCCCTGCAAAAGAAAATTTGCCAAATACACTACTGTTTTCTCTGGCTGCCAGCTTTCCAGCATCCGGTCACATTATTGCCCTGATTTTCCCCCTTATTACAGGCAGGCGGGAGCTTGCAATTCCCTGCTGAAGCAGAGGGCATCCGTGCAGATGCCTGTCCTAGGCAATTGCAGTGTGACTCACACAGTGAGCCTGGGAATCTTGGGAGTTGAACTGAGGACAAAATGGGAGGGATTTCCCTTCAAAGGGCTGGTCTCTGTGTCTCTTTACACACCCTGTGCTTCATGGAAGCTTACTGCTTGGCTGCCGAGTGCCTCCCGGAGAAAGATTATGAGGCTTATGGGGAAAGTTAGTGCTTGTTGCTTTTTCTTTTCTTCCTTAACCAGCTTCCTTGACTTTGTGCTTATCTCTGCTCTTACTGTTTTTTTTTTTCTAAAGTTTCCCAACTTAATATATGAGTTTATGAGAAATTTTATAGCTAAGATTGATGATGATATTACTACTTAGAATTTGTAGAGCAATTGCTATCATGAATTTCAAAGAACTATGTGGTTCTTAATCTCTGGAACACTTGTTAGGAGATATTAGGAGATATTATTAGAATCGAGACTGATATCCAATTGCAGGAAGACCTAGGAGGCAACTTTCCCCACTTCCTCCTTTCTCTCTTCCTTCCCTTTCTCCCTTTCTGCCCTTCCTTTCTTTTCCATGCTTCCTCTTCTTAATACTACCATGTCTGCCCTAATAGCCTCCTTTTCTCTCAGGGCAATCATGAGATGAAACAACACATAGGAAACTATTTTAAATTTCATAATGTCGTATGGTATTGTTTTGTGATTATGATGATCAATCCTTGCTATTTTTGGAATGAAGATCCAAGATGATAGCACTGATGGGAACACAGTAATTGACACATGAGTATTTCTTTCTTTTACCCTGTACATGACACTGAAGCAGCTGTAGTAGTAGTGGCTTGTCACATTATTTTTTAACTAATTGTTGATAATAGTCATATGTTTGTCTCAATTCTACCTGCATTAGGCCTTGTGTGTATGTGTATATTTCTATATCTGTGTCTATCTATACCTATTACAGATTTTTAGGATTATTAATCATAAAGCATGTTGGTTTTCTCAAATTATTTGCTGATTTGTTGATGCTACAACTGTTTGTAGAGTGACTGTGACCTTCCTTCTTGATCTCATCTTTCCCTAACAATTCTCAGCGTACTTACAAAAAGATCATTTCCTGTCTTGTGTCTAACAGAATGAATGGGCTGGGTCTGTTTCTCTCTGGTCTGAACTATGAGAACAGCCCTGAAGCTTTCCTGAGTTTCTGAGATCATAGTAGCTGCTTTTCACCTATTTCAGAGCATTCAATGAGGAAGGTAATAGTGCTTCAGTACATGATACAATATACTTGCAGGATATCAGGTCCCATCACATAATAGATACAAAGCGGATCCAGCTAATTTCCAATAGGCTTCTGGAATTTTCTGGGATTTCTGTGTGGACATCAGGATATCCATGAGAGCTCACATAACAGGATCGTATGGAAGGTTGGCTCCCCTTGTCAGGTGGACATTGACTTTTGGCCTGTTGTTCTTAGTTCCAGGTCTGCCCTGAGCTGAGACACTTGCTTCTTGCTTCCTAGGTATTAGTGAGTTGGCTAAATCTTTAAATGGGAAAGAAAAATAAAAATGAAGCAGAACCTTTTTCTCATGAGGTCTCTTTGATTCCTCTAGGTAGTTTGGTTTTCCCTAGGTTGACAGGATGGGATTTTCTTCCAGATCTTTTATTCTCTCCCACCCCATAAGAACATAATAACACACCAGAAGCATCACATTCCAGATGGCCAATCTTAGCACAAGTGTCTGCAGGATGTCCAGCCTTCTTTGGGGACCAAGCAGTACAAGAACCTGTGGACTCTCCACTGGGGACAATGCCTGTAGACTGAAGTAGAAAAGATGATCTGCATGACCTCCAGGGCTTCACAGATTTGTGATTGTCTAATTACAAGATTATTTCTCCTGACTATACCCTTCCACAGCATGACAGACTGTACCTGGAAGTACTGGTAGATGTGGTAACTGTGATGCCACTTTGCTCCCCAATAAGTGTGCTTTGGCTCTGCAATCTCACTGGCTATTGAATTTTCTCAGTGGAATATGTTTTCTTTGGGATGGAAATTTAAAAATCCTTTTGGAACAGAAGAGTTGCTCCTTGTTGATGTTAGAGAGGAAAAGAGAAAAGAGACTCTTCCCAATTGGAGGAAGTACATGACACTTCTCATGGGCCTCTATCACCCCCTCTTCCTGTACAGATCAGCTCAAGGTTTTATTGTCAATCACTTTATGCTCAGTGTTGTATAGGTCATAACATCACCTTTAAAAAGGCCTTAAAGCATTTACAGTTGCAAATGCTAGATAATTTTATGAAACTGGAACCTAACCAGGGTCCTCTTGGCTAGCCAACAGAATTTTATTCAAGGGGTTTTAGTTTCATTGCTGAAGTAATGTTACGTGAAGATTATCAACCTTTAAATAATATTCCATTCATGATTTAAATTTAGTTCAAGACCAGTGAGTGTTCAAAATGAGACACAGAGCTATAGTCTTTAATTCTAGGAGAGTTGCTGCAGATGGTAATTTAACTTAATGGAGAAAGACAATGGCCCATGGCAAACTAAGTAGAGCATTTGGGAGGCCATTGGTATTCTGGGCGAACACTTCCTAATTAAGCTGTACACCTCTCTCTCCTCTTCTGAAGCCCAGTGTTGTTGTTTATGACAGAAAACTTACCATTTGTTATTGTGTTCATCTTCCTCCAAGTTTCTGGATTTTTATTTCTGCTAGCAAATTTTGACATTTATCTAATTTACTGGATAGCTCTTCCCCTAAAGGGGGGCATAAACTTGAATTAAAAATGAACTTTTGCTTCTTGGAAATATAGAAATCTTTTCCTTTTATGGACATATGACAGAAGAAGTTTGCTTTAACTTTCTTTTTGTGCAGTTTCCCAGATATTCTCAGGGATACACCAAGAATTGTGAGGGAGGGAAAGCGGAATGCAAGCACAGGCACTGTGTTGTTGCCATTTCAAAGCATCAAGAGAACCCTACTAACATAGTAGAATCTGAACCCTTAGAGAACTCACCCCATCCTAGGTGCCATTCTTAATTTCTTTCTTTATTCTGGCTCTCTTTCCCTTGCCCCACACTTTTCCCTACTTCATTAGTGCTGGTATATTGCTTTGAACCTGCTCAAGGTCATATTTTATAAATGATTATCTAGATTTAGGAAATCTCTGCTTATTGAGGACTACGGGGTGTTGGTTAGTGATTCTCAAGGAGTTAAGTGAAGCAGCTGAACCGTTTATAATTCTTTTCATGGAGAGGGCAAGGATGATGGAGATGGCACAGTGGATGGAAGAATATGCAACCATCTTTTCCCTGAAGTTCCCATGGCAGAAGGAAGGTAAGGGATTAGTTCTTAGACTTCCTATTTTCCCCAGACCAGTTATACTGCAGTCGTGTCTCCTTTACTTTTTGCAATCTCATATTTCTCCTTCCTGTTTCTTTACTCAAGTATAGGTTTCCTATTGATGAAAGGACACAGATTAATTCAACAGAAGACCAATAGTGAGTATTCTGTCTTGTAAGTCAGGCTTAAGACCAATGATGTGCTGGAGAGGGAGAGATAAAGATGGCAGAGTAAGAGGATTTGAAGCTCACCTCCCTCCATAAGCACATCAAAAATACACCTGCATGTGAAACACTTCTCAGAGAAAACGAACTGGAAACTGGCAGAAGGACTCCTGTGCAACCAAGACTGTAAGAAAGATAAGCACATAATAAAGTAGGATAGGAATAAAGGCATCAGGTTGAGACCTGCAGCCCTGGGAGGGAACAAGAGGAAAAGGGAGATTGCACGGATGGACACTCGCCATCCAGTCACAGACTGGGTGTCAGAGTCTTTGAGTCCTGTGAGTAGGAGACAAACCCCTTTGGCTGCCTGGAGAACTGCTGGGAGAGATAGAAAGGCAGGAGAAGACTAGAGCCCCGCTTGTGAGGACTGCACAGGTGTGGTGTGTCCCCAGGAAGGTGGAGAGAAGTCTGTCCTAGCGGCTACCTCCTTGCTGCATTTACCAGTTGGAACTGAGTGAACCCTGGCACTGCTCACTCTGTACCACAGCTTGGCACTAGATCTAGGCACCCAGGACCTGGAAAAAGACTTGATCTAGCAATGCAATGGCAACCTGAGGCCCTGGGGTGTAACTTAGGTGGAGTGGTGGTGGCCACTGTTGGTGCTTACTCATGTTGCACCCTAGAAGCAACCCAGAGTTCTGACAGCAGTACAGCTGCTGGAATTCCCACAACAGCTTGCCGTGTGTCCTAACCCAAGATGAGGGGATACCGAGCCCCTGCGCTCTCCACGCTGCAGCCTAGCACTAGATCTGGGGTGACCATGACAGTGGCAAGGTGTGACCATGAACTGTGTCTGATGGCAGCCACAGCTGCCTACACAGAGAGAGCGTTGGACTTCTGTAAGCACATGAACCCCACTTGCTTCAGCACTCCCCTCTGTGAGGGCAAAGGTCCCAGAGCAGGGAGAAGGAAAAACACACTCTTAAAGGGAACAGAGCCACCTTGAGCCCAATCCTCAGCACTTCTGATTCAGTGATCTGAGAGCAGATTCTGCTCCTGACAGGGCAGTGATGACGACCGAGCAGAGAGGAAATCCCATCTCGCACTCCAGGTAAGTTCTAGCTCCATCATAATCAGCCATACCCTCTGCTAGCACATCCTCAGGAAAGATGTGACTGGCAAACTCATCAGGTCCAGCTTTCCCACTAAAGGCACTGGGCATATGCAGCCCGCATAAGGATGCTCTCACATAAGAACCCCTCTTTGTCACCACAATAGGAAATCGTTTCACCTAAATTCATAGAGGCAGAGCAAGTTAAGAAAACAAGATGGCAGAGGAACTATTTTCCACTGAAAGAGCAAGAGAGGGGAGAACGAGATGGCAGAGGAGTAGGTGGATGTGGAGTGCATCTCTCTCCACAGATACATCAGGAATACACCTTCAGACACAGAAGTGCATGCAGAACCCCAGCTGAGAGTGGACAGGAGAACCTGACCAGCGGAGAAGAATATAGAACCATGTAAAACTCAGTAGGATGAAGGAACTAGGGAGAAAAACAGGAGTGTTAGTAGGACTGGACCTGCCCTCGGCGGGTGGGGGAACTGAAGCAGGGGTCTGATCCCCACATCGGAGCAATGGTCTGAGTCAGAGGAGAAACATTTAAGGCCGAAAGTGAAGCAGCTGAGCTGTGACAGCCTAAATGGAATGAGAATCAGACAGTCCTTGCTGAAGCCATACATACCCCGGACAGGAACACTGGTCCCCTGGAAGGCGCAGCAGCTGGAAGCTGGAGTTTGGGGATGGTGGAGCAGTCTGGGAGTGAGAGCTGCTGTTGACTGCGGAGAGACAAATTGAGAGGATGTGAGAGAGAAGATCACGGTGGGAAATGCCAGTGGAAGAAAGCCGGGCAGCCTTGGAAGCTAGGCGATACTGCTGAGTCACACGTAGTGGGTGGAGCCATCGCCATAGCCTCCCTCTCCCCACATGCCAGCATAGGCAGCTGAACAATAGAGAAGTTCACCCATCAAACGCCTGAGGCACTGAACTACAGAGTGGAACCCCACCCAGGGTGCTCCTTTAAGGGACTGATCCGCCAAACAACAGAGAAGGACCCCAGGCAAGGGAGCCCTCTAAGTGTATGAAGGGGTGGGGCTACAGAGAAAGACTGGCCAAAGAGGCCTTCTGATCGCCAGCTACAAGAGGCTTGAAAAAAAGACTCTGATAGGGCCATAACTCCTGCGGTAGAGGCAGTCTGTGTTCCTGCAGACTTGGTGCCACCAGGGTCCCCGCAAGCCAAGCAGCTGCGCCACCTCCATGCTCAACTCTCACTGGGCAGCGCTACCACAGGCAAAAAAGTCTTGCATCTATGCTCACTGTGTCGCTTTGGTCGTGTCTGACTCTTTGCGACCCTGTGGACTGTGGCCTGCCAGGCTTCTGTCAGGGAAGGGGTTCTCCAGGCAAGATTACTGGGGCGGATTGGCCAATACTGGCTGCCATACCCTTCTAGAGCACTGTATTTCCTGCTGCCCTAGCCGCCAACCCCCTGAGTACCCGGTGCTGCCAGAACCCCTGCGACCCAAGCAGCTGCACCACCTCCACCCCTGGCCCTCACAGGGGCAAACCCAAGTCCTCCAGGGCAGCCTCAGGAGCAAACCCCAGTCGACAAACCACATGTAGAAGTGGAAATAAAGCCACAATAGAAATCCAGGGGCAGTGTGGCTAAGGAAGAAGACCCAAAACCTCCCCACCAGCTGTACAAGCTGCAAATTAAATCCATACAATAAACAAGGCAGACTCTGTGTCTATGGACTATATAAAAGGCCATTGAGAGCTCCCACAAAAGAAAATGCACTAGTTCTGTTAGCTGTGGACATTGGAGGCAAGAACACAGAGGAGTAGGACCAGATGAGAATCTGAGCTGCCCCCCAGCAGGTCCAGAGATCAGCACAGTGTTGGAGGGCATCCTAGGGAGGTGAGGTGGACTGTGACTCCCAGTGAGGCAAAGGACTCTGACAGCAGTGGCTTGAGAAAAACATTTATTGTTCTTATTTTATGACTTCTTTTGTAGATTCTTTTGGATTTTTTCCTTTTTTCTCTTTTTCCTTTTTTTCTACCTCTGTTGTAGTTGTCAATTTTATTGGCACTAAGAAATCCAGTTAAGCTTTTGAGCTTTTTTTTTTCCCCTTCAGTCACATTTTTTTATTGTTATAAACCTCTGCTCTACATTGGGCTTTTGAAGTTCTGTGGAATCCCCCCCCCCCCTTTTATTTTCTTTACTCTTTTTTATTTTTAATTAAAATTTTAAACCTATTATTGTTTTTTCTACATTTATTCCTTTGTTTGCTGTTCCTACTGTTCTTTTCCTTTGGCAGTTAATCTTTAATGTATATAAATCTTTATCTACCTCTGTTTAACTTTGCATATATATTCTTTCTTTTCTTTCTCTCCTTTCCTCTCAACATATTTGTTAGTTTTATTTTCATTGCTTTACTCCCCAATTGGCACCTTGCTTTAGTTTTGTTTTCCAGTTTGGGCTTTAGTTAGTTTTGCTCGGGTAGATATAACTTTTGATTTCTTTTGTTTGCTGGGTCAATCTATTGTATTTTTTTCTTGTTGGACTGTTTTGATTTTGCTTATGGGTGTATATGTATATGTGTATATTCAGTCACAGTTTTTATTGTTGTTATAAACCTTTGCTTCTACTTTGGGCTTTTGCAGTTCTGAGGAGTTTTCCTTTTTTCATTCTTCCATTTTTTTTTCTTTTCTCCTTTTTTAAAATTTTAATTTTTCAAAACCTATTATATTTTTATACATTTATTCCTTTGTTTGCATTTCCTACTGTTCTTTTCCCCTTGCAGTTAATTTTTAATGTATATAAATCTTCATCTACCTCTATTTAATTTGAATACCTATTCTTTCTTTCTTTCCTTTCCTGTCAACATACTTGTTAGTTTTGTTTTCATTGCATTATTTGCCACTTGGCATCTTGGTTAGTTTTATTTTCCAGTTTGTGCTTTAGTTAGTTTTGTTCTTAACTTGTAAATATACTTTTTGATTTCCTTTGTTTGCCAGATCAATCTACTGTACTTTATTTTTGTAGGACTGTTCTCACTTTGCTCATGGATGTATATGTGTATGTGTATATTTCATTATTTTAATTATTTGCCTGATTTTGTAACTGTCATTTGTCTGGGCTTCATCTTTGATTTCTCATTTTTGGATATTTGTTTTAATCTCACTTAATGCCATAACAAACCATGTGTGGAATCTTCATTCCTGACCAGAGATCAAGCCCTGAACCTTTGGAGTGGGAGCACTGATTCCAAGACCTTAGACCACCAGAGAAATAACCTGAGGGAGTATCAAATAGTGAAAACTCCCACAAAGGAAACCACTGGAATACAATACCTGGCATTACCCAACCAGCAGTAGCATCCTGTGTGGGATACCTCATCTAAACAACAAACAAAACAGAAGTAAAGACCTAATCATCAGCAGACAGGGTTACCACCTCACTCAGCCTTGCCCATCAGAGGAAAAACAAAGAAAAACTCAGCACAAATCTCACCCTATAGAAATCTTACACAAACCACTGGACCAACATTAGGAGGGAAGAAACCAAAAGGAAGAAAGAATTCAATCTTCTTCAAAGAAAGAATTCAACTTTCCTTGAAGCCTGGGAAAAGGAGATCTCAAACACAAGAAGTTAAAACAAAATAATGAAAAGGCATAGAAATACTAGACATATGAAAGAACAAACTAGAAACACAGAAGTCCAAATAAATGAAGAGGAAATAGGCAAACTACCTGAAAAAGAATTCAGAATAATGATAGTAAAGATGATCAAAAAACCTTGAAAACGAACTGAAGAAAATGCAAGAATCAGTTAACAAAGACCTAGAAGAATTAAAGAATAAACATTCAGAGACAAAACAATTATTGACATTAAAAGTACTCTGCTGCTGCTGCTGCTGCTACTAAGTCACTTCAGTCATGTCTGACTTTGTGCAACCCCATAGACTGCAGCTCACCGGGCTCCCCAATCCCTGGGATTCTCCAGGCAAGAATACTGGAGTGGGCTGCCATTTCCTTCTGCAATGCATGAAAGTACTCTAGAAGGAATCAATAGCAGAATATCTGAAGCAGAAGAATGAATCAGTGAGCTGGATGATAAAATGGTGGAAATAACTTCTGAAGAGCTAAATAAAGTAAAAAGAATGAAAAGACCTGAGAATAGTCTCAGAGGCCTCTGGAACAATATCAAATGCACCAACATTTGAATTATAGTGGTCCCAAAAGATGAAGAGCAAAAGAAAGGGTATGAGAAAATTTTTGAAGAGATTATAGTTGAAAGTTTGCCCAACGTGGAAAAGGAAATAGTCAATTAAGTTCAAGAGGCACAAAGAGTCCCATACAGGATAAACCCAAGGAGAAACATGCCAAGACACATAGTAATCAAACTAACAAAGACTAAACACAAAGAAAGAATATTAAAAGCAGCAAGGGAGAAGGAACAAGTAACATACAAGAGAAACCCTATATGCTTAACAGCTAATCTTTCAGCAGAAACTCCAGAGGCCAGAAGGGAATGGCAGGATATATTTAAAGTACTGAAAGGGAAAAATCTACAACCTAGATTACTGCAACTGGCAAGGATCTCATTCAAAATTGATGGAGAAATAAAAAGTTTTTCAGACAAGAAAAATTTAAGAGAATTCAGTACCACCAAACCAGCTTTACAACAAATGTTAAAGGGACTTATACAGTCAAGAAATACAAGAGAAGAAAAAAGATCTATAAAATCAACCCCAAATGATTAAGAAAATGGCAATAGGAACATATATATCAATAATTACTTTAATTGTAAATGGATTAAATGCTCCAACCAAAAGACACAGACTGGCTGAATGGGTACAAAAACAAGATGCATACATATGCTGTCTGCAAGAGACCCACTTCAGACCTAAAGACACGTATAGACTAAAGTGAGAGGATGGAAAAATATATTCCATGCCAATGGGAAGCAAAAGAAAGCTGGAGTAGCAATCCTCATATCAGACAAAATAAACCTTAAAATAAAGAATATTATAAGAGATAAGGAAGGACACTACATAATGATCAAGGGATCAATCCAAGAGGAAGACACAACAATTATAAACATCTATGCACCCAACATAGGAACACCTCAATACATAAGACAAACACTGACAGATATAAAGGAGAAATTGACAGTAACACAATAATAGTAGGAGACTTTCACACCCCACTCACACCAATGTACAGATCATCAAAACAGAAAATTAATAAGGGAACACAAGTCTTAAATCATACATTAGATGAGGTGGATCTCATTTATATCTTCAGGACATTCCATCCAAATGCAGAAGAATACACCTTCTTCTCCAGTGCACATGGAACATTCTCCAGGATAGACCACATCTTGGGTCATAGACCAAACCTCAGTAAATTTAAGAAAATTGAAACTGTATCAGGCATTTTCACCGACCACAATGCTATGAGACTAGATATCAATTACAAAAAAAAAAAAAAAACTGTAAAAAACACAAGCACACAGAGATTAAACAACACATTTTAAAATAAACAGGTTACTGAAGAAATCAAAAGGGAAATCAAAAAATTTCTAGAAACAAATGACAAGAAAAACATGACAACTCAAAACCTGTGGGATGCAGCAAAAGCAGTTCTAAGAGGGAAGTTTATAGCAATACAATCTTACCTCAAGAAACAAGAAAAACATTGAATAAACAAACTAACTTTACATCTAAAACAAGAAGAAAAAGAACAAAAATAACCCAAAATTAGTAGAAAGAAAGAAATCATAAAGATCTGAGCAGAAATAAATGAAAAATAAAAGAAAGAAGCAACAGTAAAGGTTAATAAAACTAAAAGCTGATTCTTTGAGAAGATAAACAAAATTGACAAAACTTTAGCCAGACTCATCAAGAAAAAAAGAGAAGAATCAAATCAACAAAATTAGAAATGAAAAAGGAGAGGTTACAGGAGACAATGCAGAAATACAAAGGATTGTTAGAGACTATTATGAACAACTATATGACAATAAAATAGATAACCTGGAAGAAATGGATAGATTCTTAGAAAAGTTCAGTCTTCCAAGACTGAACCAGGAAGAAATAGAAATTATGAACCTACCCAATTATAAGCACTGAAATTGAATCTGTGATTAAAAAATCTGCAAAACAAAAGCCCAGGACCAGATGGCTTCACAGGAGAGTTCTATCAAACATTTAGAGAAGAGCTAATGCCTATCCTTCTAAAACCCTTTCAAAAAATTGTAGAGGAAGGAACACTTCCAAACTCTTTCTACGAGGCCACTATTATCCTGATACCAAAACCAGGCAAAGCACAAAAAAAGAAAACTACAGGGCAATATCACTGATGAACACAGATGCAAAAATCCTCAACAAAATTTTAGCAAACAGAATTCAACAACACATCAAAAAGCTCATACACCATGATCAAGTTGGGTTTATTCTGGGAAGCAAGGATTCTTCAACATATGCAAATCAATCAGTGTGATACACCATATTAACAAATTGAAAGATAAAAACCGTACGATAATCTCAACAGATGCAGAAACTATTCTGCAAATTTTTTGACAAAATTCAGCACCCATTTATGATGAAAACTCTTTAAGAAATGGACATAGAAGGAATCTACCTCAAAATAGTAAAGACCATATATGAAAAGACTACAGCAAAGATCATTCTCAATGGTGAAAAACTGAAAGCATCCCCCTTAAGATCAGGAACAAGACAAGGGTGTCCACTTTTGCCACTATTATTCAACACAGTTCTGGAAGTCTTAGCTATAGCAATCAGACTAGAAAAAGAAATAAAAGGAATCCAGATTGGAAAATAAGTAAATCTCTCACTCTTTACAGAAGACATGATACTGTACATAGAAAACCCTAAAGATAGTATCAGAAAATTATTAGAGCTAATCAGTGAATTTAGTAAAGTTGCAGGATATGAAATCAATACACAGAAATTACTTGCATTTCTACATACTAACAATGAAAAATCAGAAAGAGAAATGAAGGAATCTATCCCATTCACCACTGCAATAAAAAGAATTAGGTATCTAGGAATAAACTTACCTAAGAAAACAAAGGATCTGTACACAGAAAATTATAAGACACTAATGAAAGAATCAAAGATGACACAAACAGATAGATATTCCATGTTCCTGGGTAGGAAGAATCAATATTTTAAAAATGACTATACTACCAAATGCAATTGATAGATTTGATGCAATCCCTGTCAAGTTACCAATGGCATTTTTCACAGAACTAGAACAAAAAATTTCACAATTCATATGGAAACACAAAAGACCCTGAGTAGCCAAAACAGTCTTGAGAAAGAAGAATGGAGATGGAGGAATCAATCTTCCTGACTTCAGATTATACTACAAAGATACAGTCATCAAGACAGTGTGGTACTGGCACAAAAACAGAAATAAAGACCAATGGAATAAGGTAGAAAACCCAGAAATAAGCCCGTGCACCTATGGATCCCTTATTTTTGACAAAGGAGGCAAGAGTATACAATGGGACAAAGACAGCCTCTTCAATAAATGGTGTTGGGAAAACTGGACAGGTACAGGTAAAAGAATGAAATTAGAACACAAACTCAGCAGTGGCCACAGGACTGGAAAAGATCAGTTTTCATTCCAATCCCAAAGAAAGGCAATGCCAAAGTATGCTCAAACTACTGCACAATTGCACTCATCTCACATGCTAGTAAACCGATGCTTAAAATTCTCCAAGCCAGGCTTCAGCAATACGTGAACCATGAACTTCCAGATGTTCAAGCTGGTTTTAGAAAAGGCAGGGGAACCAGAGATCAAATTGCCAACATCCACTGGATCATCAAAAAAGCAAGAGACTTCCAGGAAAACATCTATTTCTGCTTTATTGACTATGCCAAAGCCTTTGACTGTGTGGATCACAACAAACTGTGGAAAATTCTGAAAGAGATCGGAATACCAGACCACCTGACCTGCCTCTTGAGAGACCTGTATGCAGGTCAGGAAGCAACAGTTAGAACTGGACATGGAACAACAGACGGGTTCCAAATAAGAAAAGGAGTATGTCAAGGCTGTATATTGTCATGCTGCTTATTTAACTTCTATACAGAGTACATCATGAGAGAAACTGGGCTGGAAGAAGCACAAGCTGGAATCAAGACTGCTGGGAGAAATATCAATAACCTCAGATATGCAGATGATAGCACCCTTATGGCAGAAAGTGAAGAAGAACTAAAGAGTCTCTTGATGAAAGTGAAAGAGGAGAGTGAAACAGTCGGCTTAAAGCTCAACATTCAGAAACAAAGATCATGGCATCTGGTCCCATCACTTCATGGGAAATAGATGGAAAAAGAGTGGAAACTGGTGGACTTTATTTTGGGGGCTCACAAATCACTGCAGATGGTGACTGCAGCCATGAGATTAAAAGACATTTGCTCCTTGGAAGGAAAGTTAGGACCAACCTAGACAGCATATTAAAAAGCAGAGACATTACTTTGTCAACAAAGGTCTATCTAGTCAAGGCTATGGTTTTTCCAATGGTCATGTGTGGATGTGAGAGTTGGACTATAAAGAAAGCTGAGTGCTGAAGAATTGATGCTTTTGAACTGTGGTGTTGGAGAAGACTCTTGAGAGTCCCTTGGACTGCAAGGAAATCCAACCAGTCCATTCTAAAGGAGATCAGTCCTGGGTGTTCATTGAAAGGACTGATGTTGAAACTGAAACTCCAATACTTTGGCCACCTGATGAGAAAAACTGACTCATCTGAAAAGACCCTGATGCTAGGAAAGATTGAGGGCAGGAGGAGAAGGGAATGACAGAGGATGAGATGGTTGGATGGCATCACCAACTCAATGGACATGGGTTTGGGTGGACTCTGGGAGTTGGTGATGGACAGGGAGGCCTGGTGTGCTGTGGTTTGTGGGGACATGACTGAACAACAGAACTGAACTGAACACCATACACAAAGATAAATTCGGAATGGATTAAGGACCTAAATGTAAGACCCCAAACCATAAAACCCTTAGAGGAAAACATAGGCAGAACACTCAAAGACATAAATCAAAGTAAGATCCTCTATGACCCACCTCCTTATAGAAACAGAAATAAAACCAAAAGTAAACAAGTGGGACCTGACTAAACTTAAAAGCTTTTGCACAGCAAAGGAAACTAAAAGCAAGGTGAAAAGACAGCCCTCAGAATGGGAGAAAATAATAGCAAATGAAACAACTGACAAAGGATTAATTTCCAAAATATACAAGCAGTTTATACAACTCAATACCAGAAAAACAAACAACTCAATCAAAACATGGAATAAAGACCTCAACAGACATTTCTCCAAAGAATACATACAGATGGCTAACAAACACATGAAAAGATGCTCAACATTGATCATTATTAAAGAAATGCAGATCAAAACTATGAGATATCACCTCATACCAGTCAGAATGGCCATCATCAAAAAGTCTACAAACAATAAATGCTGGAGAGGTTGTGGAGAAAAGGGAACTCTCTTGCACTGTTGGTGGGAATGTAAATTGATACGGCCACTATGGAAGATGATATGGAGATTCCTTAAAAACCTATGAATAAAACCACCATATTACTCAGCAATCTCACTCTTAGGCATATACCCTGAGGAAACCAAAATTGAAAAAGACACATGTATTCCACTGTTTATTGCAGTACTATTTACAATAGCTAGAACATGGAAGCAACCTAGATGTCCATCGACAGATGAATGAATAAAGAAGTTGTGGTACATATACACAATGGAATATTACTCAGCCATAAAAAGGAATGCATTTGAGTCAGTTCTAATGAGGTATGGATGAACCTAGGACCTATTATACAGAGTGAAGTAAGTCAGAAAGAGAAAGATAAATATCATATTCTAACACATATATACAGCATCTAGAAAAATGGTACTGAAGGATTAATTTACAGGGCAACACTGGAGAAACAGACATAGAGAATAGACTATGGGCATGGGGAGAGGGGAGGAGAGGGTGAGATGTATGGAAAGAGCATACATACACTATGGAAACTTACACTACCCTATGTAATATAGCCAATGGGAATTTGCTGTATGCCTCAGGAAACTCAAACAGGGGCTCTGTATCAGCCTAGAGGGGTTGGGTTGGGGAGGGAGATAAGAGGGAGGTTCAAAAGGGAAGGGATATGTGTATACCCATGGATGATTCATGTTGAGGTTTGAGAGAAAACTGCAAAATTCTATAAAGTAATTATCCTTCAATAAAAAATAAATAAAAAAATTTAAAAATAGCAAGAGAAAATTCCCAGAAAAAAACTATGAAATAAAAGCAAGATATTGGTAATAGAAATGCCACCTGAGTTAGGGAAGAGAATTGATCTCAACATAAATCATTTTAACAAGTAACTAGAAAATGCAAAGATGATCCAACAAAAAAACACATAATTCAATATCTGAGATAAAAAATATGCTAGAAGCAATGAATAACCAAATTACACAGAAAAAAGGACAAAAGTGATCAGGAAGATAGAATGATGGAAATCATCCAATAAACAACAAACAGAAAAGCAATTAAAAAAAAAGTGCAACATATGAGGTCTCTGGGATAATATTACAAATGTTAAATAAACTGATAAGGGATCAGATAAGCCGTTATAATGTCTCAAGCCAGTAAAAGATAAAAAGAAAAAAAAATTAAAACACTAATAAGTACAATAAACAGTAAAGGAATAAGATGGAAGACACAAAATACGACATCAAAGACACAAAATGTGGTAGAGGGGAGAAAAAAATGTAGATTATTTAGCATGTATTTGAACTTAAATGACTAAGATCATGGCATCTGGTCCCATCACTTCATGGCAAATAGATGGGGAAACAGTGGAAACAGTGTCAGACTTTATTTTTTGGGGCTCCAAAATCACTGCAGATGGTGATCGCAGCCATGAAATGAAAAGATGCTTACTCCTTGGAAGGAAAGTTATGACCAACCTAGATAGCATATTAAAAAGCAGAGATGTTACTTTGTCAACAAAGGTCTGTCTAGTCAAGGCTATGGTTTTTCCTGTGGTCATGTATGGATGTGAGAGTTGGACTGTGAAGAAAGCTGAGCGCTAAAGAATTGATGCTTTTGAACTGTGGTGATGGAGAAGACTCTTGAGAGTCCCTTGGACTGCAAAGAGATCCAACCAGTCCATCCTAAAGGAGATCAGTCCTGGGTGCTAAAGCTGAAACTCCAGTACTTTGGCCACCTCATGCGAAGAGTTGACTCATTGGAAAAGATCCTGATGCTGGGAGGGATTGGGGGCAGGAGGAGAAGGGGATGACAGAGGATGAGATGGCTGGATGGCATCACCGACTCGATGGACATGAGTTTGGGTAAACTCTGGGAGTTGGTGATGGACAGGGAGGCCTGGGGTGGTGTGATTCATGGGGTTGCAAAGAGTCGGACACGACTGAGCGACTGAACTGAACTGAAATATAAGGCAAATACCAACGGACATAAAGAGAGAAACTGACAGTAATATTATAAAATAATAGTAGGGAATTTTAACACTGCACTGACATAGTAAATTCTAAACTAATGTGTCTTTTTTATCAATTATTAATTACTACTGCTATTATTATCCTCTATCTCTCTTCCTCTTCTTTTACAATCCAGTGATATGCTGGAAAACTATTTTTAAAAAGCTTAAAAAAATGAAAAATTCATGATTTTCATCATTGCCAATTTCCATGTAAGTTCTTACACAGTGGGTGATTTCAAAGTACCGAAGACTTAATGCTTAGATTGTGAAATTCCTGACTATTTAATAATCTGTCCTCTCAAGCTGGTAAAGAAGTATTCCAACACTTAAATGTCTTGAGTTTATTTCCAGGGATGTCTGTATTGATCTCAAGATTTTGTTTACAAACATTGAAAGGACAAGTTGTAATTGTTAGATTGTAAGTGATCTTTTTCTCTTTTCAGTAAAAACCTATTTGGGTAAGTGTTTTCTATTTCTTTTCCTCAACTCTTCTATTTGAATAATTTTACCTCTCAGTTTACAAAAAAAAGAAAGAACAAAATTTTATATTACCTGACTCATCTGACATTTCTTAGAAAGTCTTATTAACATAGAGTTTTGGACTTAGAACTTATGTTTTTAGAAACTGGACTATTGGTCTGTCTTTTAATATTTAGCTTTGTAATTTTGGTCAAATCACTAGTCAACAATAATGAGATATATCTCAAAGGACAGCTGGGAGGTGTGTGAAAGGAGGTTATAAATTTGAATGTTTAAACATATGTTTTTACTGTCCCAAGAATCAATATAGTAGCTAATTTCATATGCACTTGTGCATGGGGCTAAGTGGGTGGATGGATGATATGGATTTTTAGGGTCATAATATTTGAGTGAAGGAGGAGATCATTAAGTTTAAGACAGTTTGGAAAGAAGCTGAGACTATGAAAATAGTTTGGATAGATAGAAAATGGAGAGGGCACCCTAGGTAGAAGAAATACATAAATAAAGTATCAGAAGAGGGAAAAGTTGGTAGTGTTCAGGGGGAACAGTCATTTAGTGACTCACTCCCAGGTCACTATATGCCTGACACTGTAGTTGGTGCCAGAGCTTTAAGCAATGAAACAAAATTCCTATATTCATAGGCTCTGACATGAAGTAAGAGAAGGAACACTAGATTGGAAAGGATGGGTTGGGAAAAGAGCAAATTAACTTTTGTTGGGTGAATTAAGGTAACTTCATGGAAGAATGTGTAATTATTAGATACATAAAATAAGTCACTGTAGACCTTTGAGTAACAATTAAAATGGTATTTTGTAGCAATCAATTTAGTGGAGATATGTAAAACAGATCAGGAGTTTGGAGACAGGGAGAGATAAGAGAATACTGAGATAACTTAGAAATAGAGTCTGAACTGATATTGATAACACTTGTTCACTGATTGTACATGAGAAAGAAGGAACCAGAGGTCTAGAAAATGAGTTGGCAAATTTTTCCAAAAAAGCCAGATAGTAAATATTCTGAACTTTGCAGGTCACATGGTCTCTGTTGCAGCTACTCAGTTCTGCCCTCTTGGTGTAAGTTCAGTTCAGTTCAGTTGCTCAGTCGTGTCTGACTCTTTGCGACCCCATGAATCACAGCACGCCAGGCCTCCCTGTTCATTACCATCTCTCGGAGTTCACTCAGACTCACGTCCATCGAGTCCGTGATGCCATCCAGCCATCTCATCCTCGGTCGTCCCCTTCTCCTCCTGCCCCCAATCCCTCCCAGCATCAGAGTCTTTTCCAATGAGTCAGCTCTTCTCATGAGGTGGCCAAAGTACTGGAGTTTCAGCTTTAATATCATTCCTTCCAAAGAAATCCCAGGGCTGATCTCCTTCAGAATGGACTGGTTGGATCTCCTTGCAGTCCAAGGGACTCTCAAGAGTCTTCTCCAACACCACAGTTCAAAAGCATCAAAGCAATCATAAATGGTACAAAAGTAAACAAGCATGACTGTGTTCCAGCGTAACCACCAGTGGTGCATTTGTTCACTGGCTATCGTTGATCACCCCTTGGTTTAGAGTATAGAGAAAATTACAATGGTCATTGCCTGGGAGAGAGGACTGTAACTTAGATTTTGGATATGCCATGTTTAGATGATGAGGAAATCTAGGTGGCAATATGGGCATTTAGGATTGGATTTTGGATGAGAGACCAAGCTGGACTCAGATTTAAGTTATTCACTGTTAAAGTAAGAAAGGTAACACACATTTAGCTTCAAATCAGTAACACGGAAACCAGAAGCAATCTGATGCAAATAATAGGTTTAACAGGTGATGAAGGAGCTAAGGAGACAAGCCAGAGATTAGGAACAGCATGCAACTAGGACTCTGAGTCATGGTTAGATTGGAGGTAGTGTTTCTGGAGGGATGGGGTGTAGCATATTGTTACCATAATGGCCCCCATGGAATAATATTCCCTTGTGTCCAGGCCTTTTGTAATATATTATTTCTGCTCTTTTCATCAAGAAGTCTGTTTTTTCTAGCCGTCAAATAAGGGCTGGCCTTGTAACTTGTGTTGACTGATAGAACTCGGTAGATGTGACACTGTGTGAATTCTGGAACCCATGTGCCGTAAGAGGTCTTGCAGTTCCAGTCTTGCTCTCTCCAAACCTTCAGACCCCGCTCTGTGAAAAAGCCCAGTCTTGTCTGCTGAGAGGTGAGTTATCACATGAAGGAGAACCTTGCTAGCAGCCCAAATAAATTGCCAGACACGTGAGTGAAGCCTGCACCACCCAGCTCCAGTGAAGACATCCGAGATGACACCCACAACACAGAGAGGGCAGGCAATACCCTGGCTTCCCCCACGCTTTACTTTCCTGTCTTCCTCAGTGCCTCTGTTGCTGCTTCCATCCTCCGTCCACTGCCCCCATTTGGTCTAACCTAATGAAGCCAGCTGACAGGGGATACCCAGGAAACACAGTCTGCAAAATGAAATAGAACTGGGGAACCAAGACCAGGATCAGTATGTAGATGAATCAAAGGAAAGCGAGTGTGAGGGGTGAGAGAAAAGCAGAGGGTGTAGCCTTGTTGCCACCATGGAGAAGGAAGAGGAACTGGCAAAGAAGCAGAGATGAACCATCTAGGCAGATTGGAGAGACAGTAATACAATGTTGGTCTTAATTAAAAAGTGACAGAACTATAAGGGAGAAGGAGAGGTCTGATAAATGGTGTAAAATAATGCAGAGACTTCAAAGAGTGTGACTGGCTAAAGAGAATATTTCTTGATGACGTGCAGTAATTAGCGAGCCACAAGAGGCCTATAAACAGTTAATTTTTATTTCCTGAATTGTGGTTTGAAAATTCTCAGAAGCTTGTAAAATTGTCACCGGGGATTCATCATTAAAAATGGTATTGACATCTATTTTGACTTCTGGTATGTTTAAAAACTTACCTGTTTGGTAAGTTTATAAAAGATTTTTCTTTTTGGTCACACTGTACAGCATATGAAGAATCTTAGTTCTCCAACCAGGGATCAGACTTGTACCCCCTGAATTGGGAGTACAGAGTCTTAACCACTGGACCACCAGAGAAGTCCCCATAAAAGATTTTTGAATGTAACGATAGTGCTGGCTTAGTTGCTAAGGCATGTCCAACTGTTGCAACCCCATGGACTTTAGCCCGCCAGGCTCCTCTGTCCATGCAATTTCCCGGACAAGAATACTGGAGTGAGTTGCCATTTCCTTCTCCAGGGGATTATCCCCACCCAGGAATCGAACCCATGTCTCCTGTTTTGCAGGCGGATTCTTTACCATTGAGCCACCAGGGAAGATTTAATGTATTATGTCTCCCTTAGAAAAACAATACAGAGATACATAAAAATTAAGTTAGTGACCTCCAATTTCTGTTTTAAACATGCTTAAATGATGAGATTATTTTTTCTTTTGGAACTGAACCTTTGAGAGTTTGATAGAATGTATGGAGTGGCCAGGCATACCAGTCATTGGATATAAGATAATTACACTTGTGATTTGGTCACCCAGTTTAGACATTATGTTGATTTTGATTGTTATAAGGCTAAAACTTAAAAAAAAATTCTTTGTACCTTTTAAATTTAATTTATATCCATGAATAAACTTTCTATAGACAAAAACCAAAATGAATATGAAGTTAAATATAATTTAACTAAGAGTATAGAAATAATAGTAATTCTCTAATTTGCCTCAAGACATACTGTACAAAATTCTGATTTCACTAATTTCAACATTTTTTACATAGTACATCAAAATCTCTTTAGTGCTTCTGAAGCCTGGGTAAAAAGAAAAAAGCAGAGTGACAAACACATCTAACTTAGCTTTTTTATTTATTACAAAAATGATAATTCATATCTGTAATGTGACATTTGGAAAGAAGTGTTGCCTTAGATAATTTTATCTTGTTATTTAAAAACAAAATGTAAATACTACAGGGCTTCCCCAGTGGTTCTGCAGTAAAGTGTCCACCTGTAATGCCGGAGCTGCAGGAGATGCAGGTCAGCCCTGCACTTGAATGTCTCTAAATTATTCCTCCTTAAATTTCATGCCTTGAGTGCATCACCCTTTTTGAAGACATGATAGAAAATACATTTTATTCCATCTTTTAATATGCATTTAGTATCAAAACCTAATGTTATAAAATATGTTGTCATAAAATTTTATTTATTGTCATAAAACAACAACACAGTAGTGTGACTTGTGAGTTCTTTACCCTTGCTGCCACCTGGGAAGCCCTTGACACCCTCTAGTATCTCTTCAAAAAATTTAAAGGGACATTCCTTACATTTTAAACATTGATAATAAATATCACCAAGATAGCAAGAATTCATTTTTTCTCATTGGTACATCAATGATCCCAGGCACCAAGGACAGTCTGACACAAAGTATGAGATTGATAAATATGTTTGTAAATTAATTATTTGCAATCTTTCCAAGTCAGATTCTTTTTTTTTTTCCGGTTTTTGTTGATTCTTGCTAGTGACAACTTGTTTCCTTGGGTGTTTGCAATTTTTTCCCCCTTAACTGAGCTCATGTTTCTTGGAAATATTTTGGGGAAAACTTTGTGCCCTGGATCTAAGGTGCTTTCCTTTGGAAAGTTTCTATATTTGATCTTCCCAAATGCTTCCAAGGCACTAATGATCATGGGTCACTTTAGTCTCTGCTTAGGCTTTTCATGTAGGTAGAGTGCATGAGCCCCACACCTACTTGAAGACTAGCTATGATAAAGAGTTCTCACAGAAGAACTTCTACTTTCTTCACATAAGACCAAGGCAAGACTTTTTACTATTTTGCCTGAAGGTAGAAATGGAGGCTGAAGAAAATTAAGGTAATATAGCTGAAAAAAGGAAAGAGTTATGATGCGTACGTAGATTTAAAGGGCTTTGAAGCCCACACTTTTTTTTCTAATACCAAACATCTTTATATGACTTTAACTGTGTTGATGTATGAACCTGACTTGACCCAACTCTCCAGTGGGTAAACAGGGTAGAGCTTGCAGGAAGAGCTTGCAGGAAGTCCAGCCACTAGAGTGGAGTCAGAAACAGCACCGAGTGGGAAGTCTGCTTAAAGTTTCTCGTCCTTGGTGGCAAACGCCTCTGTGAATTCACCACAAAGGGTCTGGAGGTAGCCTGGGGCTGTTATTGGTTAGCAGAGCAGGCAGGCAGGTAGGAAGATGGACATAGATCAAGGAGAGCAGGACAACACAAACCTCTCTGTTCCTCTCTGACTTAAGCAACCACTATCTTCTGAGTATAATGCCTGCCGATTTACTCGATCTCCCAAATCTCAGGCAAACATCTCCATGGTGGCACTAACACAGGGCTATGCAGGGAAGAAGACTCTAGGAAATGTGGTTATCTAAACAGACACAGTATACAACCACCAAAGGCAGGGAAAAACTTGGCACTCTATATACTGCTCACATCTTTCTCCACCTCTGAGCAGAGAATTGCAGTGCTTAGATTCTTCGTGTGTGACCACTGGTTGCCTTACCTTCTTACCATAAAATTTTTCACCCTGAAAATGGGTGTGGGAAGTTGTATATATAATGCGTCTAGTGTTAAACATGTATTTATTTTCTTAGGGTGTTGGTTTCAGAAGCAAAAATACACAGTGGTTTTTGATCCGTAAGTCCCTCCACGTTTTTAGGATGCTGTTTAAAAATCTTTAGCTCCTGAAGCAATGGATCACTATGAATTCTGGAGCAGAGATACAATAATGAATGCTTGCCACTGACAGGCACCTTTGGGTAAGGCTATATAAACATGTGGCCAACTGATTTATTGAGAGAGAAATATGCTCTTAAAAGTTAATGTGATCCCCCACTCCCATTAGGTGGGCCAAGGTCATTTGAAACCCTCCAAACTCTCTGAAGTTAGGATCCTTAACCAGCCCACCCTTTGCTTTTGAAAAAGGCTCTCAGAAAGCTGTGATTTTAATTCGAGGTCTGCAGAATTTCTTTCAAAGAATACATGTTAATACGACTAGAGTCCACATCAGTCAGAACAGACTCATTTTTTCATATGGGATTAAGAGGCCTCTGTGTCTCCTTTTCCTCCAGAGCATAAGAACAGCATAGTCTGAGGTGTACCATCTACTAATTTTCAGCACTTCTGGGTAAGATTTACTATTTTCAATAGTAATGATAATTGTCATTATATTATTTAATAATAAAATTGCTTTTACAATTGCTTTATTGTTACTATTATCATTCCTCTAGCTTCTTTTCTTCCTGATGCTCTTAAGTGTTTTACTGTTTGCAAAGCCCTTCACATTTTCCCATTTCCTATTCACAATTAGGGGAACCTTTGACTATTTCTGCTTTATAGACAAGGAAATGGAAGCTCAGAGGGATTAAGAGATCTGCCTGGGTTTCACCATCAAAGTCAGATCTGTGTTCAACTCAAGGTGTTGTTCTGTTCCTTCATTTTTAATCATTTTTTTCCAATTTTTAATAAGGCTGATTATTCTTATTTCTGATGTTTGGTCACTTACAATGTGAGCTTCTTTCCAGTAGGAATTATGGAAATGCTACCAATTTACTTAACATTACCTGTTTAAACAGGGAACATGTGACAGTGACTTCCTGGACAAATTGATGAATTTGTGCCGTTTGTTCATCCTCCCTTAGAAGCCTGGTTTCAGGATCAATCTTTGAGGTAAATTGCATATTCTCAAGAAACTGATTAAACATGGGAACATTTTGACTTCTTAAAATGTCCAGCCCACAGAGACGGGTAGGGGATTTTTCCCTTTGCCTACATGGAGCACAATAAAAAATGATTCGTCATGCACTGATAATTGCAGTACAAAAGAAATGTGACTATTTTTAAAGCGCTATTTTCTCACTAAGACCCAAATCTTCCCAACCTCTTATAAAAATCCATTCACCTGATATTAAAAGCTCCATTCCCTGCATCAAGCCTCAGTCTCTGACCTGAAACATAATGGCAAGTTCCCAGCAAATGATGCAGCCGCTGCCACAGTCGAAGCCTTTGTTGTTCGCATTTATCCTCACACGCAGACATCTCTGAAAAGAGAGGCAGGTGCTGTTTGATAAAAAACTGGTCCCCACAGTCAATGTGAACAGCAGTCAGAGCACATTTACATTTTCTTATTTCTGAAGGAAATGTTAGATGAGTTTGGAATCTTGCAATATCCTTCTGTAGTTTAATGCCCACCTCCCTCCATCATTGACCAATTTCAGTATTTTAAAGCTGTGTTACTTATAAATTCACATAAGTAGTTCAGAGGCAGGCAGCCCCAGTAGATGACAAAACAATGACAAAGAGAAAAAGAATCATTGTATATTTTGACGAACGCCTTGGATTTAGAATTAAAGACTCTGCTTACGTATTCCCCTTTCTTATTATTGAGAAAGATACTTTGGAGTTGCTCTTTGCAGACACAGCAAATTCACTGACAGGATTAAAAAAATTTTGGAGCTGGATTTTAGATGAAAGTGTCGCTGTCTGCATATCAATGCCAGCTACAAATCAGCACAAACAATTGTTCCGTCATTAGCAAAAGCCTGTGAACAGGAGCAGTCCTAATATTAAGCCTTCTGGCACTCTCATTGGATTTGTTTGACTTGATTGCATCCCGTTACATTTACAATCTGTTTTGTGTTATCGGCACATAGACTGACAGACTTTTAAATTCACATTTAGAAAATTTGAGAGCAGTTTTCCAAAAACAAACACTCCCCGAAAGAGTAATATATCAGCAGCATTGACTTACGCTGCCAATAAATAATATTTAGCCACTGGAAACAGATAGTCTGATCCAATTAAAGAGGAATCCTGCAAGATGAGAGACCTAGATTCTGCTAAGGGTTTGCTTGGTTTTTCTTTGTGCCTGTGGAGTTGGTTTTCTATACCACAGTTCTTTTGAATAAATAGGCCATTGTATGTGCCCCTGCCTTTACTAGTATAAATAGAGTAGATAAGAATTTATATTTTCCAGGGTTTTGATTCTTTGAGATGGAGGATGCTGTGGAAACTCAAAGACCTACTAAAATCATGAGTTCCAAGTGTTGTTATCATTTGGCCCAGACAGACGAGGAGATAGTTGCATGCAAAGGGAAAATAAGAATGAGTAGCAATGATTAGTTAATGAGTATTTCTCCTGCTCTGGCCATGTGCTAAATGCTTTACATGTGCTCTTTCTTTTCATTCCCACAATAACACTATTAGTATAGTATTAGTGTGAAACACTCAAGGAAACTGTGGTTAGAAGTTTTCAGCAAATGGTTCAAGGTCACACAGCTTAATGCCACACGCAGGATTCAAACTAAGGCTCGTCTGTCTCTAAGCCTGTGCTCCGCGATGCAAACTCAGAAAGCCACTGTCAAAGCCTTATTTTCTGAAGTGACTCTTTCATGATCTATTCCCCAGCCCCCAGGTGCTCCTTCCTTTCACGCTCCCCATCCTCTCTCTATGCAGTGGGGAAACCCTCGAGGTGAGTTTCTGGGATGAGGACTTGCTGTTGATTCCCATAGCCCACATCTATCTTTTAGCCAAGGAAAAAACCTAGTTAAACAACTTTGGGTTCTTAACAAATAGAAGAGTTTTAATGCTTTTGAGAGAGTCCTTCCATGTTGATGTGGGTCCCACAGAATAAAGAGGAGAATGTGTTTTCCTCTCTAATATTCTAATTTGTTATATCAAAATAACTGGAGAATTAGAAGAAAAATTAACTGTGTTGTTTGAGATTTCCTATTTGGCTCAGCATACACAAATTAAGTAGCTGTAATATTTAGGCCTTGTTCTGGGTGGCAGGGATGAGATGAATTAGATATGACAACTGTCCTCAAGGAGGTTAAATTTAAGTGAGAGAAATAGATCTATGAACAACTATTAGGTTGGTACAAAACTAATTGCAGTTTTGTACTGTTGAAATTTGCCGTTTGTTATTGGAATACATTCTTAAATGTGACTATGCTATAATCATTTTAATGCATATTTCTCACTTTATGATTTTTGCTAATGACTTATTATTTGCTATGTATTTTATACTTACTGTAGATTATGGAAATGATGTTAGACAAAAAGCAAATTCAAGTGACTTTCTTATTCAAGTTCAAAATAGGTTGTCTAGCAGTGGAGAAAACTTGAACATCAACAATGCATTTGGCCCAGGAACTGCTAATGAATGTACAGTGTAGTGGTGGTTCAAGAAATTTTGCAAGGGAGTCTTGAAGATGAGGAGTGTAGTGACCAGCAATCAGAAGATGACAATGACCGATTGAGAGCAATGAACAAAGCTGATCCTCTTATAACTATATGAGAAGTTGCCAAAGAACTCAACGTCGACCATTCTATGGTTGTTTGGCATTTGAAGCACATTGGAAAGTGGAAAAAAGCTTGATAAGTGGGTGCCTCATGAGCTGCTGCAAATCAAAATAATTGTCATTTTGAAGAGTTGTCTTCTCTTATTCTCCGCAACAATGAATCATTTCTCAATTGGATTGTGACACGTGATGAACAGTGGATTTTATACAACAACTGTTGATGACCATCTCAGTGGTTGGACCAAGAAGAAGCTCCAAAGCACTTCCCAAAGCCAACTTGCACCAGAAAAAGGTCACGGTCACTGTTTGGTCATCTGCTGCCTGTCTGATCACCTACACACAGTGAAACCATTGTATCTGAGAAGTACACTCAGCAAGTCAATGAGATGCACTGAAAACTACAATGCCTGAAACTGGTATTGGTCAACAGAATGGGTCCAATTTCTCTCCATGACAATAACTATCTGTACATCACACAACCAACACTTCAAAAATTGAACAATTCGGGCTACAAAAATTTTGCTTCATCTGCCATATTCATCTGACTTCTCGCCAACTAACTACCACTTCTTCAAGCAACTGGACAGCTTTTTGCAGGCAAAATGCTTCCACAGCCAGCAGAAGGTAGAAGAGCTTCCAAGAGTTCATGGAATCCTAAAGCACAGATTTTTTTTCTTTTTACTACAGGAATAAACAAACTTATTTCTCATTTGCAAAAATGTGTTGATTATAATGGTTCCTATTCTGATTAATAAAGATGTATTTGAGTCTAGTTATAATGATTTAAAATTCATGGTCCAAAACTGCAATTATGTTTGCACCAACCTACTAACTACTTTAATGTGGTATTAATTGAGGTAGGGATAGAAATTATTACAGCTGTAGTATTAATTGAGGTAGGGATAGAAATTATTACAGAGTTCATTATATTAAAATATAGCAAAAATTCTTTTTATATTGAAAAGAAAATCATTTAAGCTAAAATATTTTTATAACTCTTACATAAGTCTCCCTTTATAGATAAAATTAAAAAAAACTGAAATATACAAGGATCTAGAGTCAATGATTAATCATTTTGATAATTAACTGAGTTACTATGAACCAGTGACTTAACCTCTATAAACCTCAATTTTCATATAAGATATGGATAATAATTCCTACCCCAAAGTGCTATTGTAAGGATGAAGTCAGGAGACATTCATCAAGGGTGTAAAGTAATGCCTGGCATCAACCAGCACACAGTAATTGTTTGCCTTGTTCTACCTCTTTCCGCAAGCCCTATTTTTCCTCTTTTTGCTTAAACAATAGGGGAGATGCATTTTAGTTAGTAATAATGGCTGCAAAACAGAATACATTTTGAGGTCGTGTCTGTAAGAGATAAGTGCATCCTGTTTTTTCCCTTGTGCTAAATATAAAGTGCTTAACATTGACTTTGGTGAGAAATAAGGGTTGTTGTAAATGCAGAGAGAGGCAGCCTCCATGGCTACCTATTTACACATGGAATTAAGGGCACTGTATTTCTCTGAAGGACTCGCAGAGGCTCTGCCTATTATTCCCGTTTTTTCTGCATTGAACATATAACTTAACATTGTTAAAGAACCATTGTTGTTAAAGTACCTTCTCAGCATGGACGGCTGACCTAGGCCTTTCCATCTACACCTACTTTTAGTTCTTCTGACAACTTTGTGAGCAGAAGATGCAGAAGTGGGAGAGCTATAGAGTTAGAGATCCTCTGATCTAGGATGACAAACTTCCTCTTTTTTACGGAGATAAACCTCATGGTGCTCTGAAAGCTCTCCCCACTCCTGCCCCCTCCCCCTTTATCATTCACAGGAGTTTTTCCTAATATCTTACAAGTTTAAATTCTATCTTGAGGTCTGCTTCTGGGTTGACCTGCATTGATATAGTTGATACTAAAAATGTTCTGATAAATCAGGTGGTAAGATGGGTTTGGGGATTGGCTCACTTATTGCCCAGCAAGCAAGGAGGGCCCCATCCTGAAAGGAATGTAGGACGCAGACATTCCCTGGCACGGAAGGCAGCCCCATAGATGGACATTTCACCAGTGGCAGTTATAACTATCCTATACTGATGCCCTGCAGTGGGATATGAGAAACTGAGGGCTGTTCACAAACAAATACTAAGAGTGAGTGTTGGAGAGGCTCTTTGGTACTTTATGATGATGAAGAGCCTCTTATCTCCTCCAGTAGAACAGTGAACAGCCAAGAGCAGACTCAACTTGATAGGGTCTGAAAGCTGAAGAGAGATTTTGATGCTCAGCCAGAGCAGGTCTCTATGGGCCCTGATTTGGAAAACCTGGGATCTTGAAGCATGGGATGGAAACATCTGGAAAGATGACCCCCAGAGGATTTTGGCTCTGTAAACTGGCCTGAGTGTTCAGAGTTTAGAGATAGTCTACTCTTCTATAATAAGAGTTGGCGATCCTTGAGTGTGCATGATGAAATTTCAGGGATCTGCCACTTCAGTGAAGTTTATAGACACCCAGTGACCAGTGATATGGTGGAATATGCTCTCCTATATAAAAGTCAAATTGCTGCATTTTGCATCCCCATCACAAGCAGGGAGACACTGCTCCCAGTGGGATTCTTCTCAGTTCTGAAGGCAGTGCTTTCTAAACTGGAAATGCTGTAGCCCATACACTTGGTTACACAGAAGGCTGTCAACTGGACTTCCCTGGTGGATCAGATGGTAAAGCGTCTGCCTACCATGCGGGAGACCTGGGTTCAATCCCTGGGTGGGGCAGATCTCCTGGAGAAGGAAATGGTAACCCACTCCAGTATTCTTGCCTGGAGAATCCCAAGAACTGAGGAGCCTGGTAGGTTACAGGCTATGGGGTCGCAAAGATCGGATATGACTGAGTGACTTCACTTTCTTTCCACTTTCAGAGAAGGAAAGGACTCTGCAACAGGACTAGCCTGCAGTGGGGGTCCAAGACCTTAGGCTGTGTGATCCATCAGAGTCGATAGAGGTGTCAGTGGTGGGAAAAGATGTTTGGAGCTTCTAGCGATATCTAGTGGCAGATACTCAAGGCAGGTCTTTGTTCCTGAAGTTGTATCGGGTTCAGGTAAAGATGGAAGTTTTGCCTACAGGACCCCAGTTGAGCTGCCCATTATGAGCTAATTTCTGTTGGACTAACCAAGTCATGAATGTGGATGGGCCCAGGAGCAGTCTGTTTTTAGATGGAAAGGTGTGTCCAGAAATGGCCCAGGCCATGACAGAGAACACAAGTAGCTGCATGGGTAGGTGGTCCAGAACCTCATGCCACTCAACACAGTCAAACCAGTGATATTCCCTGAGTTTGTACCTGTGCCCATGGGTGGGGGAGAGGGATACTATGCATTCATCTAAAGGAGAGTGAAAATACCTGTGCTTGGTTTATAGACAAATTGGCCAAATATGTGAAAATGGAAAGCGACTGTATTATATTTAGTATAGTCACAATGTATGGATAAAAATTTGACTGTAAAAGTAGATTTTTTTAAAAAACTGAAATATTTGTCAAAATTATAAATACATACATTTTTTTCTCTTTAGCAGTTTTTTTTTTTTTCCTGAAAAGATTTTTTAAAAATCAGAAAACTTATACATTATTTGGGATACAGTTATGTTCTCATACTTTCTCTGACCACCACATTTAGGATAATAAGGTTTTTAGTCTTTCACTTACACATTTCCATCTGCCCAGCAACTGGAGTCCATCTGGAATAATGTATTTTCATCAAATTGTATGGGTAACTCAGACCAGAATTATTCATCTGAAGAGAAAATTGTTGTTATTTTATAGGTTTCACACATGAGCAAATTGATCTATAGCTGTGAAATGAATAATAGCATTATTTGACTACACAGTTAAATGAAAGTCTTGGAAATTATATAGTTGAATATTTTGCATTATTATTGCTATTTTCTCTGGATTTCTCTTTGGGAGTGCCTTTACACTTAGAAATTTTCTTCACTTTTCATCTTTCTATTAAACAACAGAAAGAACTGTTTTGTAAGTCCAAGGTGGGTGAGCAGCTCTGGAATGCATTGTGAATGGGGCTAGAACTATGACAAGGGTATCACCTCTTAAGGCAGATTCATGAGTTTAAAATCAATGCAGGACCTTCACAATTAGGATTGATTATATCCTTAAATGGAATCATTTCACAATATGGGATTGAGGATAACTGGATAAGTCTAGGTTGCAGATTTATTTCCTCATGCACAGAAGCATGAAACAAGCTCAGTATCTAAGTGACTTGGGTTGGCCTTGGCGTCTTTCAAGCATTGTATCAATGCTGTGATCTCTGGAGTCACTTTGTTTGTGCCTCAGTTTCCTTATCTGTGAGATAAGAGGGTTAGAGTAATTTATTTTCTTTTCTTTAACTCTTTAAAAAAATTTTTATTGTTGATTTACAATGTTGTGTTAGTTTCAAGTGTACAGCATAGTGATTCGAGTGATTCAGATAGACACATACCTATGTTCATTCTTTTTCAGATTATTTTCCCATTTAGGTTATTATAGAATTTGAGTAGAGTTCTCTGCGCTTTACAGTAGGTCCTTGTTGGCTATCCATTTTATATATAGTACAGTAGTGTATATATGTCAATCCCAAACTCTTAGTTTATTCCTCCTTTCCCCCACATTTTCCCTTTAGATTTATTTTCTTCCAGCTTTAAACTTCTAGAAACCAGATTTTTGAATACAATTAAGGCTGGCTGAAATGAACATCCAACTGCCCCAAAAGTACTTCAATCTAAAACAGTCTTTTAAATAGTATTTGAAGGTTAAATGGATTAATACATGTATTGGGTTTTAATCTTCTAATGAACAAGCACTTTTGTACTAAGTCCTCATTAAGAATTCTTTATTCTCCCTCCAACAAGATGACATTAAAATGTCCCATTGCGTTCTTCTAAATTCTTTTCAGACAGTGGTAGACCTTGAGATAAATCTATCATACTTTAAAAAAGAGTTAATTATCTGAATAGATGGCACATGATATCATTTATATAGCATATTTATATAGAAATTCTCAGAAAATAGATAAACAAGATTTACTACAGGAGTGGTTCATTCTCTGTCCTTCCCTTACTCTATTGCCAACAGTGGTCCTGCCTGAAAATTTATCCATATCCTTCTAAAGTCCATTTACAGTTTTGAAAGTTATAAAGTAATAAACTCCATAAGCATCCTACATATCAGTGAAGTAGTAATTCTGATATTTGTCTAAAGATTGCCTCATTCATTCATTCTAATATTTGCCTGTGTTCCTCATATCTACTGATTTGAAGATACCTTTTATTCTTTATCCTGGTGGTAAAATCCTTCATTTTGAGACTTCACCAGAAGAGAATAATATCAAAGGAGGACTGATGCATTGCAACTTTGAAGAATTACAAGAGAAATCTTGTTGCAAAGGCTCATAAGCAAGAAAGGAATATGCTATGACCTCCACAGTCCTGTTTCAGAGTGAGAACTAATAGATATTTGCAAATAAATGAAGGGATTAAATTAGAACAGCAACTGTTTTTTTTTTCCTTTCAGTTCAATGCAGATAGCGATTGTCAGACAAAAAATATTATCTCAAATATTTCCTAGTCAGCAAATGTTATCACACCCCTCACCTAATTTTGGAGATTTCAATCATACCTAGCAGCAATATTGTGGATTAAGATCTGCAACTGTTTCATGGTTATAAGGTCCTGAAAATAAGATAATTAGAGCATTCTGAATGCTCACTCTCCCTGTTGGAATTATATTAATATTATCATCTCATTTTTTGTTTGTCTGTTCCTCATAACAGCATTCCCATCTTAGCACTTAAGCAGAAAGCTTTACTTGTTATGGTTGTTTCACAGTTGAATCCATCCTTTGACTTCCTGTTTTCACAATTTGCCAACCAATCAAAGAGATGTGTGGTTTGAAAGCATGTGCCAACTGAACAGATAGCAAGAATAAAATGCACGTATACATCCCAAAAGACTTGTGTCAAAATCGGTAAGATTGCACAAGGCAGGAACCTTGAGGATAGCGTGCTAACAGAAGAAAATTGTCAGAAATTAGTTCATTCAGTCTAGTATCTGGGCTGTAATAAGCCACGTCTTATCTCCTTTGGCCAGTGGACAGCTTCTAATTGGTAAGGGTCCAAGGTAAGGCAAACAAATGCAGGGAAACCTGTCTGGCTTTATACATCAGCAAGATAGCCCATCGTACATCAACGGACAGGCTTCAAGTTGACAACAGGAACAATGTGACTCAGCTTATACAAAAGGGGAAGTCCCGGTTTGGGGCTCAAACAATGGGCCTGTCATTTTACGGCCCTGATGGTCTGTCTTACTGTTTTGGAAGATATGCAGGGCAGAGGACTCAGTATTCTTCCCTGGGTCCTAGACAGGGCACTGAATGTAGACTGAGGGAGAGGTATTATTCAAGGGTGAGAGCAGAGCAGAGGAAGCAATGCAGAACTTGTGGTTAGGCTGGTAAAATGACACCTCAGATTCCAGGAATACTTCATTTGGGTATGGGAACAGGATAGGCCTGGCAGCAAAAGAGAAGCAGTGCCAAATCCTCCTGAGAATGGTGGGACCTCAGAACCAATGAAACAAAGACAGCAGTCTGTGAGGGCGACGCTTATTTTCTGCTCCCATCCCCATACGTCTGCAATTCCCCCTGCAGAAGCACAGTCTTATTTCAAGTCAGCAACTATCTGCTCATCGAAGCAAGAACATTTCTGTGATGTGACGCCAAACACCACGTCCATGTGGTTTACATGTTTTGTTATTTGAATTTGGGGGGAAATTCTTAAGACCTATATGGCTGAAAAGACCTTTATTTTTCAGACAACTGAGCTCCATATTATGTAAATGACATCACTGGGCAGACCTCACTGTAAAGTCATGGTTTCTGACCACCAGGCCACCATCACTCTCTATGCTCATAGGTTGTCCATAATCCCTGCCTTAAAGTGTCGCCTAACTTCACTGTGTCCAGTTCTGCAGTCATAAAATAGTCATTGGGAAGAACATGAGTTTTCTTAAGTTTCAACTCTTTAGATGTCATTGGGAAAAATGACTATTATTTTATAATAGCATTATAAAATAATACTATTATTTATTTTATAAACTACTATTTATTTTTGACTGAATTATTTTTAGAGTATGACAAATATATTTTATTGTTTTCTTGTGATTTATGGTCAGATGTCCTGGTCTACGGTACATAACACCCCAAAAGGCTATTAAAGATGGCTTCTCACTACTGATAGGATCACATCTTCCTCATCTTTGTGTCCTTGGAATATAGTCAGGATTTGTCAATCATTTAATAAACATATTTAGTTGAATGCATACATTTTCAACCATGTTTTGATTAGCTTGAAAAGTCCCAAGGAAAAGAGAGATATAATGTGATAAGACTGACAGAGAGCAAAAGGATTAAAACCATAAAACTGGAATTCCCTCTTCTGGGCCAGAAATTATAGTTCTGATTGCTTTCCTTTGGATGCCAGAGAAATACAGAGTGAAGGGAAAAACCCAGTTAAAGAAGTCTTTAGCAGCAGCAAAAAGATCCTGTGAGTCTTCAATGATAAATTTAGATAATTTAAACTTCCTACAGGGGAGAACATTTAGGAAATAGGAAAAGTTTTGACTTCCTACCACCCACAAGGTTTCCAGAACCTTCCTTGATCTCAGATAAGCATTGAACTCCCTCTCCTGCTTGCCCCTTTCTTGAGTCCTGTGCTTCTCCTTTCTCTGTTCCTGTTCTCAGTCTCCCACGTCACACAGCAGTAACAAAATGACTAAAACCTTACTCACTGAATTTACTGCATGAGCCAAAAGCAAGTGCTCTGGCAGCTCAGCCAACTAACCACATCTTCTGAATCTCAGACAGCACCGACTGAAAGTTCTCCATGGAGTTGGGGGAGGAAAGCGTCATACATCATTTCTCAAATATTCACTTGGCCAACCCCAACATCTCCTTAAGTCTAGTCAAACCTCACCTTCTAAATGAGACACACTCTGACTTTTCTATTTAGTGCTGCAAATGGCCCCACCTCCAACTCCGATCCCGGCACTCCTGATCTTTCTTACTCTACTTTCTTTCTTTTCTGTGGCATTTATACTCTTCTATATTAGCATGTCTACTTATTATTATTATGCTGTTTTTGGCTGTGCTCGGTCTTGGTTGCTGCATGCGGGCTTTACCTAGCTGTGGAGAGCGGGGGCCACTCTCCAGCTGTGATACGTGGGCTTCTCATTGCAGTGGCTTCTCCTGTGGCAGAGAACAGGCCCTAGGGTAAGTGGGCTTCAGTAGCTGTGGTATATGGGCTTATTGCCTTGTGGCATGAGGGACTTCCTGGACCAGGGATCTAACCCGTGTCCCCTGCATTGGCAGGTGGATTCTTAACCACTGTACCACCAGGGAAGCCCCAGTGTGTCTACTTATTATATTAATTTTCTGTTCCCGCTTCCTACTCAAATGTAAGTTCCACAAGGACAGGGTTCTTAATTTGTTTACCAGTGTATCCCAAGCCCTAAGAACTATGTGTAGCACGTAGCAGGTGCTCAGTAAAGATTTGTAAGATGAATGATTGAATATAAGTCTACAGCCCTTATTTTAGCTAAGTTTTTGAGTAGGGCTGCTATAATCTCAGTGGAATTTCATTAGGGTTCTGGAGAAGAGTTATAACCAAAGTCCTATTGTGTACACTAATAGGAAGGCAAGCCACAAATGAAACATCAAGAGGACTTTCAGTTAAAGTCAATACATTAAGCTTTTTCTTTTTTTTGAAACTGAAGTATAGTTGAATTTCAATGTTTCATAAATTTCTGCTGTACAGCAAAGTGATTCAAGTATACAAATACATACATTCTTTTTTAATATTCTTTTCCACTGTGTTTTATTACAGGGTGTTGAATATAGTTCTCTGTGCTATAAAGTAGGACATTGCTATACCAAGATTTAAAAAATGCCTATCTGGTCCAGCATCTTTGCTGGGTCCTAGAGAGACAGAGATGAATCAGCTGTTGCTTCTGCTCTCAGTTTATCATCTGTTAGAGAAACAAGTGTATGAACAAAGCCTCACAGTACAGTGTGATTGGCGCTAAAATGGCAATATGAAGCAAGAGCAATGACATGAGAAGCTCCACTGAGCATCACACAATTCCACTGAATATTTGTCTCTCCTAGTGAGGTATTCAAAATAGATCATGGGAGAGGGCTGAAGGGAATCAGGGCACCAAGAAGAGACCTGTGTGAGCTCTCAGCTTCTCTCCTTTCATTAGAATGGAGTCTTGTCATTAGGACATTTTCTTGCCTCTGGTATCGCAAGTTGAGCCAGCAAGTAGAGTTGGAGGAATGAATTGGTTAAACTGAAACTCATCTATTGAGTCTGTCGGCTTCCAGGTCTCTGGTTCGAGTACAGGCCTCTTTCCTTTTCCCATGGAAGTTCCTGCAGGTTTTAGGTCTCATCATATCTGTATCTGCCCAGCCTGTTTAATGAGGTTCTGAATAAATCAGTCTCCTGTGATAGCTTCTGATACACTTCATCTTTCCTTCTATCATTCTAGAAAAGCAGTCTGTTTTGCATTTTCTTGGTATTGCTTTATTCTTGGTTATTTGTATCTTGACTTATCTTTTCTGAATGAGAAGCAGATGGCAGATGACTCATCAGTACAATCATTATGACTTTCTTTGCTGCTCATAACTTCAGATTCCTGGCCTAAATGCTTCTTACCACTTCTGCTTCAGATGAGTCACAGCACTTCAGGTGGTGGCTTAGAATCACTGCTTTCTCTGCTCTAACTAGTTCCAAGAATCTGTTTATAGGTGGTCTGATGAAGATTTAGAAGTTAGGCTGCTAAACAGACCCCTGACAGTGAGAAGAATGGGAAGAAGTTCTCCTTTTGTGGTATCTTATTTCTATTGATTAGCAAAAGATTGTCATATTGATCATTTGTGTGTGTGTATGTGCACATTTCTGTGTGTCTGTGTGTGGCTCAGTCTTGTCTGAATGTTTGAGACCTCATGGACCATTGCCCACTGTCCATGAAATTTCCCAGGCAAGAATACTGGAGTTGGTTGCCCTTTCCTCCTCCAGGGGATCTTCCCAACCTGGGGATGGAACCCACATCTCCTGTGTCTCCTGCATTGGCAGGCCAATTCTTTATCACTGCCTCACCTGGAAAGTCATATATTAATCATTATCATTATCCTAAATATTTAAAAACCATCCAAAGATTTCATGAGTGAAGACCTAAAACCTACCTTAGGCATCTATTTCTATTTATTATGCTCTCTGTGGCTTTGGAAAGTGAGAAGCCAACGAGTTACACCTCATTTTTGTGAAGCTTTTACTGATTTCTTAAGATAGAAGCTGGGAAACACAAGGGAAAGTACCTAACCATCTGCCTACAATGTGCTGGTATAGGCTTCTTTGGGTCAATTCATTTTTGCATACCCAGTTTCTAACATAGAGTTGCACATACAGTAGATACTTAGGCAAACAGAACAGCTGAGACTTTTAACAAAATGTGTTAGCATTACATCTTTTTTCTTAGTTTATAAGGAGGGAAAATTGCCTTAGGCATATACTGAGTAAGTACCACCTACAAAATACAATTTGAGGAGCTGTAAATAAGAATCCCTTGGAGGCCTCCCATGAAACAGTTTTCCTTTTATACCTGGTCAGTAATTCCCATCAATAGGGCTGGTCTACAAAGTCAAGGAATGTGATCTTCATAGAGAGCACACATCCATTCAAGTGAAAAGAGAGTGTTAAGGATTTTCTCAAGCCTTCTCCTTTTGCGGGTCTTTTTCACCTTGATTAGCACATAGGTATAAATCATAGGTAGAATTTCTCAAAGTCTATTCTGTGCATTCCTGTACCACCTGTACTCCAAGCTCAGCTGTCATTGTTTATCTCCAGACTCTGTCTAATTTTTCTTCATGGTGCTTATTACTACCTGAAATCATGTATTATTTTAGTTTTTACTATCTGCTTCCATCACTAATAGTATAAACTCTTAGAGGACAGGGACTTGTTCATGACTTTTTAGACATGAAAATAGTGTTTGGTGTATACTAGATACTCTATAAATATTTGAATAAATGAAGGTGTATCATGATGTTTAAAAAAGACTTCTGTGAACAAATTCATTTTGAAAATGTTGGACAAACAAAGATAAACAGGTTTATCTACAGCAGGGCTCATTGGGTATTTTAGCAAACTAATTATATTATGAATCCCAAGAAGGGCAAAAATATGTTGTGTTTGCTTTTTTTTTTTTTTTTTAAGCAATAATATTCTAATGTAATGAGTTAAGTGCATTTCAGTGGAGAGACCAAATAGGGAAGATCTCAGAGGATCACTCCTGTAGGAGATGATACAAATTAAATTTTGTTTATCATTGATTTATTGAAACTTCAGTACCAAGAAGTGTAAAAATTGCTTTATATATCCATTCATTCATTAAACAACTATTTGTCAAGCACCTACTAAGTGCACAATACTTTTTAAGCATGTAGGGTACATCAGTGAGATTAAAGATAAATAATAACTATTATCTACCTTCATTTACATTTGATGAAACCAAGATAGAGATCTTTTAACTTGCCCAGGGTCAAGGTTTTTTTAATATTTATTTGTTTGACTACTTCAGGTCTTAGTTGTGGCACATGGGGATCTTTGATCTTCATTGCAGCACGTGGGATCTTGAGTTGTGTCATGCAAATGCTTCATCATGGCATACGGGATCTAGATTCCTGACCAGGGAGCTAACTTGGGCCGCCTGTACTGGGAGTGTGGAGTGTTGGCCCCTGGACCACAAAGGAAGTCCCCAGGGTCAAGTACTTAATGAGTGATAAAGCCAGAGTTTACACTCATATAGTTCTCTCTGAAGCCCTATAATATTCTATGCAAAGAATATCTACATTTATTGGACCTTTCCCAAGAGTGAAATGGGTTCTAGTGGCTCAGACGGTAAAACGTCTGTCTACAATGTGGGAGACCTGGATTCAATCCCTAGGTCAGGACGATTCTCTGGAGAAGGAAATGGCAACCCACTCCAGTACTCTTGCCTGGAAAAGCCCATGGACGGAGGAGCTTGGTGCAGGCTACTATCCATGGGGCCGCAAAGAGTCGGGCACAACTGAGTGACTTCACTTTCTTTCAAGAGCGAAAACTTGACTATTTATATATTTTGAAAGATCTTGGAAGAATTGTCTATAAAGACTCAAGTTGTTATTCATAAAATAGAAACTCTGTTTTATAAGGAGTTTTTATAGAGAAGTATTCTGTGATGATCACATTAAATACACCTATTTTGCTTTTAAAAACCAAAAAGTGAGATGGGTACAAGTTTCTATGGAGAAGCTGGTTTTGGTTTGCAGCGCTCATCCATTGCCTTTTAGGTATCTGAGCCAACTGTTTATTTCTGGCTCTTGTTTTCCATGATTCTCAACAGACAACATGGTCCCTTGTAACCACTGATGGGTGGCATGGTTGCACTTACCTGCTTGACTCTTGATATACTCCCATGGCATAATTTTGTTTTTTTGCCTTTCAGTAGCATATACCATGAGTGAAGGTAGGAAGCCCAGGTCTCAGAGCCTTCCTACTTTATGACTGAATAGCATTAGGCTAATATTTAAATATTTCAGTTGCTCACTTAGTCAATAACTCAAATTCTTTGCACTTGAGTTCCCTTTGGCTCTCTAGATACACAGAGTAAATTGTTTTATAATCTGGCATTTATTTTCACTTGACTCATTTTTAAAGTCTTCTTCATTTTGTTCCTGTTCATTTATAACTCTATTAGCTTAGAGACACCATTCATTTTGTAAGCAGTGCTTTAAACACATTTCATCTATCAGGATTAATTTTGCTGAATGCACCACCAAATAAATACATTAAAAACAACTGTAACACTTCATTAATCAAAATGTCAACTTCTGCAGATGTGAAATGTCCCCCACCTTTAAAATTCTCTTCCTTTGCTTGTGAGTGCTTGTCTGTTTGACTAAAACATAAAAAGTGAAAAGTGATAAAAAAAAAACACAGTTATTCTATTAGAATATGCATGCAGCATTTGAAGGTGCAATCCATTATAATTAAGGCTAATTAATTATTATATGGTCAAATGAGCAACAAATGCACATGCAAAATCTAAAAAGTTAATTATTTGAAAATTGGTTAATCAATTGTGCATTCAAATGCACATTTGTTTTAGCATGCAGACACTTTGCACTTTTATAAAGGATTAGTCTAGATAAAAAACCATTAAAGTGAAATAGTTTTGAAATATCTCTGCTCTATGGGGAAAGAAAATACATTAAGATCAAATGGATTGGAGTCTTAAAAACCATAACTATTTTTCTGATAAACAATGTTCAAAAGAAAGAAAAAAAATGTTAGCATGAACACTCGTTTAGAATGACAAAAAGAAATCAGTCCAGATTACCTACTTTGTGGGAGGCATTCAACATGAACATAATTAAAAGGAAATCTCCACCACGTTAAGTGGCCTGCCACCTGCATAAAGTGCCCCCAAAGCCAATATCCAGATGGAATTGCTTATTCAAAAACAAACTAGAACCACGTAAGGATGTACAAATCCCCGGTCAACTAAGCGGCTTCAAGCAAGTTTTTTTCATCTTTGAATTTCACAAACCATGAAACTTAAAAAAGGGTGGGGAGGGGAGCACAAGAGACAGTCACAGTGGCGGCAACAACAAAACGCTCACAAACTGCAGGCAAGACTGGGGAAGAACGGTTGCTAACAAATAATCCATAATACAAGTTACCTGATTTTTTTTTTTCTTCAGATTCATCAGGGAGTCCAATCTATTGGAAGCAGAACAAATGTTTTATTAGCTATTGAATATCAGAAATAAGAGTCTCTTGTTCATTCAATGTGATTTCCAGAAGTCCTCGATGGGAGAAACAGGAGCAACATTGGTAAACTGAGAGACAGAGGGCAGTGCATGGAACAGTAAAAGCCCAGAGGGGAAAATGAAGTTGCCCCACTATAACCATGCTCATTTGGGGGAAACAGACAATTAGCTCAGATACATCAGTGGTATCAGATTAGAGCTGGTTCTGAAAGGTGGTCTCATGAATCTGGACTTTATGTGATAGGTACGGGAGAGTCATTGAAGTTTTCTGGCTCAGAATCATAATTTAATTTAAACTAAATTTACAAGAGATTAAGCTGTTTTAAAGAGATTGGAGAAAAGAAGCATTTGAAACAGGGCGAATTGTTAGAGGTTATTTAGTTAACTGAGGTAAATATATCTCAACTTTGAAAGAGGAGGAAAATTGAAGCAATAGATATTAGAGACATTTCAAGGATCAAATCAACACGACAGGAACAGAGATGTCTTAAATATTTAATGCTGTAACACTGTAAAAGGATGGCACCACTGGAAAAAAGAGGAAAATTGGAATAAATAGTATATTTGGAATTAAGACAATGAGTTTAGTTTTAGAAACTTTGAGCTTGAAATGGCAACAAGGCAGTAAGTACAGGTACAGGAATTAGCAGAACAGTTCTCATTATTTTAAGGAGTCATCTAAATCAGGACGATCTGCTCAGAAGAAAAAGGTTTGAGGAGGGGAACAAAAGGTCTAAATATGAACTCTCAGGAGACAGAGAATAAAAGTATAAGAATAGTAATAAGAAAAAAAGAGGAATCAGCAAAAGAAGCAGGAAATGTATTGCTTACCTCCAGACTCCTTGTTGTTGTTGTTGTTTTTAAGGCAATTATTTTAGCAACTATTTAATCTGTTTTGTTGTTACTTGTAGCCAAATAATTGATAACAAACTGAGATTCTGAGCACTTATGACATTGCCATATTGATGAATTGAGTGGAAAAAGGTTTCTGGAGAAAAGACAGATTAGTTCTCTAGACTGACTATCTTGAGCCTAAAACACTGGGTAAAATATAGAAAAACACCCTTTAATTGAATTCTTTAGAAAATAAAGAAGGATTATGCAGGCAAGAGATTGGGGTATACCTGGGTACCTAGATATGTAAATGAACCATACTGAGTAGTAAAGTATTGATTTTTGTGAGTCTGTAAAATTCAAGGAAGGGAAAAACATTCTGGAAGCCACTTAAAGTGAAAGTCTAATTTAAAAATCCCTTATACATAAAGCTGGAGTCACAGAAGACTCTATGCCCAAAGTATGCACTGACTATAAATAAGAGGAACAATCAGAAAAATTGCCAGTCTCAAAACTTTGTATTTAGTAGAAAAATTTTAAAAATTATCCTTTGATATTTGTAACCACAATTCAGTTTTGTAACCTAATTCATGCTACCCACTAAGCCAAAAATCTGAGTTGTGAATTCAGTTTAAAGTGTTCCAGACACTTGAATGGAACAGACAAATTCTTTCTGGAATAACCTACTTTGATACCAGGCATTAACACATTTCCACAGATAAAATCTCAGGGCATATGAGTAGTATATAATAAAAAATATTGCTAAATACAAGGAAATAAGCTATCCTGTGTGAGAAAGGAAGAAGAAACAGATGCTTAAACTTCATATTTTGGAGTTATAAAACACACAGTATAAAAATATGAAAATATATTTCAATACGGAGAAGGCAATGGCAACCCACTCCAGTACTCTTGCCTGGAAAATCCCATGAGCAGAGGAGCCGAGTAGGCTGCAGTCCATGGGGTCGTGAAGAGTCGGACACGACTCAGCGACTTCACTTTCACTTCTCACTTTCATGCATTGGAGAAGAAAATGGCAACCCACTCCAGTGTTCTTGCCTGGAGAATCCCAGGGATGGGGGAGCCTGATGGGCTGCCGTCTATGGGGTCACACAGAGTCGGACACAAGTGAAGAGACTTAGCAGCAGCAGCATATTTCAATAAATAAAAATAAAAAAAGCATAAAACAGAACTTACAACAACAAAAAGTATAATTACTAAAACCTCAGTGAATTGGTTGAATAACAGATAATACACATCTAAGAAAAGAACTATTAAGTCAGAAAAAAGATTACTGAAGAAAATCTTAGTAGCTCAGAGAGATAGAGAGATGAGAAATATCAAATACAGGTCAAAATATAGCAAGAATAGACAGAAATGGTCAGATACATATATGTGTGTGAATATGTGTGTGTGTATATATATATTATATATAAATGTAATATATATATATATTTAGTTAGAATTTCAGTTTAAAGGAGAGAATGAAACAGAGGAAATACCTGGCAACATTATGGCTTGAGAACTTTCCAGAAACAATGAAAGATACTAATATCATTCAGCAAATCCAATAAATTCCAAGCAAGACAATTTAAAAGAATCACTTTGGTGCATTGTAGTAAAGCTGAAGAACATCAAAATCATCCAGAGAATTATATGCCTTTTGAAAAGAACTCTTGGCATGCTGTTGGGCAATGCTATAAGTGGAATGCATAACTGCATGTCTGGAACTGCCAGCATGAGCTCGGGTCTGTCTGACTCATTGAGATGGACAGTTGGGTGGGCCCAACAAAATCCATTGTAAAATGGAAGTAGTACATCTGGAATTGAGGATGAGCAGAGAGCAAAGGCAAGCTGGTGACTTCCATTTCATCTGCCACTGGTACACCAGCAATCACTTACCTCACAATTTCAGTTATCACTTAGTTACAATACAATTACTTACTACAACTGAAGAAAGTAGGGAAAACCACTAGACCATTCAGGTATGACCTAAATCAAATCCCTTATGATTATACAGTGGAAGTGAGAAATAGCTTTAAGGGCCTAGATCTGATAGATAAGAGTGCCTGATGAACTATGGAATGAGGTTCGTGACATTGTACAGGAGACAGGGATCAAGACCATCCCCATGGAAAAGAAATGCAAAAAAGCAAAATGGCTGTCTGGGGAGGCCTTACAAATAGCTGTGAAAAGAAGAGAGGCGAAAAGCAAAGGAGAAAAGGAAAGATATAAGCACCTGAATGCAGAGTTCCAAAGAATAGCAAGAAGAGATAAGAAAGCCTTCTTCAGTGATCAATGCAAAGAAATAGAGGAAAACAACAGAATGGGAAAGACTAGAGATCTCTTCAAGAAAATTAGAGATACCAAGGGAACATTTCATGCAAGGATGGGCTCGATAAAGGACAGAAATGGTATGGACCTAACAGAAGCAGAAGATATTAAGAAGAGGTGGCAAGAATACACAGAAGAACTGTACAAAAAAGATCTTCACGACCCAGATAATCATGATGATGTGATCACTAATCTAGAGCCAGACATCTTGGAATGTGAAGTCAAGTGGGCCTTAGAAAGCATCACTAATCCAACCAGTCCATTCTGAAGGAGATCAGCCCTGGGATTTCTTTGGAAGGAATGATGCTAAAGCTGAAACTCCAGTACTTTGGCCACCTCATGCGAAGAGTTGACTCATTGGAAAAGACTCTGATGCTGGGAGGGATTGAGGGCAGGAGGAGAAGGGGACAACAGAGGATGGGATGGCTGGATGGCATCACTGACTCGATGGATGTGAATTTGAGTGAACTCCGGGAGTTGGTGATGGACAGGGAGGCCTGGCGTGCTGTGTTTCATGGGGTCGCCAGGAGTCGGACATGACTGAGCGACTGAAATGAACTGAACTGAACTAGTTACAATAAGATAATTGAGGAAAACAAAGTCCAAGCTTGGCTAATGAATGGGTTAATTTAGTATGTTGGTGCCTGCCAAAAATGGACAACTTCACTACAGCCGCATTCAGTGGCTATGAATGACAGTGGTGGGAGAAAATCCCCATTTAGGCAGAACTCTGAGTGATGCATCTGGTCATCTGTGTCGGATAAAAGAGTATATGGACCTATAGGCAGTCAGCCTATAAGAAGAATGGATGGTCAGAGACCAAAAGATATGGGGTGGAAGCACATGGATGGATATATACAAATAGGCACAATGCTTAAAGATCTTCATATTGCTTATTAACTCCTGCCAGTGAGCTGCTATCACAGAAAAGACATTAAAACCAAAGCAGATCAAATAACTTGGCTGATTGATGGCAATAGTGTCACCAGCTATCTTTAATAAAGGGTAAACATTATTTAATTTATTTACTTAATTTTTTTTTATTGGAGGAAAATTGCTTTACAATGTTGTGTTGGTTTCTGCTGTACAACAGCTTGAAGCAGCCATAATTATATGTATAGCCTTTCCCTCCTGAGCTTCCTTCCCCTACCCCATCCCACGCCATAGACCATCACGGAGCACCAGATTGGGCTCCTTGTGCTGTATAGCAACTTGTCTTCTCACCAGCTATTTTACATATGCTGTTAAGTCGCTTCAGTCGTGTCCGACTCTGTGCGACCCCATTGACGGCAGCCCACCAGGCTACCCCATCCCTGGGATTCTCCAGGCAAGAACACTGGAGTGGGTTGCCATGTCCTTCTCCAATGCATGAAAGTGAAAAGTGAAAGCGAAGTCGCTCAGTCGTGTCCGACTCTTTGCGACCGCATGGACTGCAGCCCACCAGGCTCCTCTGCCCATGGGATTTTCTAGGCAAGAGTACTGGAGTGGGGTGCCACTGCCTTCTCTGAATTAAGGATTGAGTTAACTTGAAAGAGTAGAGAAAGAAGCATTCAAAGCACTAAAAAGAAATGACTATGATATCCAAAAAGCTTTGATAAGAGTACTATGAAGCTAAGGTACAGTGTATATATGTCAATGCTACTTTACCCATTCGTCCCACTCTCTCCTTTTCCTACAGAGTGAAGTATGTCAGAAAGAGAAAAACATATATCATATATGAATGTATATATGGAATCTAGAAAAATGGTACTGACAAACCTATTTACAGGGGCGGAATGGAGATGCAGACGTAGAGAACAGACTCGTTAACGTAATTGTTTTTTTCAAAGACCTGCTACATCTTTGTTGATTTTCTGAATTCTTCCTATCCTCTCTTTTTCATTTCTACTTAAAAAAAATATGTTCTTTCTACTTTGTTTGGATTTGATATTTTTCTAGTTTATTGAGGTGAAAACCCTCTTTTAGAGCCCCTTCTGATTTAAATTTTAGAAATTTCCTGTTTAGGTACTATAGTAGTTGCATTCTCTAAGTTTTATTACATTTTATTTTTATCCAATTCAATTATTTCCTAACTTTCCTATGATTTCTTCTTCAAATTATAAGTTCTTTAAAATGTGATGCTTAATTTCCAAATAGTTACAAATTTTCTAGTTCCCTTTTTGTTATTATTTATTAGTAAATTTTCACAGTGATAAGAGAACATATTCTGCATAATTTCAGGGCATTGAAAATTTTCATTTGCTTTATTTACCAGAATAGAATCAGATGTGTATAAGAGACAGGGTTGAATAACAGATAATACACATACTATATATATATTTTCAGGTATTGAATGTAGTGTTTTATAAATGCAAATGTTCATTAATTGTATAAGTCTTCTATATCCTTATTATTTATTAATTTTGCTTAAGCTATCAATTGATGAAAGGGTTATATTACAATCTCCAGCTATCATTGTAGGATTGTCTATTTTTAAAATTCTAATTAATTATTGCTTCATAAGTATGTGATTTCTTTGATATAGTCAATACTAGAGTTGGGCTAATAATCTATCACATTGATTAGATTTCTACTCCCCATCTCACTTCTAAGAAAGTCTTTTGATAGTTCAGGCTTTTGTAAAAAGCCCAGAAAAATGTGAAATTTTATTTTTCTCTTACATGGGTCTGTAAAAAGCAAAAGGAATAAACCTCATCCCATTATCCTTGAAGATGGATTTGAAATCATTAAATACATCTAAAATGTATTCTGCTCATTGCTATAGTTCATAGTTACAGCAAGATAACATGTAACTCTTGGGAGCATTTGTAACTTTTTTTGGCTACTCTGTATAATTTTTCTTCTTGTTTGAGGGAATTGCCCATTGGATAGATTGGGAGAATATATTGTTTACTTCTCTTTACCCTGCCTATAAAGTTTCGCATGCTGTAGTCCATGGGGTCACAGAGTCAGACATGACTGAGTGACTGAACTGAACAGATTACTACTAGCGACAAGCTGAGATGCAGGTTGCTGAACTAGACTCATCCATCTAGATGCTTGTACTCAGAATTTGAATGCAGAGGCAGTGAAAATAAGTAAATAAATTTATTTATTTTAAATAAATTATTTAAAAGTATTGAGGGTCCAGTGGTGGCAACACCACAGGTTCACAACAGTGATGCCCAGTGAGGATAGAGGCACCTACCAGTGGCAACAAGGTAATGATTCTTGTGGCATGACTTTAGTCTTGGTTCTGCTGCCCTGAATCCTTTGGTTCCTGTCCATTTTCTGAGCCTATTTCTCTATCTAACCCTCTCCTCGATTCTCTAATTAATCCAATATTTTTATTAATATATTTATTTTCTAACTTAGCCATAGTTGGTTTTATTGACCTACAAGCAAGGAATGTCACTGATACAGACACCTTCTAAATGCCAGGTGTGTATTCTAGATGCTGAGGTTATACAGAAAAAGGATATGGTTTTTCAATGGCAGAAAAGTACAATATAATGAGAAGCTGGATATACTAAACCAAAATTTCAAAATAGTATGTGTAAATATATAACGATATACACAGAAACTCTAATGGAGGGTTGTGTGAAGACCAAAGGAATAGAGAAAGGAGTGCCTGTGTTTGCCCAGGGGTCAGGCACTTTCACAGAGTGGAGACTCTGGAGCGGAGGAGAGATGCTGGCAGAGGAAAGCAGTCATACTGGAGAGTGGGGAAGGGATTCGGGACCAAGCGGGTAGCACGGGCTATAGTAGAGAATTATATCAGGGAGTGCTGAGAGGTCACTACGGTAACGGAGTAGATACCGGGTGGGAAAATGGCAGGGGGGAGGGAAGAGTACATGTGTAGACTGATGCCACGCTAAAGGATTTAGACCTCAGAGAAGAGATTGTGTGCGCTTAGTCGTTCAGTCGTGTCTGACTCTTTGTGGCCCCATGGACTGTCCATGGAATTCTCAGGCAAGAATACTGGAGTGGGTTGCCACGCACTTCTCCAGGGGATCTTCCTGACCCAGAGATTGAACCCACGTCCATCTCTTACACTTCCTGACTTGGCAGGAGAGTTCTTTGCCACTAGCACTACCTGGGAAGCCCAGTGGTTCTCTTAGTAAATTTCATATTTTAAAGAAAGTGAAAAGTGAAGTCACTTAGTCATGTCCGACTCTTTGTGACCCCATAGACTGTAACCTATCAGGCTCCTCCGACCATGGGATTTTCCAGGCAAGAATGCTGGAGGGGGTTGCCATTTCCTTCCCCAGGGGAATCTCCCCAACCCAGGGATCAAACCCAGGTCTCCTGGGTTGCAGGCAGACACTTTACCATCTGAGCCACCAGGGAAGCTGAAATATCTCTCTTCACAACATCTCCTACATTCCTTTTACAAAGTTGCAAGTATAGTGTCTCAATAGCAGACCTGACTTTTTGGACTTTTGATTATTAAGAACCAGCGTGTAAATCTCTTTAATGTGTCACTGCTAAGTCACTTCAGTCGTGTCCAACTCTGTGTGACCCCACAGACCGCAGCCCACCAGGCTCCCCCGTCCCTGGGATTCTCCAGGCAAGAACACTGGAGTGGGTTGCCATTTCTTTCTCCAATGCATGAAAGTGAAAAGTGAAAGTGAAGTCGCTCAGTCTTGTCCGACCCTTAGCGACCGCATGGACTGCAGCCCACCAGGCTCCTCCGTCCATGGGATTTTCCAGGCAAGAGTACTGGAGTGGGGTGCCATTGCCTTCTCTGTTAATGTGTCACAGTCCTAGATAAGTCTGTCACAATCTTCCCATCCTGTCTCACCTCTTCATGTGTTATTGTAAAGCAATTTAAAAAAACATTACCTATTAGGAGGAATATTAGAACTTTGCAGTGTCTTTCAACAAATTGAAGGGTCAGCATCTTGACTGTGTATGTTGCTATTGCATTCCCAAAGGCATGGGTGAAAGCAGAAGTGAGTTGAGGGTAACAATTAGATGCAAATAACTAGAGAGGTAAAATGAGCATAGGGACAAGGAGTTATAGATAATGAGACAGTAATGGTATAACTGAAAGCAACAGGATGTCTCAAAAAATTTAATAGAAGATAATGATCAAAGTGAAGAGGTTCCTGTATGCAGAAGGCAAGACACACAAGCTTAAGTTCTGCAAATGAAAGATTATTTTCCCCCTCTAGTTACTAGGTTCCCCTTGTTCTGGGCTAGGCTGTTGCCGGATGATGAGGAACAATTGTGCTCATGATCATCTCTTGCTAAAGCCTATAGGAGAAACCATGGTTTACATCATGTTTTAGTTCCAGGAGCAATCCTTAAGTTCTGTTTTAACACATATTGTAGGTGAAACATTAAAGAAAGAGAATGTAGAGTGGGTGTGATAGGAGGGGCAGGAATGGTAGAAAGGGAGAAAAAAAGGAGAGGAAGGGAGTGACAGGGGAAGAGGAAGCAGTGAACGAAAAGAGGAAGGTGGAAGAACAGTCTCCCAAGGCAGGGAAAGAAGACAAATCAACTCAGAAAAAAATAATCAGTTGAACTTATTCCAGCTACTGTCTGGCTTAAATGGAAATTGTGGGTCAGCCAGGCATCTAAACACTTTAGAGCGATTGTTCTAACATTGCTTAAATGTTTGTTGAATGAAAACAATTTAAATAACCGTTTGGATATTAAAGAGAAAGGGGAAGGCTGCGGAGAAAGAAAAAGAGCTGCTGGAAGAAAGGTGATGGAAATTACAAAACATTGGTCTAAAATAGGAAACAAATCATTTATATTATGTGAGGTGAAAATCAGGAAGTTTGGGAGAAAATGGTTAAGGCTCAGAGAAGCTTCATTGCCTCTGTAGAAGGCAGAGCTGCACAACGGCTCTGGGGATTTCAGCTTTTTGGGAAACTGTAGACTTGGGAAGTAACATTTTGGTGCTGTTTTCTTTGTATATTATTATGAGATTTAAAAACTAATATTTAACTGCATCTTGGTTTAATAAAAGAAGAGCTGGTCATGGCTTTAAAATGTACACAGACACATTCCTCAAAGGATACATACCGAATTGTTAATAGTGCCAGCTTTGGGGAATGGGAGTGGGGTTGGGGCTGAGTGATGCTTTCACCTTTTACTTGACATATTTTTGTGATTTATGATTTAAAAAGTTAATTTTTAAAGTGAACATTTTATGCATCTTTTTTTTTTTTACCACCCAACCATACTTTAAATTTTTTTCTTGAGATTACAACATGGATACATGCTTGTTGTAAAAATTTGTGATGATTTATTTAATCAGCTCCTATGGACAAATTTTTAGGTTGTTTCTTTTCTTTTTTTTTTTTTGCTATGACAACCACTGTTAAAGTGGTCATGCTTGTATGTTTCTTATGTTCCTGTGTTTCTGTAGGATAAATTCATAGAATTCCCGAGTCAAAGCAATTGTGCACGTTAATTTTGAGGAATATGCTAAATAGCTTGTTGAAATGTTGTAGCAATTTATACTTCCATGAAAGTGTATGATTAAGCTAATTTCACCATGACTGGATATTAGTTTTCTTTTAAATCTTAGCCTATCTTATAAGTAAAATTTATTTCTTGTTTAAATTGAATTGATTATCAGTGAGGTTGGGAATAGTTTCATATACTTAATGGTGGGTAGTTATTTTAAAAGAAATTGATTTGTCAGAACTTTCTATGTAAAGTGGTATTCATCCTTTACCATATATATTGAAAAGATTTTCTAGTTTGTACTGTCTTTTACCTTTGTAGTGTCTCTTTATATTAAAGTGTTATGTGTCAATTTTTTTCTTTAGGGCTTCTGGGTTTCAGATCATCACTGGAAAGAATGACAGAAGTATTCTCATCTACATCACTGCTATCTTACTGGTGAATAGTGGGAACTCAAAGTGAAAGAAATTGTCAGACTCTTTGTGACCCCATGGACAAATGTGACCCCCCACCAGGCTCCTCTGTCCATGGGATTTCCCAGTAAGAATACTGGAGTTGGTTGCCATTCCTTTCTCCAGGGGATCTTCTCGCCCAGGGACTGAACCTGAGTCTCGCCAATTGCAGGCAGATTCTTTACTGTCTGAGCCACCAGGGGAGCCCAAGCTATAGGTAATCAAGTCGCTAGACCCTCTATTAACCACCTTAAAATTTAAAAAATACCTCTCCTACCCTTTGTGGCCATTATTTCTTCCTTATTTTCCTAACAGTCTTTAGCAACTCTTACATGTCACTCAGNCTGTCTGAGCCACCAGGGGAGCCCAAGCTATAGGTAATCAAGTCGCTAGACCCTCTATTAACCACCTTAAAATTTAAAAAATACCTCTCCTACCCTTTGTGGCCATTATTTCTTCCTTATTTTCCTAACAGTCTTTAGCAACTCTTACATGTCACTCAGAAGGCAAAGTTTAAAAATTAAAAGATAATCCTATGATTAAAAAAAGGAAAGAAAAGACTAAATTCTCATTTTTCAATCCCTATCATGAATGAAATGCAACGTGTAGTCTCTTTTTAGAAAAGAGGTCATGCTGTGTAAACCATTTATTTACTGGCACATCAGTGTGCTCCCATCTGAGTCAAGATGAAGATGTGTGTTTTGTGTCGCTCATGTGGTGAGAAACAGTTCCTAGGAGTCCATTCCTGCTTGTACCGTTGCCATAAGGGCATTGCTGGATATCAAGCTCACCATTGAATGAACCACACCTCGCTTCCCCAGATGAGAGAGCAGAAATACAAATTCCTCTCAGTTACTAAATTTAGTCATCTCATAGAGTTATGTCTGCCCGATTTTGTGTCCCAGCATATATAAACAATATTTGCCCTTAAAGGCCCATCACAGAATTTTCTCTGTGGTGCCTACCTTAATTTCTCTACCATGGGTCCATTATTTCTGTTTTCTGAATTCTCTTAGCCCTTTATACTACTCGTCTCTGAGTATTTCTATAGTATTTCTATCTTGTTTTCTAGTTAAGTAGCCATGATTTATTCCTATTAGAATGTAAAACTCTTTCAGTAGGGGAAAGCTGTTTATTTAAATCAACTTGGTTATTTCCTCACAGTGCTTATTATGATGACTTTACTCATATGAATGGGTAAAAACAGAATTAAACTAAGTTGGAAAGAAATACAGAAATTCAAAATTAGAACTCAAGGAAATAGATGGTTTTATCATAAGAAAGGAAGACCAATAAAATGATTGACAAGCTGATAGCTAATGAAGGCGGTGGTACCCCACTCCAGTACTCTTGCCTGGAAAATCCCATGGATGGAGGAGCCTGGTGGGCTGCAGTCCATGGGGTCGCTAAGTCAGACAGGACTGAGCGACTTCACTTTCACCTTTCGCTTTCCTGCATTGGAGGAGGAAATGGCAACCCACTCCAGTGTTCTTGCCTGGAGAATCCCAGGGACGGGGGAGCCTAGTGGGCTGCCGTCTATGGGGTCATACAGAGTCAGACACGACTGAAGTGACTTAGCAATAGCAACCCAAGTAATTCAGTTATAATGGCTAACAAACAAGAAAAAAGAAAAAATTGCCGATCTTTGGCTTCCTTACTTTTGCTGTATAATTATTTAAAAAATCATCTCAAATAATTATGACTCACAGTGGCCTATTCTGCCCTTTGAGGGACTATTCAATCACTTACTCCTCTTACCCCAAGAAAGCCAGTTTATTTTAGAAATAAAATTTTACTTTAATTCACAAAAAATAAGAATATACAAATAGTTCACTGAACTAGGAAGAAGAGAAAATTAACAGGCCTAACAGCTGATTTGTATTAAAATTTATGACTATTCTTTCTACTTGAATGATATTTATCATTCTTCATATAGATATGATACAGGCAAGTTTATGCTTCATATATATACAATTGATTTTATTGAACTTTTGACATGAGGGTTCAGTCTAATATAGTAATTGTGGAGCCCCAAAAAGGTGTTTTGCATTAAAACAGAATTTAATCTTCTCAGATAAGGGCTANATGATACAGGCAAGTTTATGCTTCATATATATACAATTGATTTTATTGAACTTTTGACATGAGGGTTCAGTCTAATATAGTAATTGTGGAGCCCCAAAAAGGTGTTTTGCATTAAAACAGAATTTAATCTTCTCAGATAAGGGCTATAATTCTGTCTTATATTGCCATTTTATTTGAACCGCAGGAACTGGCTTTGGGATCCTCTGAAATCTACAGACTTATAGATCTGTAGCCACTGACTTCCTGGATAGCTTGTCTGGGTGTGCTTAAATCAGAGCAATGTGATTTTCTTCAAGGAAAAATAGCTAATTAAGGTGCTGTCATTCCTCAGTCATCAACAGAGAAGAGCCAATAACTGACTAGGGAAAGGAGAGAGAACCTGACATAAGCTGGTGCTGATTTTTTATTTTATTGAATCTGTCTCCTGATGATTAACACAGAAATTCCTCTAGCAATTATGGACTCTCTTAGAAATGACTGCCTCGTAATTTACAGCTTGCCAGGAGCAGATTCAACTCAAACATGTGTGTAATTCACTCTTCTAGCTCATTTCCATCACATTTCCCCCCAGTCCAGATTCTCTCTCACATGTGAAATGTCTCACACTGAGATTATATGATCCTCCTTTGCCAGAAAAATTGACCTACCATATAGAGAATACTATAGCTGGTTTCCCAGGGTGTATTCTAATGGAAAATAAGGCTATTCTTCATAAAGGAATTCCATAGTCAGTTCTCACAGTTCATTTTTAATTGCTGATTTTAGTCTCCTACCCTTTCTGCCAGTTTTTACCTACCCATCTCTCTCTCTCTCTTTTTAATGTCAGAGTTATGGGTATACAACCCAGTCAATACATTTTAATTTTAGTTCCTTTTCTATTTATATTTTTCCTCCTCTACTAGGCATGCTAATGATCTGTGAAATGTCCAAAATATGGGTAGTAAGAGGTAAAAGAAAAAAATGATTGAGATCATATAAACCCTAAATCCCTCCCTGAACAATAATTACCTGAATGGAGAAACATATTAAAATTTCCCAGTCCTATGAAAGATATGTAAACTGGCTCTAATGTAGCTCTTATCTTTATTGATAGTAACATTTATATTATTATTGAATGCTCTTAATTTTTTCCTATTGTATACGGTGATGAAGTGCCAAGGAAAAGTTGAGAGCCATGTCAGTAGTACTGGCCAGTAAGCTGGTAGGCTACATTTCCAGGAAGATAATTTGTTTGCTACCAATGCATTGCATATCCACCTTTTTTTTTCGGTGTACAGTACCTTGCCAGGATTCCGATCATAGACTCGGTGAGAGGCTTTTGAATGAAGGTGGGCAAGAGTAAAATGAGTAGGCAAAGATATTGCAGAAGAGGCTTCCCTGGTCGCTCAGCTGGCAAAGAACTACCTGCAATGCTGGAGACCTGGGCTCAGTCCCAGGGTTGGGAAGATCCCCTGGAGAAGGGAAAGGCAACCCTCTTCAGGATACTTGCCCGGAGAATCCCCATGGACAGAGGAGCCTGGTGGGCTACAGTCTGTGGGGTCGCAAAGAGTCGGACACGACTGAGCAACTAAGCACACGAGACAAGGGGCTAGCCAGGGAGTCCTAAAATTGGAGCCAAAGGGACTGATACAGGACCAATGCTCAGTTACTACTTATTCAGTTAGCATTTTCCAGTCACCTGTTATGGGCTAGGCTGAGGAGCAAGGTTCTTGAGATAGAGCAGTAAATATAAGGATGCTGCTGTATTTCCCACCCGGAGTCTATGGTCTAGCATACAGCTAGAAAGAATTAGCAGCAGAAGAGACAGTCATAAGGACAGAATGAAGCACGGTGAGAATTGGGAAAATATACTCCAGGCCCAAAACCCTAAGTGTAAATATTCCTTTTATACTACCCTAATGTGGCTTTATCAAGCTGAGAACACAGTCTAATGCTTGAAAAATATGGAGATAATTAGGCATTGTCCTTGAATGTAAGCATTTAAATCTAGAGAATGCTACATGTAATGTGCAAGGATTACTATATTTTAAGGCGGTGTGTGATCCATGCCATTAGGGAGAAATGATTAGAAATATACACTGGCTACAATACATTGTCTTTAATGCCTAGTGTTCCTGTGAACACTCCCTCTCCGTCAGTTATCAACTCAGGGAAACAATAATGGGCTATTTTTGTGTATATGTGACCAATGTATTCCTGAACCTAATCAGCCAATCCATAGCCTGGTAGATTGTTTATGATGAAGCTTGGCTTGAAACTATGAGTTGGCCAACTGAATTAATTTTCATTGAAATTGAGTTTAGAGCCACTCAGAGAACAAAGCAATTAGCATGAGGAGGTGAGTCAGAGAGCTTAGAGGGACTGTGATGTCGGTGAAAGAAATCGGAATAGTGGAATCGGGTTCACAGAGAAGCTGGGACCTCAGCACAGCCCTGGAGTTCAGGGAGAGCACTGGGTTCCCCTACTGCCTCTGACTTAGGAGATGATGACTTGCCATCGTAGGGTGGTGCATGGATGACAAGAGAGATTGGGAAGAGTAAAGCTGGTAGAAACCTGAATTGAGAAGGAGGCAAATTCAAAGCAGCAAATACGTACAACTATTCTGAGAATTTTTTTCTGTGAAGGGGAGGCGAGAAATGGGGCAGTGATAGAGGAAAAGCTGGGATCAGGAGAGGAAGGTTTCTAAGATGGGGAAGCTAATAGCATATTTTTCTGTTGACAGGAAACCTGCAATAGAGAGGAGAAAATGATGATGCAGGAGAAAATGGAAGGAGTTGGTAGAGTGATGTCCTTGAGCAGGTGAGCGGGTTGGAACTGGTTGACAAGTGGAGTTCATCCTTCATAACAGCAGGAAGACAGAGGACTTGGGGCCAGGTGTCTGTACATAGGTAGCTGTGACTGTGAGCGCTTGAGGAAGTACTGGCTGTTTTTATTTTCTCCAGTGTCACACTGGAAACAGCCCGATTATCTTGAAAGTAACAAAGGAGTAGGAGGTACAGGAAACGTGAGGAGAGAGGACAAGGTATGAAATCACTGAGTGAAGGATAGTTCAGTTCAGTCTCTCGGTTGTGTCTGACTCTTTGCAACCCCATGGACGGCAGCACGCCAGGCTTCTCTGTCCATCACCAACTCCCGGAGCTTAGTCCAACTCATGTCCATCGAGTCAGTGATGCCACCCAACCATCTGTCGTCCCCTTCTCCTTCTGCCTTCAATCTTTCCCAGCATCAGGGTCTTTTCCAATGAGTCAGTTTTTTGCATCAGGTGGCCAAAATATTGGAGTTTCAGCTTCAGCATCAGTCCTTCCAATGAATCTTTAGGATTGACTGGTGGGATCTCCTTGTAGTCCAAGGGGACTCTCAAAAGTCTTATTCAACATCACAGTTCAAAAGCGTTAATTAATTCTTCGGCGTTCAGCTTTCTTTATAGTCCAACTGTCACATCCATACATGACTGCTGGAAAAATCATAGCTTTGACTAGATGGACCAGTTTGGCAACTTTCAGACTCACTTGATGGTTAGTGATCATGAATTTGAAGTGAAACCATCAAACCCATCTGTGTTGTGGGTCTGGAGTAGGTGTGCAGACTTGGATTCAGTAGTGCTGTGGTTGGCCAAGTGAGGCCTACACAGGGAGATAGATATAAGGGAGTAGGGTGGATAGGAGAGGGAATGATTATAGAAATTGTCTGAAGAATTTAAACTCATCACGAGAAATATGAGGTTGTGAGGGGGTAAGTGAAAAGGTGGCAGGTGGGCGCCCTAGTTGTGGGAGTGAATGGCTAAACTAGGGCAGAAGATAAGACTCCTGCAAGCGAAGAAGCCCTCACACAGCTTTCACATTCCATTTCAATTATCTGTTTAGGTGTCTGTTTCTCCCAATAGGTCAGGGATTCTCAGCCTTGGCATGTTGACATTTTGGCCTGCATATGTCTTTATTGGGGTGGGGAGAGCTGTTCCATTTACTCTATAGGCTGTTTAGCAACTTCTCTGGCTTCTACCCACTTGATGCCAATAGCACTGTCCCAGTGGTGACAATCTGAAATATCTCCAGTTTTGCTAAATGTCCCCTGGGAGACAAAATCAACCTTGGGTGAGAAGCCCACCCCTGGACCAAGGCCTCTTAATAGGGGATACACCTTACTCATTCTTATGTTCCCCATGTTTTAAAGCTACGTGGGTGGTTGTTTTTAGTTGCTGAGTAGTGCAAAAGTTGCTCTTTTGTGACCCCATGGACTATAACCCACTAGGCAGCTCTGTCTATGTGATTTATGAGGCAAGAATACTGGAGTGGGTTGCCATTTCTTCCTCCAGGAGATCTTCCCAATCCAGGGATCGAAGCCACATCTCCTGCATTAATTGGCAGGTGGATTCTTTACCACTGAGCCACTGGGAAGCCCATTTGGGTACACAGTGAAAATTCGATAGACGTGTGATTAACTGAAGAGTTTGAGTCATAGTGCATAAGATGCTATGTTGAACATCTCCAAGATCACCCTCAGGTTTGGTGATTTGCTAGGAGAACTCACAAGATTCAGTATATACTCATACTCACAGCTATGATATATTACAGTAAAAGCCTACAAAGCCCAATCAGCAGAGGGAAAAGGCATATAGAATGGAGTTTGAGCAAAGTCAGGCATAAATTTTGACAGGTCTTCTTCCAGTGGCGTAGTGCAAGATGCCCTTCATTTCCCTGACAATGAGTTGTGACAACTCATTGCTAATTGTTGCTAACCAAGGAAGCTTGTTAAGAACACAGTGCCCAGGGTTTTTATTGGAGGCTGGCCACATAGGTACTCTGCCTGGCACCCAGATTCCAAACTCCCAGAAGGAAAGCAGGTGTTCAGGAAAAACCGTATTGTCTGCACTCTTTTAGGCACAATGGGCCTCTCTCCTCAATTCTGGGACTGATTCTCCCTGCTTCCCTGAAATCCAGCATTTCAGATACCAATCAAGGGAGAACCTTGCAAAATGTTACAAGCAGAACTTTCAAAGCACAGAAACAGGGTCTCCTGTGTTAACTCTTTTCTGCATAGGGGATTTATATTACACATCACATGGAGAAACAATTCAATTTCCACTTAATCCCAGTTTTCAAAATTCTTAATCCCCTGACCAAATGCCTCATTTTCCATCTCATTTTTTTCTATACAAACTGGCGAAAAGAAATGTCTCTAGTCCAGCATTGCACAGCCCTGCATACCCCATTTCTCTAAATGGCAGTTCAGGGACCACTTAGTGTTAATAAATGCTGCCAGGAGATCTGAAACTCTACCTTCACTCCAAACAGCCAAGAAAACAAAACATTCTTCATGCTAATTCATATTGGAAATGAAAGAGGGGCTAGCATTTGTATAATATTTAAGAATATTTTGGATACCCTGTCATTGCTGCTTCAACCTTAGAGCAAATATGCGTAATAGAATACACGCATGTGTGCTTGGTCAGTTGTGTCTGACTCTTTGTGATCCCATAGACTGTAGCCTCCCCAGTGCCTCTGTCCATGGAATTTTCCAGGCAAGAATACTGGAGTGGGTTGCCATTTTCCTTCTCCAGGGGATCTTCCTGACCCTGTGATTGAATCTACTTTTCTTATGTCTCTTGCATTGGTAAGTGGTTTCTTTACCAGCTGAGCCACTGGAGAAGCCCATTTAATGAGTAAACCATACATAATACACAGATTCGGAGAAGGCAATGGCACCCCACTCCAGTACTCTTGCCTGGAAAATCCCATGGATGGAGGAGCCTGGTAGGCTGCAGTCCATGGAGTCGCAAAGAGTTAGACACAACTGAGCGACTTCACTTTCACTTTTCACTTTCATGCGTTGGAGAGGGAAATGGCAACCCACTCCAGTGTTCTTGCCTGGAGAATCCCGGGGACAGCGGAGCCTGGTGGGCTGCTGTCTATGGGGTCACACAGAGTCGGACACGACTGAAGCGACTTAGCAGCAGCAGCAGCAGCAGCAATACACAGATTAGAATGAAAATATGTATAGTAGATGAAAACAGGGTTTACTGCAGCAACTATATTAACACTAGTTACTTGAGCTGTTAACCAGATGAAAAAACTTCCATTTAAAATCTCATCTTAAAAAAGAAATATTTCATAAAAGCTGAAGTCCTAACTATGAAGCATTGATCAGTAAGGTTACTCCCTATTGACCACAGTTGAGAGCAGAGAGGCTGCAGGAATGACTTCCTTTTTGATCAATGAAAATGTCCTTTTGAGCCACAATGCAAGAGAGTGACAAATGTGTATTTTAGGAAAATTTTGATGTATGCTCAAAACTTTTAAAAGGTAATTCACTTATTAATTTCACAGTTACTAAGAGCATGGTGGAGAGGGAAATGGCAACCCACTTCAGTGTTCTTGCCTGGAAAATGCCATGGACAGAGGAACCTGGCAGAAGATAGTCCATGGGTGGCAAAGAGTTGAACATGACTGAGAACAGGAGAGTACAGTACTAAGACCATGGAATCCTTTGCCTAGTAGTCATGACATCCGGGCCAGTGACAATTTCTCTATGGTTCAATTCCCTCAGTGATAGAGTGAACTAGTAATAGAACTGACTTCCTAGGTTTTGAGTAGTGAAAGAGGTAATGCATATAAGCACAGAACCTTTCCTCATACCACTGGCTCATAGTACATTCTCAATAAATATCAGCTCTTGTTTTAGTGACACATTATTTGCTCTTGTTGTTTGTCTGGACATTCATTCAAAATGCTTTTGATGCTAAATCTTGCTCCAGGTAATAGGAGCATATCAGTGAACAAGATTGTCATGCCTCTGTCCTCCCAATGCTGAGAATCTAACAGGCAATTAAGTACATGATTATAACAAGTGATAAGTACTCTGATAAGCAAGAGTTCCAAATTAATTGAAACATAATCCGTAAATTACTGAGATCCATCAGTGTTTTTGATATTGGCCTAAGGAACCTCTAAATTAGCATGCAAAGCATATGGACCCATCCCATTGTGTAAAACAGCAGTAAAAATAATCTTTGTTAAGTGACTAGTTATGTATGTTGTCAACCATATGAAAGATGAGAAAAATGGGTACCAGTTTACCCAGATGGTATGAAGAAGAAATGGTACTTTGTACAGCTTCCCCTAGATTCACAGATTGAGGTTAACATATTACTTTTGAGATCTGAGAAACTTTTAATTTTAAAAAGAAAAATATTTCTATATAGAGAGATAATTTTGAAGACTACTATGAAAGCCTGCTTAAGAACTGACGCACATCTGACTAAGGTGTTGGAGGAAGAGAAGAAACAAAAAGACAATTCTCAATTGTTGTTGTTTTAGTTGCTAAGTCCTGTTTGACTCTTTTGTAACCCCAAGAACTGTAGCCCGCCAGGCTCCTCTGTCCATGGGATTCTCCAGGCAAGAATACTGGAGTGGGTTGTCATTTCCTACTCCGGGAAATCTTCCTGATCCAGGGTTCCTATCCATGTCCCCTGCATTGGCAGGTGGATTCTTTACCACTGAGCCATTAGGGAAGCCCAATTCTAAGTTAGCATTGCTGAACCTTGTAACTGGTAAGGTGTAGACTGTGAGAAACAGGAAGAGTCAGGACAACTCTCGGATTTTTGGCTGAGATAAATGGATATAATTAAGCTAACCTGAGAACATAAGTGAACGTAAGTGAGGGATTATGATTTGACCCTGAGCATGGTGACATTTGTACTTGCAGGACATTGGCGAGGAGAACACTGTTTGACAAGAGGGCCTCCATCTCTGGAGAAACATGAAGATTGCAGGTAAATATCAACTGGGAAGTCAGCTGATTATTCATTTCTCCAGTGACTGCTCCATGGCAAGTACTTGCATGGCCTGTAAGACCTGTTAAGTCAGAGATGTCTCCTGGTCTGTTTCCTGCCCTCTATTCGCTCTCCCACTTAGCCCCTGACTCCTGGGTCCCTATCTTAAACCTTGTCATTATGAATGACTTCAGCTAACTCCACAGTCTTAAGTTCAAGCTTTCTAACTGTTCACCATGCCCTCTCTCATTCTGGTCTCCTGCTGGGTACCCTGACTCTCTGGAATCTACAATTCCACAACATTTTCACTATCTGTCCACAAACCTCCCTGTTTTCACTGTACTTTTTACTTAGCTTTCGACCACTTCTCCCCTGATGACTTCTAGAGAGCCTTGCGTTCTCAGTCATCTCTCCTGCAGCTAGGAGTTTTTATGTGACTCATTTCTGGCCTGTAAACTGTTAGTAGAAACTGGTGGGTTTCTGTGTGTGTGTGTGTTGGGGGGCTGGCTTGGGGAAAGCTGTGGTGTGTCTCCTTCCTTCCTTCTTTGTCCTGCCTTAAGTGAGGTCATGATGGCTAAAGCCTTGGCAGCAGAGTTGTAACCACAAATGAAAAGCCATAGGGCTGCCAAGACATCGGCTGGCCCTGACACATTGGAGCAGCTGAACTGAAGGCAGCAACTGCATTCCTCTAGATATCTTTTTATGCTAAATGCAACTCCGTCTGAGGCAGAAAGCATTCCTGAGTAATATGCCTCACAAAAATGAGGGGGGCCCTTTGCTGCATCTATGTTCTTTAGAAAGTTTTGTGCTATTGTGAATGTTTTTCACCATTATTCTGCTATAGGCAGTGGGGAAAGCTGGAGGCGTTTAAACAAGAGAAAAACAGACTTAGACCTGTATTTTAGAAAGAGCCCTCAGTTGAATCTATGAAAGATAACAAAACTCAACTTTTCCTTCCTTTAGATGACCCTTCCTCACTCTGTGTGAGCTTGGTGGGGGTCACACAGCCCCTGACTCTATGGACCTGGTGATTTCCCTAGGGAATGAAATGTGAACCAAGTAGGCCCAATCAGAATCCATCCTTAGGATTGTTCTAATCAGCTAGAGGGGGCAGGCTGAGCCCTGATCCTGGCACCATGGAGCTGGGATTCTGGAAATCCCTGGCACTTAGGCCACAAACCCCACTGTTATAGGTTGGGTGCTCTGGAGGAACACAGAGATGGAGTTTGGGGTGCAGGGGTTTATTAAGGGTCAACCCTGTAGAGGGAATGAAAAAAATCCATTGCTGAGCAGAGGGAGAAGTGGAATTGTGGTGCAGGTTTGACAAAGCCCTGGCCCAACTGGTAACCTAATCCAGTATTCTTGTCTGGGAAATCTCATGGACAGAGGAGCCTGGTGGGCTTCAGTCCATGGGGTCACAAAGAATCAGACACAACTGAGCACACACACACACACACACACACACACACACATACACACTGGCCCAACTGGCAGGGAGCTCTGGAGTAAGAAGAGCCCATTGGCCAGCCTTACTTTGTCCCCAGATGCATGCCACCACAGGAAAGATGTGATCTACAGTGAGATGGCTTTTCCCAGTTGAGGCAGATCTGAAAGGAGCTGGCAGCTGAAAGCTGTTCACTCACTGCATCCCCTAGAGCTGGCGGCAGCTCCTGGAAGGACCTGCCCATGCAATTCCGTGTCCACCACCCTCACTGGGTAGAGAAAGGCTGTCTGCAAAAAGGTGAGAATTGACCCAATATATCAACAAAACCAGAGCTGAGGGACAGAAAAAGAAACCCCAAAAGAGGCTCGAGTCTATAGACCCAGCTGCATCTGAGGCCAGAGCCATTCTTACCATTTTTAGCTGTTGTTTTTTACTATATGTCATGTCTGGCTCTTTGTGACCCCATGGACTGTAGCTTGCCAGGCTCCTCTGTCCATGGAATTCTCCAGGCAAGAATACTGGGGTGGGTTGCTCTTTCCTTCTCCAGGGGATCTTCCTGGCTCAAGGATCGAACTTGTATCTCTTGCGACTCCTGTATTGGCAAGTAGATTCTTTACCACTGCTCCACCTAGGAAGCGCCACCCACCATCCTTAGTTATTTGAGTCAATAAATTCCCTTTTTTTTGTCTTAGTCATTTTAGCCATGTCAGTCAGGGTTAACACAGTACTGTTTAAGGCAATAATTGATTCAAAAGAAGTGATAGAACTTGACAGAGTTGGGGAGTGTAGATGAGGGGCTAAGACAGTATCCATGGTGATGTACATGGAAGAGGTGATGGGCTGCAATGACTAATCTTAAAGCAAGAACCAAGAAGAGCAAGAATTTTCAGAGAAATTCCCAGCATTTAGCTGAGCTGATAGCTCCATTCTTCTCCACTATTTATACCGATGGGGAGTAAAGGAACAGGTGGAAAGGGGAGGGATTTATGTGAAAAATCTACAGGTTTATAACATACTACATTTTGAGTGCATCCAATGGACTTATTTAAAATCTAAAATGCTTGCTCATAAATTTTCAGTGAAAAATATCCCTACTGACTGGTAGGAAAACTTAAAACAGCTGATCAGCTGAGGAGTTTTTCTGGTTAGAAGGGCTAAATTCAAATCAGAAATTTGCTTGAGTCAGGATTCAAAAAAGTTAAATGAGACTTTTTAGGGACTTCGTGGTGGTCCAGTGGTTAAGACTCCATGTTTCCATTGCAGGGGGTATGGGTTTGATCCCTGGTCAGGGAGCTATTATAAGATACCACATGCTGTACTGGTGTAGCCAAAAGAAAATAAAAAATAAAATCAATTGCATTCTTTTTAAAAAATGATGCTTATAAATTGTCACACAGCTTTGGTACTCATCTTCATTACAAGGATAAATCTTCCAAGAACACTTGAAAATTTTGTCAGCTGGCTAGGTTACCTGTGTTCTTGGACAGTAGCAGCAAAAACCTGGAAAATACTTACTCATCACTTAGCTTTTTATTACCCATGACTTTATGCAGATTTATTTGTCTGTTTATCATTACATTATTATCTCAAGACATACAAGTTCCAACCTTATACTCTATACATTAGGAAAATTATTTTCGACAACATCTAGGGGATAGATGTTGCCTCATTTTGCCTCCTAAGATACTTTATATGAAATCACCTTATGAGACGAATACAAGGCAAATACATTTTATTTACATGAATCTTCATTTATAGAAAGCTGAACTTATTGGACTTTTCACTACATTTTAGGGTTATCTTCCTCATGATAATTACCCTCATTTTACATTCCTACAGGTATATGAGTAGTGAAGTCAAGAGGAAGACAAAAACCACTGAGGAGCTCATGATGGGGTAGTGCTTGCTTTATTAGATTCCAACACCTAGAAATTAAGCTGACACAGGCTATATTCCTCATTTCATCTCCAATTATAGAATTGGCATCTATATGGGAGGAATTAGTGACACATACAACACTTCTTATGTTGATTATATGTATTTATTCATTCTACAACCAACATTACTGTGAGTTAGGTGTAGCCCCAACTTATACGTGTCTAGAAAAATGTGGAATCTGAAGGTGTATACAAAGAAAAACTGTGTTGGATAATTGTGGGCACCGAACATAATTATTCATACTCGGAGAGGAGATTCTCATTATAGTACCTCAACCTCCTCTTTGTCAACTTACTCCTTTCCCACTTAACTCATTTCAGACAGTGTGAAACCTTATTTGTCATGACTTCATACTGTCTAAAGTCACCTTCGATCCTCAGTAGGACCTCTAGTCACTTAACTCTTCCCAGTTCACATAACAGATTAATTATCAATGAGAAAAAATATCGCCCTCAAAGGGACAACTTATTGAGTACATGCTGGGCAAGAACATCTCAGATATTAGAATGGTTTGTGGTACCTCCAAAGGGTCACAGTAAAAAAGCAAATGTACAGTACACTACATCTTTGATGATCGAATTTCATGAGGAGAACAACCAGGAAAAACATGTCTAAAAAGGCACCTTGCTGCTGCTGCTGCTGCTGCATCGCTTCAGTCATGTCCGACTCTGTGCAACCCCAGAGACAGCAGTCCACCAGGCTCCCCCGTCCCTGGGATTCTCCAGGCAAGAACACTGGAGTGGGTTGCCATTTCCTTCTCCAATGCATGAAAGTGAAAAGTGAAAGTGAAGTCGCTCAGTCGTGTCGACTCTTAGCGACCGCATGGACTACAGCCCACCGGGCTCCTCCATCCATGGGATTTTCCAGGCAAGAGTACTGGAGTCGGGTGCCATTGGGGAATGGTAACGGGGAAAAAAAAAAAAGGATCTGAGAAATACTAACCTAGAACAAGTACCTACCTGAATATTTGATTAAATCAATACTGACTTTACCACCCCCCACCCCCGCAACCCTCAATTCCTGTGATTTGTAGTATCTGATCCAATGTTGTCTAGTAGACATAAAATGTGAGCTTCATATGTAATTTAAAATGTTCTCTCCATGCTTAGTCGCTCAGTCATCTCCCACTCTTTGCAACCCTTTGGACTGTTGCCCACCAGGCTACTCTGTCCATCGCATTTTTTTAGGCAAGAATACTAGAGTGTGTTACCATTTCCTCCTCCATGGGATCTTCCCACCCAGGGATCAAATCGGAGCCTCCTGGATTGCCTGCATTGTAAGCGGATTCTTTACTTGCTGAGCTTAGGGAACTGATTGCATAAAAAAAGTGAAAAAAAAAAAAAAAAAAAGGTGAAATTGATTTGAATAGTACATTTGACTATTTAACTATATAATAGTATATTTGACTATTTTGGATATATTTAACCCAATATATCCAAAATATTCAACATATAACCAATATAATAATTATTAAATATCTTACATTTTTTGTGCGTATGGGCTAAATCTTCAAAATCCAGTGTGTATTTTATACTTATAGTACATTTGAATTTAAAAGTTAGTTTTCATAGATATTACTTGATCTGTTTTTAGATTTCATGGCAACCCACTCCAGTACTCTTGCCTGGTAAATCCCATGGATTGAGAAGCCTGGTAGGCTACAGTCCATGGGGTCGCAAAGAGTCGGACACGACTGAGCGACTGTCCTTGTCCTTGTCCTATGGCTAAAGAGTAGAATCACATATCCAAGTTACTCTAAACATATTTAAATGTTTCCAATAGCCAAATAAAGTATCAGTATTTTAATTTGAATACTTAAGATGAAGTGAAATAAAAATCTCAGTTTCTCAGTCATACCAGCTAGATTTTAAGTGTGCTCAAAAGCACTATATCTAATGGTGACTATATATATATATATATATAGTTATATAAATATACAGTATATATACATATAGTATATACAACCATATATATAAACTGTATATATACATATATTTACAGATCCCTGACTAGGTATTGAACGCATGCCCAATGACCCTGCAGTGGAATCCTAACCACTGGACTGGTTTGGCCTATTATTTCCTCACAGTTCTCTTTTTCTTTTTCTTTTCTGGATTGCTGGATACAAATGCTTTGAAAATATAGAACTGTAAGATGCTAGCTTAAGATATACATATGATATAAAAATTCATGTAAGTCCTCACTGTTACAAGGTAATTGTATATATCTTGTGGACTTCTTTGCACACAGATAGCTTCTAACACACTTTAGTATCACAACTTCTCTATTCTGACTTCAGGGAAAACATCACAAATTAAAGATGGCTTTCTTTCATACTGAGCTCAAATGCAGTCTCAAAATACTTTTTATAGGTTACTTCTCTTAAGACAGCGTTTTGGTTAACTACAATAAATCAATTGGAGTTACCATAAAAGTTGAAAGCATTTTGCCATTCATGTCTTTGTTCATCCCACCATATTCCTTTCCAGAACAGGTTTTAAGTGAACATAATGGGTTTTAGATGAGAATATAAAATGATACATGGGCATTAGAAGGCAAGCACCATAGCATATGAGTAAAAAGCAAATTCCCTGAGGGAAAACAGACTGGGGATTGAATCCATCTTTACCACTTACCATCTGTACAATTTTGGACAAGTCATCTACTTTCCCTGAGTCTTATTTCCTTATTTTAAGAATTGGAATAATAACAACTACTTTGCAGGATTATTATAATAATTAAAAAGTATAGAACATGTCATGCATTAGGAAAGAACCTGGCACATCGTAAGCATTGAAAATAAATTGGTATCTATCATCTTGAGAAAATTAAATATCTTATTTGCAAAGTGCTCAGTGCTCATATTCTTGGGCTTGCAAATTGGTTAGTCAACTTCTTGGAAGGAAGAATTATGTGCCATAAACATTTTTTATTCTTTTCAGAGGTTAGCAAAATTCTAACCATAGGTTTTGACCTTCAGTGACTACTGAATGAAGGAATCAGTGTATCCATAAACTTATAATTGCTCTCATAATATTCGAAACATGAATTTGCCTATTCAGGTCAAAATAGCTATTAAATTCAGACTGAGAAAATGACTATGATAGACTAGGGGAAAACAGTAAAGACTTGGGGAGCAGACCATTTCACAGAGGAATGACAGCAGGCTGAAGTGTCTTTGCATCAGAAAATAGGAAGTAGTTAGTGTTAGTAGCTCAGTCGTATCTGACTCTTTGTGACCCCATGGACTGTAGCTCACCAGGCTCATCTGTCCATGGGATTCTCCGGGCAAGAACACTGGAGTTGGTTGCTATTTCCTTCTCCAGGGCTTCCTGACCCAGGGATTGGACCTGGGTCTCTTGCATTGCAGGCAGATTCTTTACCATCTGAGCTACCAGGGAAGCCAGGAAGTAGTTAAGTAGGAATTATTTAGAGAAAGGTCTGCACTAGATGCAGGAGATGTTTGATCCCTGGGTTGGAAAGATCCCCTGAAGTAGGAAATGGCACGTCACTCCGATATTCTTGCTTGGAGACTACCATGGACAGAAGAGCCTGGTGGGCTACAGTCCATGGGGTCGCAAAGAGTCAGACACAACTGAGCATGCATACACACAGGTTCTGGTACTTCTTGGAACCCTAGCATGGCCCAGTTGGGGCACACATGGTTAAGAAATCAGCAGAGGGACAGCCTGGGAATCAATTACTTTCAAGTATATTTGGTGTCATGTAGGAGAAGGCAATGACACCCCACTCCAGTACTCTTGCCTGGAAAATTCCATGGACGGAGGAGCCTGGTAGGCTGCAGTCCATGGGGTCGTGAAGAGTCGGACATGACTGAGCAACTTCACTTTCACTTTTCACTTTCATGCATTGGAGAAGGAAATGGCAACCTACTCCAGTGTTCTTGCCTGGAGAATCCCAGGGATGGGGAGCCTGGTAGGCTGCCGTCTATGGGGTCGCACAGAGTCGAACACGACGAAGCGACTTAGCAGCAGCAGTAGAAATTCAGCTACTGAGACAAATTTGTAGTAGGATTTTAACATCTTGAAAGGACTATCAGGGGGTAAGTCAGGAAAATAAATAAAACACAGTTCAGTTCAGTCGCTCAGTCGTGTCCAACTCTTTGCAACCCCATGAATCGCAGCACACCAGTCCTCCCTGTCCATCACCAACTCCTGGAGTTCACTTAGACTCACGTCCATCAGGTCAGTGATACCATCCAGCCATCTCATCCTCTGTCGTCCCCTTCTCTTCCTGCCCCTAATCCCTCCCAGCATCAGAGTCTTTTCCAATGAGTCAGCTCTTTGCATGAGGTGGCCAAAGTACTGGAGTTTCAGCTTTAGCATCATTCCTTCCAAAGAAATCCCAGGGCTGATCTTCAGAATGGACTGGCTGGATCTCCTTGCAGTCCAAGGGACTCTCAAGAGTCTAGTAGTCAGTAAATCCAGAGAAAGACTCACTGCCATCAGCTAAACTACCATGAGTTTTTACTTGGATTATGGCAATAATTGTCTGTATGATGCCTCCTCTTCCCTTTCTCATCTTTCTCTCCTTCCTTTTCCCTTTCTCCATGTGGTAGCTGAAATCAAATTTCCAAAATGCAAAATCAATCCTACATGTTCCTTTAGTTTATACTCTTCAACAGCTCCACATTGTTCTTCAAATTCAAATTCTCTAATATGGCCTGCTGTTTCCCGTAAAATCTATTCCTTCTTAATTCTCTGGCCTCATCTATTATATCAGTCAGCATGAATTTAAAATCCAGCTGTGTTAAACTCTTTCCAGTTCCTCTTAAAGGACACCTGTCACGGTCTCTCTAACTTCTGAGTTTTGCCAAAACTGTTCCTTCTGTCAAGAGTATGCTACCTCTTTCTGGTGCCAAAATAATTTTCTGAGCATCCTTTGGGCCTTGGGCAGAAGGTGTTTCTTCTGGGAAACTCAAATCTGCCAAGTTTGGATTAGTTGGTCCTGTACTTCCTTTAGGAGAAGGCACGAGCAACCCACTCCAGTACTCTTGCCTGGAAACTCCCATGGACAGAGGAGCCTGGTAGGCTGCAGTCCATGGGGTCGCTAAGAGTTAGACACGACTGAGTGACTTCACTTTCATTTTTCACTTTCATGCACTGGAGAAGGAAATGGCAACCCACTCCAGTGTTCTCACCTGGAGAATCCCAGGGATGGGGGAGCCTGATGGGCGCCGTCTATGGGGTTGCACAGAGTTGGACATGACTGAAGCGACTTAGCAGCAGCAGCAGTACTTCCTTGCATGGATGTCCCCCTTCTTCCTTGTGCCTTTGATCCCCTCACCCCTCCCACTCCTAGATCTATAAGGATAGAAATTGTGTGAATCCTATTCAATTATATCACCAGGGCTCAACATACATAAGGTGTTTAATACATTTTTTTGAATGATAGATGTGTGCTGAAGCTTATTTACAAGGAATAAGGCTGGACCCTGGTTCTAGGCAATAACACCACAGGGCAAGTAGCTAGTCTGGTCAGGTGCCAAGTTTTGAACTACTGGACAGAGGTTACAAGAGATTTCCTTAATTATATTTAAAAGTTGGAAACAGATAAATTAAAAGGCATATCTCTGAAGGTTCAGTACAGTCACTCAGTCATGTCTGATCCCATGGATTGCAGCATTCCAGACCTCCCCGTCCATCATCAACTCCTGGAGCTTACTCAAACTCATGTCCATTGAGTCAGTGATGCCATCCAACCATCTCATCCTCTGTTGTCCCCTTCTCTTCCTGCCTTCACTCTTTCCCAGCATCAGGGTCTTTTCTAATGAGTCAGCTCTTCGCATCAGGTGGCCAATGTACTGGAGCTTCAGCTTCAGCACCAGTTCTTCCACTGAATATTCAGGACTGATTTCCTTTAGGATGGACTGGCTGGATCTCCTTACAGTCCAAGGGACTCTCAAGAGTCTTCTCCAACACCACAGTTCAAAAGCATCAATTCTTCAGCACTCAGATTTCTTTATGGTCCAACTCTCATATCCATACATGACTACTGGAAAAACCATAGCCTTGACTAGACAGACCTTTGTTGGCAAAGTAATGTCTCTGCTTTTTAATATGCTGTCTAGGCTGGTCATAGCTTTTCTTCCAAGGAGCATGAGTCTTTTAATTTCATGGCTGCAGTCACCATCTGCAGTGATTTTGGAGTCCAAGAATATAAAGGTTAAAGAGATATAAAGAACTGAGTGGGCTTCCCTGGTGGCTCAGAATCTGCCTGTAATGCAAGAGAAATGGGTTTGGATCCCTGGGTCAGGAATATCCCCTGGAGGAGGAAATGTCAACCCACTTCAGTATTTTTGCCTGAGGAATCCCATGAACAGAGGAGCCTAGAGGGCCACAGTCCATGGGGTCAAAAAGAGACAGACACAGCTAAGTGTTTGCACGCATTTGTGTTCGTGCACACACACACACACACACACACACACACACACACCCAAGTAGGGACTTCCCTGATGCTCTAGTGGCTAAGATTCCATGCTATCAATTCAGGGGGCCTGGGTTCTATCCCAGGGAACTATTAATACATCCCACATGCTGCATATCACAGTGAAGATCCAGCATGCAGGAACTAAGACTCAACACAGCCAAATAAATACATATATTTATAAAAATGAGAGCCAAGCTTTTTATAAACATGCTGTAAGTTCCAGCTGTGGTTAGGGTGAAGTGTTGTGGTTGTCCATCCACCCAGCCTAGCTTTTATTTTACCTTTCTTGAAAAATGTTTTCTCTCATAGTGCCCTATAGTTTTTCTTTAAAACCCTTGTCAGAATTTATTTATTTTGTTTTATATCATGTTTCTCACTGAGATTATTACATATAAGCACAATGAAGGCAGATGTTTATTTATTGGACTTGTCAAATTGTGTTCTCTAACATCTAACATAGAACTGACATATATCAGGAACTGAAAAATATTTTTTAAATTACTGATTAAATGCACTGAACTTTTATATCCTGAGTGTGTTCAAGTTTTGTCAGAAACTAGGAATTATTCTAGTATTTGTGTAGGGATAAATTTAACCCAGATTATTAGAATGACTGTGGGAGAGAAAGCCTGGAAGATTATTATTTAGCAAGTTGAAAGTGCAGGATTACTGGAGAGCCACTCTCTGCGATCCTAGCTGCATGGAGTTGTGAAGTGGGTTATTCTCAGGAGGATGGCTGGAGCCACTGGAAGCTTCTGTTGATGATCTCAGCTGCCTGCTTATAGCAGGTGATTCCTGGGAGAAGCGCCGAAAGCCAAAGAGTGCTGCCAGCAATGATCTCATCTGCCTGCAAACAGCTGCTGCTGAGAAAAAGGCTTCTTCTCTTTAAAATCTTTGTGAATGTCTCATTGGCAGGATCTAACCTTGAATAATGCCGAAAAGAGATTCTGGGATATGTAGTTCCACAATGCAGACTGGAGTGAGAGTTAAGTTGATGAAAGGCAATTTAACACACTGAGTCATTAGGAGGGAGCTCCTAATTAAAGATAAACCAGACTGAAAGCTTCAGGATGAGAACGATTTACTTTAAAAAAATGATATATCCCCAGCAGTTGGGTGCTTATGGCTGATGGCTAGCTGAGCAACACTGAATCGCAGTCTCCTTCCACAGTGTATGTAGACTTGTTTCTGGTGGGTGGCTGCCTGTCTACTTTTCCTAGCTTCCCAGGCATCTAAGTGAGACCATGAAACTGGTTCTTGCCAAGGCACTGAGAACAGAAGGGATGTGTATCTATTATGAATTAAGGTGGATAGGTGCCAGGACCTCAACTTTATGAGATCTCTTTCTTTCTGCTGTGGTCTTGCTGAGTGTAAAGCATTGGGCAGAAGACTCTGAAGAAACCCTAGGACAAGACAGAGTCACTGATGCGAATATCTGGTATTTTTGTCATCATTTTTGTCATTTTTGAATGAAAACTGCTGATCAGGAATGTCTGATTTGACTTTGGATATAAGAACTAAATCAGGTAGTATAAAACCAATGAAATTTTGGGGTTGCTTGTTATAATACTTCAGTTCAATTCAGTTCAGTTCAGTCGCTCAGTCGTGTCTGACTCTTTGCGACCCCATGAATCGCAGCACACCAGGCCTCCCTGTCCATCACCAACTCCCGGAGTTCACTCAGACTCACGTCCATCGAGTCAGTGATGCCATCCAACCATCTCATCCTCTGTCGTCCCCTTCTCCTCCTGCCCCCAATCCCTCCCAGCATCAGAGTCTTCTCCAGTGAATCAACTCTTCGCATGAGGTG